>CM053028.1:365327011-365493319 GCA_028564925.1 Lithobates sylvaticus
CTGGTTTTACACAAGTCAACCTATTAACCGACTTGAGTACAACCAGCCTGTCAGGTTTTCCCCAAAACAATCAGTGCTGCCAGCTATAGTTAGCAACACTGATCATCGTATTCACTGTCAGAACACAATAACACTGCAGGAGTGATTCCCCCATCCACAGGTCAGCAGGTGAGAGGGTGTGTGGGGACAGGCTGGGGAGAGATACTAGTCAGTGGCTGGGTAGGCACTGGCTAGTATCAGAGCCAGATACACACAGGTTACATACGCCGCGATCGTTAGAGTGAGAACAATAATTCTAGCCTTAGACCTCCTCTGTAACTCTAAACATGTAACCTGTAAAAAAATTTAAAGCATTGCTTTACACAAAAAAAATCGTGCTAAGTGTTTTTTTTTATGAATGAAACTGTTTCTTTCCAAAAAAACTTAGAAAAATTGCTGCGCAAATATCGTGTAACATAAAAAGTTGCAAAGACCACAATTTTATTCCATAGGGTGTCTGATAAAACAACATATATAATGCTTGAGGCTTCTGAGTAATTTTCTATCAAAAAAAAAAAGATGATTTTTACATGTAGGAGAGAAGTGTCAGAATTGGCCTGGGTGGCAAGGGGTTAATTATCATAAGTAATATACAAATAATTATTATAAGCACTGTGAGTTCATCCTCTGTCTGCTGCAGAGTGTTCAGCTTGTATTCAAACTGGCCGCTCTGTATGCAGCTTCTGATCGACTGCGCAAGCAGCCCCATATCTCCGGAACCATAGATTATAGCAGCCATATTTTAACCAGTGCTGGAGTAGGTCTTCAGCTATCTACCCCCCAAATGTGGGGTCTCTGTGACTCCTGATCACTGAGCTACAACCCTCGAAGTCGATCTTTTTTTTGGGGGGGGGGGGGGGGCAAATGGGCCTATCTTGAGAAAGGGGCCTGGAGCTGCAGCTCCAATAGCCCCTATGTTAATCCGGCCCTGTATCCATGCGCCATCCATGCTCATCCATGCTCTATCCGTGCTCATCCATGCCCATTCATGCTCATACTTGCTCAGCTCCAATAGCCCCTATGTTAATCCGGCCCTGGCCACAGGCGCAGCTGACCTTTCTATAGGTCTTTACTATCTGGTAAGCAGGCATTTTATTTATGGTGATGGTGACACGTGGTGACAACAATATATGGATTTCTGAAAGTTGTGGACCTTGATTGGGATTAAGGAGTGTGGCGTTTCTATTCCTTCACCACCTTGGCTTTACATCTTTTTGTCCATTGCATAAGGATTTCTCCAGAGCCTCTCCCATCCTCTGGAACTCGCTGCCTCAACCTGTCCGGCTATCCCCGACTCTAGCTACCTTCAGGCGATCCCTGAAAACTCATCTCTTCAGGGAAGCCTATCATGTCTCCAACTAATCTTCTACCACTTCCATCAGCTCATTCCCCACAGTTACAACCTTTTGTATCACCTCACCCACCCTATTAGATTGTAAGCTCTTCTGAGCAGGGCCCCCTTAATCCTCTTGTATTTTATTGTATTATAACTGTATTGTCTCCCTTTTTATATTGTAAAGCGCTGCGTAAACTGTTGGCGCTATATAAATCCTGTAATAAATAATAATAAATAAATAAATTGAATATATATATCTCAGCTATCGCAGCAGGGACCTCAGTATTGTTAATATATATGCTGATATTATATTGACATTTCTTATGAACTTTTTTTTCCTGAATTTATACTTAGGGAACTCAGTCGAGTAATTGCCAGACCATTGTTCCTCATTTTTACTGACAGTCTACTGACTGGAATGGTACCAGCTGATTGGACAAAAGCCAATGCAGCTTTTCTCCAAGTACCGGCGAGTACTTGAGGAAAAGTATTGGTACTCGTGCTCAGTCTTAAAAAACTGGTAGCGGAAACCCTAGTCTGCAGGAGCCAGAGCATCGCACCTGCAACCCACCGATCACAGTTAAAAAGGCTTTGTAGGCTCCAATGAAAATTAAAAAAAAATTGTAAGATAGGTGCATTTATTTATTTATTTACCTCTGCGTTTAAACTTGCATTGAAAATGTTCCTTGATTTGATTCAATATAACTAGAAAATTACTTTGGTCCTAAGGTTTTGCATAGAAATTTCTGTAAATGGTGTCGCAAAAAGTACTCTGGAGACCTCTGGTGGCTGAAACACGCACTACTTAAAGTGAACTTGAGCGAAAAACAATATGGGAGCTGCTATTGTTTACATAAAGACTGTGGGACTGTTATCATTCACTCCCTAACAAATCAGTGACCAGAAAAAAAAATACTGCTACGTTACAGTTAACCACCATTCGCATCCAGGCCAATTCTGACATTTCTCTCCTACATGTAAAATTCTAAATTTTTTTGCTAGAAAATGACATAGAACCCCCAAACATATATATATATATTTTTTTAGCAAAGACCCTAGAGAATACAATGGCGGTTGTTGCAACTTTTTATCTCGCACAATATTTGCGCAGCAATTTTTTTAACACGTTTTTTTTGGTAAAAAAACTGTTTCATGCTTTAAAAAAAAAAAAAACATTAAAGTTAGCCCAATTTTTTTGCATAATGTGAAAGATGATGTTATGCTGAGTAAATACATACCTAACATGTCACGCTTCAAAATTGCACACGCTCGTGGAATGGCGCCAAACTTCAATACGTAAAAATCCCCCTAGGCGACGCTTTAAATTTTTTTACCGGTTACATATTTTGAGTTACAGAGGAGGTCTAGGTCTAGAATTATTGCTCTCACTCTAACATTTGCAGCGATACCTCACATGTGTGGTTTGACCACCGTTTTCATATGTGGGCGGGACTTACGTATGAGTTTGCTTCTGCGTGCGAGCACACGGAGACAGGGTCGCTTTAAATAATTTTTTTTTTAATTGTTAATTTTATTTTTATTTTGACACTTTAACCACTTCAGCCCCGGACCAATTGTCAGCTTAAGGACCAGAGGTCTTTTTTCAATTTCGCACTGCACTACTTTAACTGGTAATTGCGCGGTCATGCAATTTTGTAACGAAACGAAATTTGCGTCCTTTTCTTCCCACAAATAGAGCTTTCTTTTGATGGTATTTGATTGCCTCTGTGATTTTTATTTTTTGCGATATAAACGGAAAAAGAGCGAAAATTTTGAAAAAAAAAGAGATTTTCTACTTTTTGTTATAAGAAAAATCTAATAAACTCAATTTTAGTCAAACATTTGGGCCAAAATGTATTCAGCCACATGTCTTTAGTAAAAAAAATGCCAATAAGCGTATATTTATTGGTTTGCGCAAAAGTTATAGCGTCTACAAACTAGAGTACATTTTCTGGAATTTACACCGCTTTTAATTTATGACTGCCTATTTCATTTCTTGAGGTGCTAAAATGGCAGAGAAGTACAAAACCCCCCCAAATGACCCCATTTTGGAAAGTAGACACCCCAAGCTATTTGCTGAGAGGCATGTTGAGCCCATTGAATATTTTTTTTTTTAGTCCCAAGTGATTGAATAAAGACAAAAATAAAAAAGAATTTTTTTTTTCTTCAAAAAGTTGTCACTAAATGATATATTGCTCACACATGCCATAGTTATATGTGGAATTGCACCCCAAAATACATTTTGCTGCTTCTCCTGAGTATGGGGATACCACATGTGTGGGACTTTTTGGGAGCCTAGCCGCGTACGGGGCCCCGAAACCCAAGCACCGCCTTCAGGATTTCTAAGGGTGCAAATCTTTGATTTCACTCCTCACTACCTATCACAGTTTCGAAGGCCATAAAATGCCAAAATAGCACAAAACCCCCCCAAATGACCCCATTTTGGAAAGTAGACACCCCAAGCTATTTGTTGAGAGGCATGGTGAGTATTTTACAGCTCTCATTTGTTTTTGAAAATGAAGAAAGTAAAGAAAAAAAATTTTTTTTTTTCTTTTTTCAATTTTCAAAACTTTGTGACAAAAAGCGACATCTGCAAAATACTCACAATACCTCTCAGCAAATAGCTTGGGGTGTCTACTTTCCAAAATGGGGTCATTTTGGGGGGTTTTATGCCATCTGGGCATTCCATGGCCTCCGAAACTGTGATTGGCAGTGAGAAGTGAAATAAAAAAATTACTCCCTTAGAAAGCCTGAAGGCGGTGCTTGGTTTTTGGGGTTCCGTACGCAGCTAGGCTCCCAAAAAGTCCCACACATGTGGTATCCCCGTACTCAGGAGAAGCAACAGAATGTATTTTGGGGTGTATTTCCACATATGCCCATGACATGTTTGAGCAATATATCATTTAGTGACAACTTTTTGTAAAAAAAAATATATATATTTTTTTTTTTTTTCATTATTCAATCTCTTGGGACAAAAAAAAAAAAATATTTAACGGGCTCAACATTGCTCTCAGCAAATAGCTTGGGGTGTCTACTTTCCAAAATGGGGTCATTTGGGGGGGGTTTGAACTGTCCTGGCATTTTATGCACAACATTTAGAAGCCTATGTCACACGTCACCCACTCTTCTAACCACTTGAAGATAAAGCCCTTTCTGACACTTTTTGTTTACATGAAAACATATTTTTTTTTTGCAAGAAAATTACGTTGAACCCCCAAACACTATATATATTGTTAAAGCAAAGGCCCTACAGATTAAAATGGTGGGTGTTGCATTTTTTTTTTCCACACAGTATTTGCGCAGCGATTTTTCAAACGCATTTTTTGTGGAAAAAATACACTTTTTTTTATTTTAATGCACTAAAACACACTATATTGCTCAAATTTTTGATGAAATAAAAAATATGATCTTAGGCCGAGTACATGGATACCAAACACGACATGCTTTAAAATTGCGCACAAACACGCAGTGGCGACAAACTACATACATTTTTAAAAGCCTTTAAAAGCCTTTACATGATACCACATTAGATTCACGGAGGAGGTCTACTGCTAAAATTACTGCCCTCGATCTGACCTTCGCGGTGATACCTCACATGCATGGTGCAATTGCTGTTTACATATGACGCCAGACCAACGCTTGTGTACGCCTTTGCGCAAGAGAAGGGGGGGCAGGGGTGCTTTTTTTTTTTTTTTTTTAGTTTTTTTTTATTTATTTAGCTTTTTTATTCTATTTTTAAACTGTTCCTTCCATTTTTTTTCTTTGTTATGATTTTTTTTGTTATCTCAGGGAATGTAAATATCCCCTATGATAGCAATAGGCAGTGACAGGTACTCTTTTTTTGAAAAAATTGGGGTCTATTAGACCCTAGATCTTTCCTCTGCCCTCAAAGCATCTGACCACACCAAGATTGGTGTGATAAAATGCTTTCCCAATTTCCCAATGGCGCGGTTTATATCCGGGAGGGGGGACATTCCCTCCCACTGCTTGTAAAAGCAGTCTAGAGGCTAATTACCCGCTAGAATTGCTTTTACATGAACGCCGATCACTGGCTGAAAAGAATGATACCAAGATGATACCTAAACCTGCAGGCATCATTCTGGTATAACCATTCAAAGTCCAGCAACATACTGGACATATATTGTAATCTTTTTTTTTTTCATGCAGCCTCTTGGCTGAACGAAAAAAAGAGATTGATTGGTGGGTATGCCCACCATTAGAATACCTCCCTTCATCCACCCACTTCTAATGATGGGCATACATGCACCATTTATATATGCCGATGCATGGGGGCATCCTCCCGCAAAAGTTATGCCGTGTACACACGGTCGGAATTTCGACCGTATGTACGTGGCATTAGGAGCCAATCGCTCCTCCGCCCCCCCTGCTGCCCCCATGCTTCGGCACATATGCTCTTTTTTTTAACTGTGGTGGTGAAATCACCTCCTACAGCGTTGGAGTCGCGGCTTTATGTATCGTGGGAGCAAACGCTGTTGCTGTCAAGATAAATAAATCCGCGCTGCAACTGAATGGCGCACCTGAAAACAAAAAAATGCTTAACACTAAAACACAGTAAACAAAATTACATACCTGAAAAGCAAGCATGATAAAACATAATAAAACATTGCAGAATAGAATGGAGTAAAAAAAGAGCAACAATAGAGAGAGAATAGAGTGAGAGAGAGAACAATAAAACGACAACTATTTTTGTTTTTTTTATTTTTTTGAGATTCACAGGTAAAAAAGCTCCTGACTGTTAGCGACTGAATCAAAACGCTACCACAAAAAAAATGTTAGCGATCGCAGGGATCAGGCCTGACTCTGCGAACACTGCAGTTATGTGTGCTTAGTGTTTTGTAAGTGACAGTGATCGATCGATACTGCACTTGGGTGGGCTGGGCTGGGCTGGGCGGAGGGGGAAAACGCAGGTGCTAGCAGGTATCTGGGCTGATCCCGCTAACAATGCGTTTTTTTGGAACCCTAAACTGCTGGGACGCTAGTATAGATCTGATCAGATCAGATATTGATCTGTTCAGATACTATACCACTAAGGGAGGTGTATGCTTTGCGCGTGGGTGTTTGCGGTACTGGCACTAACCTGGGGCGACGCAGACCTTATTTGACCCTAAAACCTAATTGATATCACCCGCCGGGCGATCAGGGGGTTAAACCGTTATTGGGTAATAAATGGCGGGTGCCCTGACAGTATAAAAAACAAGCTAACTAACCAGCGTCACCCGTAACAGTAATACAAAAAAAAAACTGGCTACCTAGCGGCACCAGTGACACTAATGCAGCGATCAGAAAAACAATCGCTTAGTGACACTGGCAAAAGGGGGTGAAAGGGTTAACTAGGGGCAATCAGGGGGTTAAACCTTTATTAGGTAATATATGGGGGTACCTGACGCTATATAAAAACCTGACGGGGAACCTAAATAACGAAATAACTAACTGGCTAACCAGCGTCACCAGTGACATTTTATACGGTGATCACTGGTGAAAGGGTTAACTCTAGGGGCAATCAGGGGGTTAAAACCTTTATTTAGGTTGTAATATGGGGGTACCTGACCTATAAACCTATTTATGAACCTATATAAACATGGCGGTTAACCTAAAAAAAAACTGGTTACCTAGCGACACTAATGCAGCGATCAGAAAAACGATCGCTTAGTGACACTGGCAAAAGGGGGTGAAAGGGTTAACTAGGGGCAATCAGGGGGTTAAACCTTTATTAGGTAATATATGGGGGTACCTGACGCTATATAAAAACCTGACGGGGAACCTAAATAACGAAATAACTAACTGGCTAACCAGCGTCACCAGTGACAGTTATACGGTGATTACTGGTGAAAGGGTTAACTCTAGGGGCAATCAGGGGGTTAAAACCTTTATTTAGGTTGTAATATGGGGGTACCTGACCTATAAAACTATTTATGAACCTATATAAAACATGGCGGTTAAAATAAAAAAAAAATGGTTACCTAGCGACACAATGCAGCGATCAGAAAAACGATCGCTTAGTGACACTGGCAAAAGGGGGTGAAGGGGTTAACTAGGGGCAATCAAGGGGTTAAACCTTTATTAGGGGGGGGGGGGGTAGGGGGCTACCTAGGACCTAAAACTAACTGCCCTGACAGTTATTACAGTCACACTGACACTAAATGCAGTGATCAGTAAATAAATGATCACTGCAATTAGTGACACTGTGACTGGGGGGGGAGGGGGTGATCTGGGGGGTGATCTGGGGGTGACAGGGGGGTGGATTGTGTGCCTATGTGTACTGGTGTCAGTGTACTGTTTGTGCACTAACCTTTACATGTTCTCTGCTCGGCGTTCCGGTCACATAGACCGGCGCACCGAGCGTGACATCACTTCCGCCTTCCTGTCTATACAATAGACAGGAAGGGGAAGCTTTTCATTCGCCAGGAGCGATCGCGAGGGGGTGGCCAGAAACCACTGGCCGTCCCCTCGTCCCGGATCGCTCCTGAAGCGATGCCGACCGTCCCCGCCGGCGGAGGGGGTTCCGATCGGACACCCCACCCGCCGGAAGAATGGCACGTACAGGTACGTGGTTCTGCCTGTACGTGCCATTCTGCCGACGTATATATACAGGGGGCGGTCGGCAAGTGGTTAACCACTTGACCACTGGGCACTTAAACCCCCTTCCTAACCAGGCCAATTTTCAGTGCTCTCACATTATGAATGACAATTACATATGAATTTTTTGTCCTTTTTTTCCACACAAATAGAGCTTTCTTTTGGTGGTATTTGATTGCCACTGGACTTTTTATTTTTTGCGCTATTAATGAAAAAAGACCGAAAAATTTGTAAAAAAAAAGCATTTTTCTTTGTTTCGGTTATAACATTGTGCAAATTAGTAATTTTTCTTCATAAATTTTGGCCAAAATTTATACTGCTACATATCTTTGGTAAAAATAACCCAAATCAGTGTATATTATTTGGTCTGTGTGAAAGTTATAGAATCTACAAGCTATGGTGCCAACCACTGAAAATTTATCTCACCTGATCACACCTGATGTACTGACGGCCTATTTCATTTCTTGAGACACTAACAAGCCAGGAAAGTACATATACCCCCCAAATGACCCCTTTTTGGAAAGTAGACATTCCAAGGTATTTAGTAAGAGGCATTGTGAGTTTTTTGAAGTTGTAATTTTTTTCCCACAATTCTTTGCAACATTTTTTTTTCTTTTTTTTTTTTTACAGAATTGTCATATTAACGGATTATTTCTCTCACACAGCATATGCATACCACAAATTATACCGCAAAACACATTCTACTACTCCTCTTGAGTATGGTTATACCACACATGTGAGACTTTTACACAGCCTGGCCACATACAGAGCCCCACAATGCAGGGAGCAACGTCAGGCGTTCTAGGGACATAAATTACACATTTCATTTTTTTGACTACCTCTTACATTTTTGAAGGCCCTGTAGCACCAGGACAATGGAAACATCCACAATATGACCCCATTTTGGAAAGTAAACACCCCAAAGTATATTCTAGGAGGCATAATGAGTCTTTTGAACATGTCAGTTTTTACAGAAAGTTGTCCATTTATAAGATATTTCTAACACATAGCATGTACATAGCAAAAATTACACCCCAAAATGTATTCTGCTACTCTTTCTGAGTATGGCAATACCACATGTGGGAGACTTTTACACAGCCTGGCCACATACAGAGGCCCAACATACAGGGAGCACCACCAGGGACATACATTTCAAATCTAATTTGACTACCTATTACACTTTTGTGAACAACTAGTAAAAAAGGCGCATAGTCACAGTACCTCGTTATTATGCGGAGGTTCCCAATAGTCCAGGTAAAAAGAGGGGGGAGGGGGGGGGAAAAGGGGTTAAGTGTAGCGGCTGGATGTGTATGTATGGTATACACAGCAGGGCATATGGAGTTGTCAGGGCTGCCACCGAAGAGGCCTGAAGCCAGGTCCAATAAAAGCTGGAGGAAAAAGACAAGGAGAGGGGCGCCTCTGAGTATGTATCATATAAACATTTATTAATAAAAACAATATCCACTCACATCTAGGCAAGGAGTGTTGCATTCAGGTAGATCTCAGCAGATGGAGGGCCGGTGGGACTACAAGTCGCAGGAGTTTCACCCAGAGGCTGTCGTCCTTCTCATGTCCTGGGGGAAGGCAGATGGATGCAGCAGGTGGGGTTTGTATCCTTGCGGTGGTCCTCCAGTGGGGTGGTAGCATCAATCCAAAGGGGAGAGTCAGATGGATGTCACTCCTCTCAGTGTTCAATAAGTGGGTTCCAGGTGGTAGAGGGGGGGGGGGTTGAAAAAAATTCCAAGTCTCTATAGCAATTAAAGTAAAGTAATGGGGAAGGGAGAGGGGAGAAGGGATAGTTGGTGTGGAGACGTTTGTGCCCTGTAGCCTGCTGTATGGTATGTGCAGCCCAGTTCTTAGACAGAATGGTGTTCCAGGCACGGCCGTGTCTCTGATGTGGGAACGAGGCTTGCACCGCAAACAGTGCTAGGCGCCGGGGCGTGACGTCATATCTCTGCGACGCGTTTCTGAGCTTACAGCGCTATAGATGGTCTGTATAGCGGCGCTCCTTTCTCAAGCAAGGGGATTCCCCTTGCTTGAGAAAGGAGCGCCGCTATACAGACCATCTATAGCGCTGTAAGCTCAGAAACGCGTCGCAGAGATATGACGTCACGCCCCGGCGCCTAGCACTGTTTGCGGTGCAAGCCTCGTTCCCACATCAGAGACACGGCCGTGCCTGGAACACCATTCTGTCTAAGAACTGGGCTGCACATACCATACAGCAGGCTACAGGGCACAAACGTCTCCACACCAACTATCCCTTCTCCCCTCTCCCTTCCCCATTACTTTACTTTAATTGCTATAGAGACTTGGAATTTTTTTCAACTCCCCCCCCTCTACCACCTGGAACCCACTTATTGAACACTGAGAGGAGTGACATCCATCTGACTCTCCCCTTTGGATTGATGCTACCACCCCACTGGAGGACCACCGCAAGGATACAAACCCCACCTGCTGCATCCATCTGCCTTCCCCCAGGACATGAGAAGGACGACAGCCTCTGGGTGAAACTCCTGCGACTTGTAGTCCCACCGGCCCTCCATCTGCTGAGATCTACCTGAATGCAACACTCCTTGCCTAGATGTGAGTGGATATTGTTTTTATTAATAAATGTTTATATGATACATACTCAGAGGCGCCCCTCTCCTTGTCCTATTACACTTTTGTGAGACACTGATGGGCACTGTAGTGGCAAGGATGTGGAATGGGTGAGAACTGATGTGGCATGGATGAGCACTGATGTGGCACGGATGAGCACTGATGTGGCATGGCTGTGGCAAGTATGAGCATGAATGGGCATGGATGAGCACGGATGGAGCATGGATGAGCATGGATGGCGCATGGCTGTGATTGATTACCCTGCCAGGGCCTTTGGACTGCAGAAACTCCGGTACACAGTGGTCCTATGGATGTTCCCTCTTACCCTCTCACCTCCGCTGTCCACGGGTGTCTCGCTCAAAAGAGAAGAAGGAGGCTCCACATAGCATAAGATCCAATCTCTGTATTTGCGGGCGATGCTAAGCAGGGCAATAACTTCTCTGCAGGATGTGGAAACCTTGCAAAAAGATCTGAACAAATTAATGGGGTGGGCAACTACATGGCAAATGAGGTTTAATGTAGAAAAATGTAAAATAATGCATTTGGGTGGCAAAAATATGACTGAAATCTATACACTGGGGGCAGAACCTCTGGGGGAATCTAGGATGGACAAGGACCTGGGGGTCCTAGTAGATGATAGGCTCAGCAATGCCATGCAATACCAAGCTGCTGCTAAACAAAGCAAACAGAATATTGGCATGCATTAAAAAGGGGATCAACTCCAGAGATAAAAGGATAATTCTCCCGCTCTACAAGACTCTGGTCTGGTCTGGCCGCACCTAGAGTATGCTGTCCAGTTCTGGGCACCAGTCCTCAGGAAGGATGTACTGGAAATGGAGCGAGTACAAAGAATGGCAACAAAGCTAATAAAGGGTCTGGAGGATATTAGTTATGAGGAAAGGTTGCGAGCACTGAACTTATTCTCTCTGGAGAAGAGACGCTTGAGAGGGGATATTATTTAAATTTCCAAATACCGTACTGGTGACCCCACAAACTTTTTTGTGAAAGGGAGTTTAACAAGACACGTGGCCAATCATTAAAATTAGAAGAAAAGAGGTTTAACCTAAAACTACGTAGCGGGTTCTTTGCTGTAAGAGCAGCAAGGATGTGGAATTCCCTTCCACACAGGTGGTGGTCTCAGCGGAGAGCATCGATAGTTTCAATAAACTATTAGATAGGCACCTGAATGACCACAACATACAGGGATATACAATGTAATACTGACATATAATCACACACATAGGTTGGACTTGATGGACTTGTGTCTTTTTTCAAACTCACCTACTATGTAACTATGTATATGTACAGAGGCCATGGTATATAGATGGGGAGTGTCTTTTAGTTATGTTTACAGGTGGGGGCAGTGGGACAGGTGAAAGGCAGTGTCACAGGTGGGAGGCAGTGTCACAGGTGGTAGGCAGAGGGACAAGTGGGAGGCAGTGTCACAGGTGGGGGGCAGTGGGACAAGTGGGAGGCAGTGTCACAGGTGGGGGGCAGTGGGACAAGTGGGAGGCAGTGTCACAGGTGGGGGGCAGTGGGACAAGTGGGAGGCAGTGTCACAGGTGGGAGGCAGTGTCACAGATGGGGCAGTGGGACAGGTAGGAGGCAGTGTCACAGGAGGGAGGCAGAGGGACAAGTGGGAGGCAGTGTCACAGGTGGGGGCAGTGGGACAAGTGGGAGGCAGTGTCACAGGTGGGAGGCAGTGTCACAGATCGGGGCAGTGGGACAGGTGAGAGGCAGTGTCACAGGTGGGGGCAGTGGGACAAGTGGGAGGCAGTGTCACAGGTGGGGGGGTAGTGGGACAAGTGGGAGGCAGTGTCATAGGTGGGAGGCAATGTCACATGTTGGAGGCAGTGTCAAAGGTGGGGGCAGCGGGACAGGTGGGGGGCAGTGTCACAGGTGGGGGGCAGTGTCACACACACCTTGGGAAGCAGCAGTCCTCCCAGCTCACACCTGTCCAGCAGTGCCAGGAGGGGTAGCTGAGCCTGTGTCCCATCTCCACCAGGCCCTCTGGTGGCAGCTGCAAGAAAGAACGGGGGGCTCCTCCCTTCTGACCTCCTCCTCTATGGGTCCCACTGCTGGCACCAACTGGCCCACCCCGAACAGCCCGGCGCACACTCTGGTACCTGAGCCGAGCCAGCCTGACAGCGGGCCCCGACCTGCACACACAAAACAGCGGGGGGCTCCTCCACTCTGAACTCTTCCTCCATGGGGCCCATCGCTAGCACCCACTGGCCTCACCGACCCCGCACAGTACCTAACCGGAGCGGAGCCTGCCTGACAGTGTGCCCCAACCTGCACACACGTGGGATCCGCCCACCCCTCCACCCTCCTTTGCATCCAGGCAGCTAGTCTGCTCTGATGGCAGATGCCATGTTTTAAAGATGGCCTGGGTTGTGACCCGTGATCTGGGCCCCTCGGACACCTCTGACTCGTGTACTGGCTGTACTCCCCTGATGACAGCTCTGCCTCAGCCTACAGATGGGCAGGGAAAGTGGTGACGGGAGGGGTAAAAGCAATTACAGCTAGTAGAAAGTGGAGGGGAAGAGCAGGAGGGAGACAGCTGAAACGTCATCAGTTGTTAAGGATGTGGCGGCCCCACTCCTTAACAACCGATAATTTCCGGCATTCTTTTGTATACACTTCAGCTGTCAGTGGGGGAATCCCACTGACAGATGAAAGAACTGAACCTGAAGGTATTGGTTTCTAGCATCAACGCATTTGCACGAGTACCGATAATGGTGCAAATGCTTAGTATTGGCACAGATATCAATGCCAGTATCGGTGCAGACTGTTCCTCCAACTCAGGTAGGTACTTAATTTATGGAGCTGGAGGAAGTATCAACTACAAGTGCACTGACATCACTGCATTTGCTCTGTTGAGAACTACAATCTCTCTGCTGCAGTGGAAGATGAGACTTGTTGTTTTTTCATTCACAGATCTCTGTGATGCAGCTGTGCATTTGGAGCCACATCCTGACTGAGTGCCCAGTTTTCAATTGAATGATTGTTGCACAGGACAGGAGGGAATAGAGATATATTGTTGCTGCCGAGGAATAGGGGTCTGTTGTTGCTGCTAGGGGGGCAGTTTTTGCTGCTGGGGTATTTCTTGTTGCTGCTGATGGACTTATTATTGCTGATGGGATCTATTGTTGCTGTGGAGGGTCTATTGCTGGGGACAGTGGGGGTTATTGTTGCTACTGCTTCAGTAACGCACTCTAAGGTCTCATGCACACGGGCACTTAGAGCTGTATAGTGTAACAACTGAATGTGATTCGGTGCTGGCAAGTCACAAGTCTTGCTTACAGTTACTGGAAGTCAGTGTAAAGTTATGTAAACCGCACAATATGTGCTCGAGCAAATTGAAAAAAAAAACAATAATCTTAATGTAGAACTACAGGCAAAACTTTTTTTTTTCATTTTGGATACAAGGGAAGGGTATAACCCCTGTCAGATTTTTTTTTTTCATCTGTGCCCTAGAGAATTCCCTTAATTTCCTGTCCCGTAGCCAAACAGGAAGTGAGAGGAAATTCCTGCAAGTTACAGGAATAACCTTGGGGACCCCCAGATCAACAGAAATGGTGTTCCTATTGGAAGATTTTCCCACTGTCACTTTTCTGGGGGCAACCTAAAATTTGGGTTTTTCTTTTACTTTCACTTTCAATGATAATTATAAACAGGACAAATCGAAAGGGTGAATCTCCTTAACAGGAGTATAGACAGCAATAACAACTGACAAGCATTCTAATCCCTCTCTACTTTATCTAAAATTTAGTTTTAGTTATACTTTAAAAAATACAGCAGCAAATGCAAAAATAAGTAAAAGAAATAAAAAATAACATAAAAATACATAAAAATAACGAAAAGAAATAATGTGTTGCACTTTCTAAATGATCTCACAGTGCATTACATAATATAAAAACACAATATATCAATATATAAATCATAAGTGACAAAATATAAAAGGATGAAAGAATCATATAAAGATTTAAATAAAGTGTCCAAAATAACTCCCAGAGTAGATGGAAAAATGCGCCTCTTCAAACAAGATTGTATCTGTGGTATCACCAAAACACACCTTCACCCAAAGTGATAATAAGATATATGTTTAACAACTCCCTATGAGGCCCTTTTTCAAGAGTAGTCATATGGTGCTTCAATAGTTTCCATATGCAGTATGTCAGTGGCACCTTCCATACATTAGTTATAACCACCTTATAGCATTACTGCGATGGTATTTATTGACCAGAGTAATTTGATTTATTTTGCCTCTTAGACCACTGTGTATGTTGCCACCGGTATTTGTTTGACAATATCTGCTGCCTTGCAAATGCAGGGTATCGGATGTTGATTCTCACACTGGTTATTTGGTAAGTTTGGAATTGAGTGCTGCTCATGATTCGAGCAGTTCGTTTAATTTGCAATGAGTTGACAAGAAACTAACACTAATTAAGATATTATTGATTTTTTTAGATCTCAGTCTATCCTTTGCTGGTTCTTTGGAAGGTTTTGAATAAGTCATTCGATCATTGACCCCCTCCTTATCGAGGTATCTGACTATGTTTGTGATTCTAATGACTGTTGTGGTTAAACAAGGGATATTGCCATTTGCCACTTAATTTATTTTATGTATTTTATACTCTATATAGGAGCTAACAGGACTGCGGGTCTGATTTAATGATATGATACACTGACTTTTGTCCCGTTATAGCGATTTTGGGGATATTCTCTGTCCAGTAAGTATTATATTGATATGGTTGTGATTGCATTGATTGTCTTTTATATTTCTTCGAAGGCTGACTTTCATTTTGTCCTCCTTATAGAATGGGGTACTGTGAATTATTGGCTGATTGATCTAGAGATGTTTCTCGTTGATCTGGTTGCCTCTGGGTGGCACTTGGCATGCCGCATTTATAAGGCCTCTGAGTGGCACTTCATTGACACTTCCCCCTATATTATTCATGGGGACTATATTATTATAAGATATCTGGCTGCATTTCTTATCCGTTCTGTGAAATATGACTATACATAATCCCTCTGCTTGCAATCAAGGAGAAAAGGTCCAGAGGAAGCATAAAGCCAAACGTCGACCTCTCTGACTGATATACGGTACATTGTGTGGTTATACCAATGAGAGCTTTAATTGTCTTGTTTTTATTCTGTACTCATTTTTTATTTTGTAATATATAATAAATCAATTTTCATAAAATGATATAGTGTTCTTTTCTGGTACCAGTAAAGTCCGCTCAAAATGTCCTATATCCCTTAAACAGTTATAGCCACCTGGAAAGCCTTTCAACAAATAGCTATGTCCAGACTTCCAATATCAACATCATGCAAAGTAAACAAAAAAGGCCTCTCCATTGTGTAAAAAACCTTTAAAACATTTGTTATGATAAAGAAATACACTTACAGAAAGTTAAAAACAGCGCACATGTAAAAGCATCACCCAGCTGGCAACAAAAACGGGCGTTTCGGTATGCAATGACGTCAGTAGGAGGCCCTGCCCTGCCATATACAGATTTTACAATGCCGATTATCTTGAAACATGTCCAATAAAAAGCACAAAACGAGGAAATGTCTTGATAATGTGTTCGGTGAAGACTATCTGCATGTAAAGTGGGTTTAGTTTGCTGTATGGCTGCAAATAGTCAGAACTTGTGACAACACTGCCTTTCAAAGTGCTGTACTGGTCATCTGGACCTGACCTGCAACCATAGCATTAAGGCCATCGACAACTTCATTGTGATGCAAAATGTAAGTTTAATAACAAGGTCCTGTTTGGCTGTGTTGTGTAAGCCTGAACAGAGGAATTTGTTTCCAGCCTTTCTTGCCGTAATTCTTCACCATAAGCCCTTGGCATGGAAACTGACTAAACAACTTGATGCTAGGGGCTACTATATATATTGTCAAAATGAAAATGGTTTCATTAGACAGGCACTGAACATTTCCAACAGCAGCACAAACAGAAACAGTGTTTAATTACTGTCAGTTTCCCTTTTGCAGATTTTCCTCACTTCATGTCTGGTAAAACTGTTGTCATGACCAGAAGTTATTGATCCCAGTTGTCAGTAAAAACAACATGAGGGGAGTTCTAATTCTTCCCTACTCTCCAACACAAAATAAAAAAATTGGACTGGACTAAGGCATTGTTTACACAGGGCGTATGAACCCATACCATGTGTGAGGGCCGTCCCTGTGCAGTTAGTCCTATTTCTGTCAGATGGAATGCAGCGGCTGCACACACACAGCAGCTGCTCCCAAAGTGACATCTGTGCGGGTGCATGGCCCCAAGAGCACCCAGGGTGCGGATTCATACGCCCCTTGTGAACCAGGCCTTACACTTAAAGCTGATCTCCAGGGTGTGGGGAGTTGAAGTTACACTCCCCAGAGTTCAGTGAAGAGAGCTCTGAGCACTGGTTGGAGTGAAGGGACAGCCCCCCTTCACACAATACACGGGAACAAAGCTGAGGCTGTCATTTGCAGGCTGTGTGCTGGAGCTCCC
This sequence comes from Lithobates sylvaticus, assembly GCA_028564925.1. Lineage (NCBI taxonomy): Eukaryota > Metazoa > Chordata > Amphibia > Anura > Ranidae > Lithobates > Lithobates sylvaticus. The sequence goes on from CM053028.1 coordinate 365,344,087, forward strand.
TCCCCTGTTACCTTTTTATTTCTTGGTGTCAGGAAAACCTTTTAGAAGTGACTCATGCTGATAGCCGAGGAATAGGCAGCAGATATAAATTACACTTAGTGCTCTAAATGGAGACAAATACACACTATAAAGGGATATGCTTTCTTTATATTTCATGTTGGAGGATTACAACCACTTTAATGGGACTGTAGAGAAGAAGATGCATCTGCTTTTTTTCCCCCTCTCAGCTAAAGATATCTCCTAGCACTCAAATTGCTCCAGAGTGAGTTCTGAGATCAGCATGGTCTAGGACAGTGGCTGACAACTTTCTTGATATTGAGGGCTTCAAGTCAGGTCTGCCAGTCAGTCCAGCTAGTGGAAGCCAATGGAAAGGGCCACACATAACATTCAGTGAATACTCAGTGTCAGAGACAGCAGATACATAACAGGATATAGTCAAAGACTATAGGCATTATACAAGAGATGATCAGAGACCATGAATAAAAAAACAAGAGATGGTCAGACTCTGTGGATAGAATACAAGAGATGATCAGAGACTGTGGACCTTGTAAAGGAGATGGTCAAAGACTGCAGACATAGTACAGGACATGGTCAGAGACTGCGGACATGGTACAGGAGATAATCAGAGGGTGCAGACATGATACAATACATGAACAATTGTATGATTGGACAGTTTCCAGGACAGACACTGTCTCCATTTCCTGGTTATGAATAGCAAATAGCAGACTTACCAGCGAGATTGTCCGCCGGACAATCCACCCTTGTGTGGGGCTCCGGCGGACTTTTTCCTCCCAAAAGTCCGGCGGACTAAGTTTTAAGTTTAGACTTAAAATTGTCCACTGGACTCAGCAGTCCCGCAGACAATCCCGCCATCTGTGTGCTAGTCCGCGGGAATTTTGAAATGAACGGACACGCACGGAGGAAAGTCTGTTCATTTAGAACGTGACTCCAGGTAGACGGGACTAGCAAAGGCAGTGAATGCCGCCGCGCTAGCCCCGTCACCTGGTATGGATTTAAAGGGGAATCCCTACGCCAAAAAACGGCGTGGGGGTCCCCCCCAAATCCATCTCAGACCCCTATCCGAGCACGCAGCCCGGCCGGTCAGGAAAGGGGGTGGGGACGAGCAAGCGCCCCCCCTCCTGAGCCGTACCAGGCCGCGTGCCCTCAACATGGGGGGTGCCCTGGGGAAAGGGGGGCCCTGCGGCACCTTGTCCCCATGTTGATGAGGACAAGGGCCTCTTCCCGACAACCCTGGCCGTTGGTTGTCGGGGTCTGCGGGCGGGGGGCTTATCGGAATCCGGCAGCCCCCTTTAATAAGGGGGCCCCCAGATACCAGCCCCCCACCCTATGTGAATGAGTATGGGGTACGATGTACCCCTACCCATTCACCTAAGGAAAAAAGCATAAATAAAAAAAAACGACACAATTTTTTAAATTTTTTATTGCACAGCTCCGGGGGTCTTCTTCCGTCTTGGGGGGTCTTCTCGCCTGACTCCCAGAGGATGCTGGGACTGTGACATCATATGGGGGCGGGGTCACCATGTGACATGAGCATGTGACCCGCCCCTTGTCCCTGTATAAGTCACATCACAGCGTGTCTCTGCCATTACGGCCAGAGAGAGCGTCGTGTCAACATCGGATGAAGAAAGAAGAACAAGAAGCAGAAGCAGAAGGCGGCGGTGGCGGTGACAGCGACGACGGGCTGCGTGCGCGGATAAGGGTCTGAGATGGATTTGGGGGGACCCCCACGCCGTTTTTTCGGCGTAGGGATTCCCCTTTAAATCCATACCAGGTGACGGGGCTAGCGCGGCGGCATTCACTGCCTTCGCTAGTCCCGTCTACCTGGAGTCACGTTCTAAATGAACAGACTTTCCTCCGTGTGTGGGCAAGTCCGTTCATTTCAAAAGTCCTGCGGACTTTCGCCAAAACTCCGGCGGATTGTCCGCCGGAAAAGTCCGGGCGTGTGTGGGCAAGTCCACACGTTCGGAAAGTATGGCGGACCTCCGCTGGAAAGTCCGGTGGGTTGTGGCGGACAATCCCGCCGGAAAGTCAGAGTGTGTGTACGCCGCATTACAGATAAAATGGGATTTTTAATTGAGGCCAGTTGTCTGTGGATGAGGTAAGCACCAATAAGGCAATTGAATAAGAGAAAATATAAATGTATTAATATAAAATGTAAAAACACAGTCAAAATACACATTTAATTCGACCATATGATGATACTTGACATAATTAATCAGAGGTGTTGACAAGCAGGGAAACCAACATGTTTCACAGATTGCTTCATCAGGGTTTTTGCATATGTCATTTAATTCATCTAGATTACATAAGCTATAAACATATCATTAGTATAATGTCAAGCATAAATTTCAAATTTCATCGATAATAAAAGAATTTTACTTGTATAACAATTTTATTTTATGTTCAATGTAAACATCAACAGTTTTATACTTATTTTACACCCATATACGCCTCTATCTAACAATCCGCACATTCCGCGGCAGACCAATCGCGGCTTTTTCCCAATAGGAGCCAGACCCAGCCGGGGTAGCCAGTGGAACAATTGGATCGTACCAGATCGCCAGTTTGTTTAAAGCAACAATAATCTAAGGGTAAAATTGAATAAAAATAATCATGATAGTAATAATAACAATGCGTACGTCGCACTCACTACATGATAAACTGAACAACAAAGGGGGGTTTTGGGACTTTAAATGAGGCACGGTAAGGCGTCTCCATCCCTGGATTCGATACTTAAAAGGAAATTTGGAATTTAGATGAAGCAGTTGAAATGCTGGGATTGGAGTAAAAATGTATTTATTGATCATGGGTATATAATAAACTTTTATTATATACCCATGATCAATAAAATAATTTTTACTCCAATCCCAGCATTTCAACTGCTTCATCTAAAGTCCAAATTTCCTTTTGAGTATCGCTACATGATAAACAGTAGTTTGTGCTTATACAATGTATTACTAACAAAATACTATATAGCATATTAAATAATCAAAGGCTATACAATAGCGTTTGACTAATTTATAGCTGCAATAAGGGCAGACCTACAGGTTAGCATAATAATGGCTGACCACTAGTTTAAGGAAAGATAGGGATTAAGCGGTTGCATTCCCCTATATATAATTCCACAACTATAACAAACAACCAGAGTTTGCAAACGAAAATACTTTTTTATTCTGATGGAACTATATGGGGCAGAAGACAAATAGCTCTGGTTTTTTCCCCAATGTAGCAATAGTAATAAATAGTTGCATGGCCAAAACGTATAGTGTAGTATAGTGATTAGTAGCCATCCAAAAATACTGAGTGACCTCACTTAAATAGCTAGATTATAAGTGCTATAGAAAAAATTGTTTTTACCTGCTGGTATTATATTAGCGTTTATGAGTCAAACCAAACATGGCATTATGGCTACTGCAGAGAGGTGGAGATACTGCAGCACAGACCTCAGGACGCATGTGATGGCAAACCGCCGGTGCAGCGTCCTTTTATGTCCACTTACTGGGCACCTAAACCCCCCTCCTGCCCAGACCAATTTTCAGCTTTTAACGCTGTCACTCTTTGAAAGACAATTGCGCGGTCATACAACACTGTATCCAAATGAATTTTTTTTATAATTTTTCTTCCCACAAATAGAGCTTTCTTTTGGTGGTATTTGTTTACCTATGGGGTTTTTTTTCGTTAAAATTTTTTAAAAAGACAGAAGTTTAAAAAAAAATACAAAACCGTTTTATATTTTGTTAATAAATTTTGCAAACGGTAATTTTTCTCGGCGCTGATGGGCACTAATAGGTGGCACTGGTGGGCACTAATAGGCGGCACTGGTGGGCACTGATTAGGTGGCACTGGTGGGCACTGATAGGTGGCATTGGTGGGCACTGGTGGTTGGCACTGATGGGCAGCACTGAAGGGCATTAATAGGTGGCACTGATAGGTGGCAATGATGGGCACTGATGGGTGGCAGTGATGGGCACTGATTGGCACTGCTAGGTGACACTGATAGGCAGCACTGCTAGGTGGCACTGATTGGCACCACTGGTGGGCATTGATAGGTGGCACTTGTGGGCATTGATAGGTGGCACTGATTGCTGGCACTTATGCAGATTCTTGGCACTGTGTGGGCATTGGCAGGTGGCACTGGATGGTGGTATTGGTGGGCAGAGATGAGACGGCTATAGCCAAATGACGGAGGAGTTAAACAAAATGTACTATATTATAACAATAGCATACCTTTATTTTATCGCTCAGCCTTATTGCTATAAGTAAAGTAAAAGAAAGATCCCCAAAACATATAATGTTACTGCAGTAAGCATAATTCGACATCCCTTCAGCACAGGTCTTATGACCAGTGATGAGTAATTGATCACATTGTCCGACAAAAAATCCTAAAGTATATGAGTCATTGATTACATTGTCCCTGATAGAAGATCTTAAAGCAGGGGTCTCAAACAGGCGGCCCTCCAGCTGTTGCAGAACTACAAGTCCCATCATGCCTCTGCCTGTGGGAGTCATGCTTGTAACTCTCAGCCCTGCAATGCCTCATGGGACTTGTAGTTTTGCAACAGCTGGAGGGCCGCCAGTTTGAGACCCCTGTCTTAAAGTATATATATTGTACAGGAAGCCAAGGATGGGTTCTGGACGGGTGTTATGTTTCGCCCATATTTGGGTTATGGTCCCTTTAACGGAAATGTTTGGTGCAGTCAGTGTAGTCAGAGGTTTTCACCTGTGCAGTGTAAGAGGTTCCAAGACAGTTGGGCATAAAACGGAAAATTGTATACTTACCTTTCCGTAATTTTCCTTTCCTGTCGCATCTTCATGGCAGCATACACTCTGGGTTGTGACTCCGCCTCCACAACCTGATAGGACCACATAACTATAAGATGACGATACGGCCCCCGCCCCGGTATTCTCTGTATATATGAATCACCTTTATTTAAGAATGGGAGGGATATTGTATGCTGCAATGAAGATGCGACAGGAAAGGAAAATTACGGAAAGGTAAGTATACAATTTTCAGTTTTCCTGTCGCATCATGGCAGCATACACTCTGGGGAGTAACTCGCAGACAGGGTGGGTAATGCATCAATAGTAGTTTTTTTATTCACAAGGAATGGCAGAGTTGGCCTGAATAACAGATCTCCCAAAATTTACAGTAGACAAGCGGGAAGTATCGACTTTATAATGGGAAATAAAAGTATTCCTGGAGGACCAGGTGGCCGCCCTGCAGATGGTTTCAGCTGAGACCCTACAATAGGCTGCCCATGAGGTCGCCACTGCCCTGGTGGAATGTGCCTTCAGCCCGTCCGGGATCTGCGTGGTGCTTAGCGAGTAGGCCTTCTTAATGGTCTTCACCAGCCATGAGGCGATGGTGCGGGCCGATGCTGACTGACCTCTCCTGAAACCGTGAGGGATGATTAGGAGGTTTTCTGACTTCCTAAAGGGTTCTGAGGCCGAGAGGTATTTGATGATGTTACCCCTAACATCCAGGGGGTGCGGATCGCCCTGGTCTGTAGTGAGCGCTGGCAGGTCAATCTCTTGGTTGAAGTGAAAAGAGGATGACACTTTAGGGATGAAGCGGTCTGAGGGTTTTAGGACTACCCTGTCCGGGTAGACGACCAGATATGGATCCCTGGCCAGTAAGGCTTGCATTTCAGAGACCCTTTTAGCTGATGTTATGGCGATAAGGAACGTCACCTTTAGCGTCAGGTCCCAGAGGGAGATGCCTTCTAGAGGGAAAAAGGGTTTCTTAGATAGGGCCTCCAGAACGACCGACAGGTCCCAGGTCGGGAATGAAGGCTTTCTGGGAGGCCTCAGCTTGAGACATGCCCTCTGGAACTGTACGACAAGAGGGTCGAGAGCCCATCTAGTCCCAGTCAGGGCGGACAGGGCTGACACCTGCACCTTGAGGGTGCTGGAGCCGAGGCCTTTGTCCAGACCTGCCTGCAGGAACTCTAGTATCTGAGGGGTTGAGATGGAGGATAGATCCCACTCTTGCTGATGGGCAAAGGAAGTGAACCTATCCCAGACCCGCCGGTAGGTGGTGTTTGTGGTGGGTTTCCTGGCCTGAAGTAGTGTGTCCACCACCCTTGCGGAGCAGCCCTGCTCTAGGTACCTAGACCTCTCAGTCTCCAGGCCATTAGGTGCATCCTCTCTGGACTCGGGTGGAGCAGATGGCCTTGGGAGAGCAGGTCGACTGACTGTGGAAGGGGGAGCGGGTCTGTTGGGGAATCGGCCAGGAGATTCTCGGTACCCGGGATGTAGACCGCCCTGAGGTCCAGGAGGTTCCGCTGTGCCCACTCCATAACGGGGAGAACCTCCCGCATCATGGAAGAGCTCTTGGTACCCCCCTGGCGGTTGACATAGGCGAATGTCGTCCAGATAGTGGTGGACCCTCAGACCCCTTTCTCTCAGGGCCGCCACTACCGGGAGGAGGATCTTTGTAAAGGTTCTGGGAGCCGTAGAGATCCCGAACGGGAGGCACTGGAACTGAAAGTGCCGCTGGTTTATAGAGAACCGGAGGAATCTTCGGAACAAGATATGGATTGGGACGTGCAGGTATGCGTCCTGAAGGTCCACGGACAGCATCCAGTCCCCTAGATTTACAGCCTGAAGGATGGATTGTAGGCTTTCCATCTTGAAAGATTCCACCCGGATTGAGCGGTTGAGCCTTTTCAGGTCTAGGACAGGGCGCAGATCCCCTGACTTTTTCCTGACCAGAAAGAGGGGGGAGTAAAACCCCCTGCCTCTTTGAGATCCGGGCACCTCCACTATCGCCTCCTTTAGGAGCAACTCCTGGACGTAGTCCAACAGCAACGCCCTTTTTTTCTGTGAGGATGGGAGCTTGGTTGGACAGAAGTGGTCGCACGGGGGTCGACCCTGGAATGACCACCTGTGCCCGAAACGGACGGTAGCCACCGTCCACGGGTCTCTGGTATCCGCCCAAGCCAGCTGGAATTTTGAGAGCCTGGCCCCCACTACTGCTGGCTGGGCGGACGCACCTTCAAAAAGACTTCTGGTCATTAGACGCGGAGGTCTTAGGTTTTTGGAATTTGGAGAAGGTAGTCTGGGGGTTCCTCCAGTTTCTCCGGTATTCCCTGCCTGGTCTGTAGGCCTTAGCATCCCTATACTTATCCGGCAGGTTGCGTCTGGAAGGAGGAGGCCTCTGTTGCCTGGGTTTCCTATCCAAGGGAATGAGCCCGGATTTCCCACCGGTCACCTTAGAGATCGCTGAGTCCAGCTTTGCCCCAAAGAGGTTCTCACCATCGAAGGGGATGCGGCACCAATTAGATTTGGAGGCTGGGTCTGCTGCCCAGGGCTTCAGCCAGAGTGCCCGCCTGGCCATAACCGAGGCCAGCATGGCCCTAGAGGATGATCTTATGGCATCCACTGAGGCCTCTGCCACGAAATCCCCTGCGAGACTGAGTTCTTGCAGGGCCCTGACTATTTTGTCCTGGTCTGCACCCTCCGTAACAAGCTTCTCCGTGGAAGCTGACCAACTGGAGATGGCCTTGCCAACGGCGGCCAGTGCCACGGCTGGCCTACAAGCGCCTCCCGCTGCTGAATAGGCCCTTTTGAGGCCGGTATCGATTTTCCTGTCTAGGACGTCCCTGAAAGTTACCGCGTCCTCGATAGGGAGCGTCACGTGCCTGGCCAGGCGCATGAGAGAAGCATCCACTACCGGCGGGGTAACCAGGGGCCTAGCCTTGGGTTCTTTGAGCGGGTAGAGTTTGGTGAGCCTGTTATTTAGGCTCAATTTCTTGTCTGGCTTCTGCCACTCCTCCCTGATCAGGTCATCCAGTTCCTCAATGAAGGGGAATGCCTCTGGGTCCCTCTTGAGGTTAGGGAAGTACTTTTTCTGCTTCTGGGGGGCTTCCTGGGGTTCCTCCCAGTTTATCGGACTTCACGAATGGTTCAATAAGGGAGAAGTCGAAGCCTGCGGCCGCCTCCAGCTCCTCATCCTAAGACTGGGAGTCCAGCTCTCTGGATGTACTGGGGGGGGAGGTGCCCCTAATGGACATCTCCATGTCTGGAGTGGACTGCGGAGCTGCAGTCGCAAGCTCTCTTGGCTCCTGTTCCCTTTCCCTGGTAGCCTCCTCTAGGCACCTGCGACAGGCAAGCTTGTCCGGAAGGGCGATGGCTCCGCATATCCAGCAGGCGTTGGCAGCCGGTCGGGGAGGGGGGGCTGGTGAGTGGCGTCTGTGCGATGACCTCCTGCGGTGGTAGTGGCTATGGGAGCGGGACCTGGAGCGACTCCTGCGGCTTCTCCTGTGGCCTGAGCGGCTCCTTCTCCTGCTGCGGCTTGAGTGGCTCCTCCTGCGCCCTGAGCAACTCCTTCCACGAGAGGCCTCCCTGCGTCCGGACTTGGATGACCTTGCGGACCTGGCAGGGCTAACCGTTTAGGCAGCGTTAGCGGATGCTGCACTCTTTTTCGTCTTCTTACTTACCCAATCCTTCCCTCTTACCTATCACGTTGGTGGTGATCTGCTGGGGCAGTGGTCTCCATAGGGATAGTAAAAGGCAGCCAAGTAGTAATAAAAATAGGCAATTTAGAGAGGAAGGAAGGTAAGGGGGGAAAAGGAGCAAGAAGCAGTTTGCAGAATGCACAGGAAATAAAAAAATAGGCACTTACCTATTGGGGTGTGTGCTGGGATGGTCCTGGGATATGGTACAGGTGGTTTCTGTTGAGAAAGATCCAGGGGAAAGAAAGGGAATTTTTTTCTCGTTTAGATTTGGCGCCGGGAGCGCCCGGGACGCTCGCGCATGCGCAGTAGCGCCGTGCGGCCGTCTGCGCCATCTTGGAAACTGGCAATAGCCTCAGTTCCTCCACAGGATGCCCGTAGGACTGTAGTGCGCATGTGCGGAGGCGCCGGAACGCTCGGTGCTGCTGAGGGAAAACACAGGAGACACAGGGGGACTACAAGGACCAGGAGGGGCCGGAAAAATAGTAGAAATGCAGAAAAAGCAAGTAACATCAAAGGAGAGAACCACTGCAAGGTACAAAGCCTATTTAAGGCTTTTTAAATGTATAGAGTGACCACATACCTTTAAGCCTGTTTAAGGCTCGCTTCCCAAGGCAGCGGTGGCAGTGCTTTTAAAACCTGTTTAAGGCTTATTACAGCAGGCAGGTGCAGTAGTAGTACCCCTGAGATCACCAGAGTGGGGTTCCTTCCATTTAGCTTCGTTTAGAGGCTGTACCGGCAAGGACTTCCAAACCAGGAGAGGCTAGAACCTGGCTGGGGCGAAGCGGTAAGAGGGTGATGATCCGTGCGGTCCCAACAGGTGAGGAAAAATTAGAGAATACCGGGGCGGGGGCCGTATCGTCATCTTATAGTTATGTGGTCCTATCAGGTTGTGGAGGCGGAGTCACAACCCAGAGTGTATGCTGCCATGAAGATGCGACAGGAAAGGAGAGGATTGACTTACAGTTCTCCCTGCATTAATAATTGCCTATTTGGGACCCGGAAATTTTGGAGGTTCATAGAAATATTTGGGTGGGAAAGAACCTCCAACCTCCAACAAAGCAAACTGAAAAAGTTTTAATTATCAATAGTTTATAAAATAGAAGTGAACAAAAAAAAAAAAACAGCAGGGGAATATTAATTAAATGGAGAAAGAGAATAAAGAGTTAATTAGAAGCAGACGAGAATAAGAGAAAGAAGGGGTAAGGAGGCAGCACAGGAAATCAGGGGAAATTACCCTCCAGTGAGCAGGCACCACCAACTATCCCCAGGCCAAGAAGAAACTAACTGGAACTTGACTATCAGCTAGGCCACTGTCTGCAGGTACCCATCTGTACAGGTGAAATATCTCTATGGCCTCCAACGCTCCCTGAAGACTTCCTCAGTATTATTCAGAGTGGCATTTAATTCCTCCAACGTAAGATATCATTGAATTTGGCATACTACAGGCAATGGCGTCCCTAGGGGGGGGCCAGAGGGGGCCCTGACCCCGCCAAAATGATGCTGTGCCCCACCATGTGCCCCCCCCCAAAAAAAAAAGGCAATGTCTTTTTGTTTGCATCCGTAGTGGATGCGCCACATCTTACTCAGGCTGCCGCTGGAGTAACACAGTCTCTATTGAGAGGGGGAGTATTCTTCTAGCCTGGGCGCGTGGGTAAGTGTGTGCACTGCAGTACACTGTAATCACTGAACTGCATTATCTCCATCCCTTCTCTCCCCCATCTGTCGCTCCCCCTCTCCTGTTCTTTCAAGACCTTCACAACTTACTTTCACTTTCAGTTAGGCAGGTAATAGACTATGCACATTTCTTTTCTGCATCCACAGAGTGCAGGAAAGAAACTTGCATGATTCCCCCATTAACACAGACAGTGGTGACAGGGGAATATCCTTCCTGCCCAGCAATTGTATTCTCCCAACAAACAGTCATTATCACTAGTGGCTATAGCAACCACTAGTGATAATCATAAGAGTATCTGTCAGGCTGGTTGTTCCCAATTTGATCGATCAACTTGGTACATTCAGCCTGCTCATTAATGGTTCAAACCTCAACCAGCTGAGATTTAAACTGCCTATGGCTGGTCTTAGCACTTAGGCAGCCCATACATTGATCACTTTTTTCATTTAACTAGTAGGTTGCATGAAAAAAAAAAAAAAAGAAATGATCCAATTCTCCCATCTACACATTATAGGTGGATGGGGGAATCCTTGCAGTGTGGACCAGTGGTGGAACTACCAGGGTTGCTGACCTGGCTATTCACAGCGCTGGTCTCTGTCTCAATGGCGTCCCTAGGGGGGGGCCAGAGGGGGCCCTGACCCCCCCAAAATGATGCTGTGCCCCACCATGTGCCCCCCCCCAAAAAAAAGGCAATGTCTTTTTGTTTGCATCCGTAGTGGATGCGCCACATCTTACTCAGGCTGCCGCTGGAGTAACACAGTCTCTATTGAGAGGGGGAGTATTCTTCTAGCCTGGGCGCGTGGGTAAGTGTGTGCACTGCAGTACACTGTAATCACTGAACTGCATTATCTCCATCCCTTCTCTCCCCCATCTGTCGCTCCCCCTCTCCTGTTCTTTCAAGACCTTCACAACTTACTTTCACTTTCAGTTAGGCAGGTAATAGACTATGCACATTTCTTTTCTGCATCCACAGAGTGCAGGAAAGAAACTTGCATGATTCCCCCATTAACACAGACAGTGGTGACAGGGGAATATCCTTCCTGCCCAGCAATTGTATTCTCCCAACAAACAGTCATTATCACTAGTGGCTATAGCAACCACTAGTGATAATCATAAGAGTATCTGTCAGGCTGGTTGTTCCCAATTTGATCGATCAACTTGGTACATTCAGCCTGCTCATTAATGGTTCAAACCTCAACCAGCTGAGATTTAAACTGCCTATGGCTGGTCTTAGCACTTAGGCAGCCCATACATTGATCACTTTTTTCATTTAACTAGTAGGTTGCATGAAAAAAAAAAAGAAATGATCCAATTCTCCCATCTACACATTATAGGTGGATGGGGGAATCCTTGCAGTGTGGACCAGTGGTGGAACTACCAGGGTTGCTGACCTGGCTATTCACAGCGCTGGTCTCTGTCTCCATGGCAGCAGTGGCACATTGGAACCCAGTGCTGGTTACTTTATGGGGCTAATGTACAGGAGAGCCAGCACAATTTGTTGTTAGAGATGGGCAGGGCATGTTCAAAATCCCACATGCCCGAGCCCGTCAGGAAGCCCACACTGCACGGCGCTAAGCACAAGCAGTGAGACATTTCCTGGTCCGCAGCTGCACAGATCAGGAATGTCTCACTGCCTGTGATTAGCCATGTGCAGTGTCGGCTTCCTGGCGGGATCGGGCAAGTGGGATTTCAAACACACCCGAGCCCATGTCTAAGGCCCCTTTCACACTGGGGCGGTTTTCAGGCGGTACGGCGCTAAAAATAGCGCCTGTGTACCGCCTGAAAAAACCGGCCCCATTCACTCCAGTGTAAAAGCCGGCGGGCTTTCACACTGGAGCGGTGCGCTAGCAGGACCGCAACAAAAGTCCTGCTAGCAGCATCTTTGGAGCGGTGAAGGAGCGGTGTATTCACCGCTCCTATACCGCTCCTTCCCATTGGAATCAATGGGAAACCGCGGGGATACCGCCCGCAAACCGCCGCTGCAGCGGCGCTTTGCGGAGGTTTTTAACCCTTTTGCGGCCGCTAGCGGGGGTTAAAACCACCCCGCTAGCGGCCGCATACCGCGGGAAAAACGATGGTAAAGCAGCGCTAAATATAGCGCTGCTTTACCGTCGCCGCCCCGCACCGCCCCAGTGTGAAGCCAGCCTAATGGTTGTAGAGTAGACAGTTGACCTCCCTGCAGGTTGCTTAGCAGCAGTGCAGCCTTCTCTGACATGCTGATCGTGATGCAATCCAGGTGATGCTCCTAGTCAAATCCTAGTGTTAAATATCATAGTGATTTTATTGATCAAAGCCCACACCTTACAGGCATAGAGCCCACATGGCTGCTGAACATACGGTGGATGTGGTTGTACTCTTGATGCTAATAAATATTGTGTTTATTAGATCTGACTGGGAGCATCACCTGGATCACATCCCGATCAGCATGTCAACAGAGAAGGTTATACAACATTACTGCTGCTAGGTGACCAGCTGGAGGTTCGGCTCTCTACAACCAATAGTGCCAGCCTTCCCCCGCATGCACCCATAATGTCACCAGCACTAGGTCCTAATAGACTGCTGCCACTGCCAAGGACACAGATGCAAGACCAGCACTGTCAATAGCAGGGGCAGGACAGCAAGAGGAGGCTGGGGAACACCACAGTGGCAGAACACCAAGGCCCGGTGGCAAGACAACCTTTGCAACCCTGATAGTTCTCCCACTGCTTTGGACCCTTATATTTTCTTGGTATGCTGGCGACATATATCTCTTGTTTTCTGCCACCCTGGGGATCGTAGTAAAATTGCATTTTATAGTTGCCCCCCTACTTTTGTCCCTGTCCCCCCATGTGCCCCCCCTAAATATGAAAGCTGGAGACGCCACTGACTACAGGACCTTGGTCGGGGGTTGTGACTGCCTCCAGAGTGAAGGAATGCAAGCTCTAGCTGCATTCACCAAATGTATAGTGAAAGATTTTTTGTATTTCCGGAAGGGTATCCCTGTCAGGTATAAGAGGTACGCCATTGGATTCCCACTTAGATCCACCGATGTCAAATGTTTTATGGTATCTGTCCAGAAGGGGGTACTGCCAGAATATATGAGCCATCGTACCTACCACTTGATTGCAATGCCAACACATTTCCGAGACACTGCTATTAATTTTGTGGAGCAAGTACGGTACACGGTACCATCTCGAGAGAACTTTATATCTCACTTCTTGATACTGGTTAGCAAAGGAAGATTTGTGGGCCAAGATAAAAATCTCGACTGATTGAGGGGGTGTAAAATTAATCCCAAGATCCATTTCCCATTGATGTATGAAAGACGGGAATGTGCCATCTGAGGGCGACGCAATGTATCCATAGAGCAAAGAAAGTGTGTGTCTGGTCGGCTCCCTGTTCCTACAGATCGACTCAAATGGTGTAAGTGCCCTGGGTGAATAATGGTCTCTCTGAAAGGTCTGTAAAAAGTGTCCAAGTTGGAGGGTACTACAATAGTCCAAGGAAGGTTCCGAAATCCTGATTAGATCAGCCTGGGAAGGAAATCCTCCCTGTGGCCAAAAATTGAGAAGACAGACCTTCCCCTGATGGCCTAAGAGTCTATAGGTAAACCCAGGAGTGAAGTCAGGATTACAGAGGATCACTGTCAAAGGCGAGGGTAACAGGGAAAGATCCATTCTACGGAAAACTGATCTAGATATCTGTAGAGAGGCACCAATTAACAGGTGGTTCCGCATATCCTTAGGAAATTGAGATATCAGCCAAGGAGATGATCAGAGAGGAATGCAGGCATCCTCCTTCTCCATAGAGACCCACTGCTTAGAGCCCTCATTGCAAGTCCAATCTACCACCCTCGAGAAATGTACTGCTCTATATTATCTAAAGACGTCAGGGAGGCCTAAACCCCCACTCCTTTTAGAGAGAGAGAGTAGTGATAAACTCAATCTTGGTGATTTGTGGGACCAGATAAACTGCCTGAATAGGGAACACACTTGTTTAAAAAAGGCCATAGGGACCACAATCGACAGGGCCTGGAAACACATACACGATCCGCAGGAGAACCATCATTTTCAAAGTATTGCAGCGCCCAAACTATGTCAGGGACAGGGAGTGCCAATGTTTGAGATCCAGCTTGAGTTTGCTAAGTAAAGGGTCGGAGTTCATGGAGTAAAGGTCCCCAATGTCCGAGGTAACATGTACCCCCAGATACTTAATCGATTTGTCAACACATTGAAAGGGGAAATGGGTACGCGTAGAAAGAAATTCCGAATGAGAAAGCGCAATGTTAAGCGCCCCCGATTTGGACAGATTAATATTATAATTGGATAAGGCACCATACAAGCGTAGGGCCTGAAGAATATTTGGCAGGGATATACAGGGATTAGATACGAAGAATATTAAATCATCCTCAAAAGCCGCAATTTTGTGATGACCCGAAGACTTCTGGAGACCAGAAATATTTGGGTCAGTCCGAACAGTACAGAGAAAGGCCCCCAGCGTTAAAATAAAAATAAGAGGAGAAAGGGGGCAACCCTGTCTCTTCCCGTTTGACATGGAAAAGGACTCAGAGCGCATTGTTTATTTCCATCGCTCGTCTCCAAGCACATTTAATGTCTTTAAAGCCTATTTCACACACACATTTCCATTTTCACGGACTCCGCTTGCTCAGCAGGGATCGATCCGTTGATCCCCGCTGAGCCGGCGGATGAAAGGCCCATCTCTGCTCACTGTGCAAGGGACGGACCTGTCATAGCTCCACTCTCCTCTATGGGGGATCGGATGAAAACGGACCGCCTGTCCATTTTCATCCAATCCGATCCGCCAGACGTATGGAAAATATGCTTTTCATCTGTCTGGATTCAGCGGAGCGGTTTAAATGTCAGCGGACATGTCACCGTTGACATCTGTCGCTCCATAGACCTGCCCCTTTCACACATGCGGACCGCTTAGGTCCGCCTAAAAAACTGACAGGCGGACCTAAACGGTCCGCATGTTTGGAAGGGGCCTTATCCTGTGTGTCTCTATTCACACCTAGAAAAGAGCATAAAAATCAATCCTCATATCTTTGATAGAAACAAATATAGATCATAATCCCTGTTCAATCCATTAGGATGCAAGGATTTTAATCTATTAATCCACCATACCTCTTTGTTTCAGTTTTAAAGTTCTATCCCCCCCTCTTTAATCATACATCTTAAATCCAAATCTTTATGTCCCTGTTCTAGGAAATGCTTTGATACTGGCAGTCCAGGTTGTTTATTTCTAATAGTGCTGCGATGTTGTGCAATTCTGTCTTTAATCTTTTGTGTGGTTTCTACACATAACCACTTCAGCCCCGGAAGGATTTACCCCCTTACTGACCAGAGCATTTTTTGCGATTCAGCACTGCGTCGCTTTAGCTAACAATTGTGGCATTGTACCCAAACAAAATTTACGCCCTTTTTTTCCCACAAATAGAGCTTTCTTTTTGTGGTATTTGATCACCTCTATGGTTTTTATTTTTTGCACGATAAACTAAAAAGGAGCGACAATTTTGAAAAAAGAGCAATATTTTTTACTTTTTGCTATAGTAAATATCCGCCAAAAATATATAAAAAAAACGAATTTCTTCCACAGTTTAGGCTGATATGTATTCTTCTACATATTTTTGGTAAAAAAAAAAAATCGCAATAAGTTTATATTGATTGGTTTTCACAAAAGTTATAGCGTCTACAAAATAGGGGGATAGATTTATGGCATTTTTATTATAATTTTTTTTTTTTTACTAGTAATGGCGGCAATCTGCGATTTTTATCAGGACTGCGACATTATGGAGGACAGATCGGACACTTTTAACACTATTTTGGGACCATTGACATTTATACAGCGAGATACAAATAGCCATTGATTACTGTATAAATGACACTGGCAGGGAAGGCTTAAACACTAGAGGGCGATCAAGGGGTTAAGTGTGTTCCCTGGATTTGTTTTAACTGTAGTGGGGATGGGCTCACTACAACATGACAGAGATCACTGCTCCCGATGACAGGGAGCAGTAGATCTCTGTAATGTTGCTAGGCAGAACAGGGAAATGCCTTGTTTACATAGGCATGTCCTCAATCGCAGGCCGTCGGCAAACATCAAGTGCACGGGACCCGCGGCACGAGGCAGGCGTGCACCAGCTAGGTGGCAAATTTTAAACTGATATACGGGTACGTCCTTTTGCCTGCCCGTGCCGTTCTGCCGACGTAAATCGGCATGCAGCGGTCGGCAAGTGGTTAGTGGTTGTAAACCCTCATGTTTTTTCACCTTAATGCATAGAATGCATTAAGGTTAAAAACCTTCTGTCACTCAGCAGCCCCCCTGAGCCCCTGCTATACTTACCTGAGCCCTGCGTTTCCCACAATGGGATCGAGCACACCAGCTCCGGCCGTTGTCTCGTGTCCTAATTGGATAGATTGATAGAAGTGCAGCCATTGGCTCCCGCTGCTGTCAATCAAATCCAATGAAGCGGGCACCAGGGGGGCGGGGACGAGTCCTGCTTTCTGTGTGAATAGACGCAAAAGCAGGACACGGGAGAGTGCCCGCACGGGTGTCCATGAAGTAGAGCGCTTCTCTGATGGGGCACTCGAGAAGAGGAGGAGCAAGGAGCGCTGCTGAAGGACCTCAGAAGAGGAGGATTGGGGCCACTCTGTGCAAAACCAAATGTTTTTTTTTTTAAAAACCCTGAACCTTTACAACCCCTTTAAGATGTAAATTACATATGTTGACTGACACGTGTGGAAACCTTTTACCATGAATTTCTGATCATTACTGGGGTGTATGTAATTGTTAACTTTCATCATCAAATTGCATTGTAAGCAGTTAAGGCAGGGAAAACAACCTTTCCTTTTCTTGCCCATGTTTGTTTGTCCTAAAAGCTGACCGTACCAATGCATCTCTTATGTCTTGTTCCTATGGTATGCTTTTAACTTTTATCTGTGGGTAAGCAAGCTTTAGTCAGGGCTAATGTCGTTTAATGATTCTAAAGACGTCTTCACTACAGCTGTGGAATTGCATGGAAAAGGACAATCTCCTCACCTCTTGTTTGTATCTCTCCACAGCTATCTTTTTCTCTTCCTGATATATTTTCCTAATTTCCTGTGAAATTATATTATCGTGATATCCCAGCTCCCTAAACTTTTGACACATCTCTTCAAACCTTTTTTTTTTCATGGCTTTGTCACTTACAATGCATTTAACCCATACCTCCCAACTTTTTGAGATGGAAACGAGGGACACCTAATAGCAAAAATATGTAGTCATAGGACACACCCCCTGCCATGCCCCCTTAGAGGAGAATTATACCAAAAAATGATTACCGTATTTATCAGCGTATAACACGCACTTTTTTCCCCTTAAAATCAGGGGAAAATCATGGGTGCGTGTTATACGCCGATCCCCCGCCGATTGTGAGCCTCTCGGCCACTCTCGCCGGCTTTCGACAGCTTTCGGCCATTCTTGGCAGCTCTCGGCTGTTTTGGCCGGCTTTCGGACGCTCTCGGCGGCTCTCGCAGTCCCAAAAACGTCCGAGAGCAGCCAAGAGCTGCCGAAAACGTCCGAAAGCGTCCGAGAGAGGCTGAGAGCTATCGGGTGCCGCCGAGATACACAGGACATCCGGCTCTGTATCTCGGCGGCGCCATTTTTAAATGGCAAGTCTGCAAATGACACAAGGCTGCTGTGACAAGGTTGCAGATGGGCACTGACAAGGCTGCAGATGGGCACTGGCAAGGCTGCAGATGGGCACTGACAAGGCTGCAGATGGGCGCTGACAAGGCTGCAATGACACTGACAAGGCTGCAATGACACTGACAAGGCTGCATTGATGGGTATTTAAATTTAAGTTTTTTTCCTTAAACTTCCCTCCTAAAAGTTTTTTCCTTAAAATTCCCTCCTAATCTTGGGGAGCGTGTTATATGCCGATAAATACGGTAGTTAAACCCACAAGTGCTTTTTTTTTATTACTACTATTCCTTTATATTGGACTTTGAAATGTACAAATGCAGCAATTTAGAAACTGGATGAAAGGTTTAGGACTGGAAACACTTTCTGAAAGTAAAAAAGTGCATTTTGTATACAACTATATAGATCAGACCAAAATGAGGGACAAATGAGGAGGAATGAGGGACAGAGGGACTTTGTTCCAAATCAGGGACAGTCCCTCCAAATCAGGGACAGTTGGGGGCTATGTTAACCCTATAGAGTTGGCTCCGTACAATGGATTTGAATACATGGGGTGGGTGAAAACAATCAAATAAAAGCAATTTATTCCTGTCGTGGGCTTGGTAAATAAATCAGATTCTATCATATTGTGACTGATGTAAATCCTGGTATCTAGAAATGGAACCGACATACCTCCCACGTGCATCCTAAACTAAATCTCAGGACAATACTCATTAAGCAGTCCATCAAATCTTTTTAAAGACTCCATGTTGCCCCATCATATAGCAAATACATCATCAATAAAGTGCCACTAGGTGGCGCAATGTGTTTTAAATAAATCATTTGGATAATTGTACTTCTGGTTACATTCATTCATAAATGCACAAGCAAATGGAGGTGTCAACGTTTGAGCCCGTGGCAACTCCATTGAGCTGTACAAAAAACTGATCCTGAAATAAAAAATTGTTATTACAAAATAACAAAATAAACAAAATAACTTGAAACTATTTCTTAAACATTAATATTTGGGACTCTGAGTAGCTGTTGCTTTCTCTGATCAATCCTATCACTGCATTAATACTTGCTTGATGCGGGATGGATGTGTATAAGCTATTAACATCTCCCTGACATTGCGGTACACTTTTCCATTTCTGCAAAAAATCATTAGTGTCTTTAATATAAGACTTTGTATGTTTCACCAAAGAGGACAGTATTTTATCCAAAAGCTGTGCCGTGGTCACAAAAATCGAATCTCTCCCTGAGACAATGGTACACCCAAGGGGATATTTGCTGCCCTTGTGTATCCTTGGCAGTGTATATATAACTGGGATCCGTGTATGAGTAGGTAGTAGAAATTTCAAGAGATCATGAGTAATAATCCCTTCCTTAAATGCAGGTTTCAAAATATTCTCAAGAAATTTTCTTAAGTTCCAAGTGGGATCACTTGGCACTTTCTTTAAGTTCCCTCAGGGCTGATCTCTCTTTGTGTGTTAAATTGTTCGATGTATGGTCCCGATAATTGACTTGAGAGACAAACTGTTTTACCTCTCTTATCACTTCTTTCACAAATGTCTCAACTGGGGCATAATGATTTACAATCCAGAGAATTTTCTACCGAGTTCCCATATAAACATGGTTTATGTATAAGATTAACTTTCCACCTTATACTACGGAACAATCTATACAGATCTTGATCTAATTGAAATTTGTCTAAATAGCTCTTAGGACAAAAGGAAAGGCCACAATTAATCAATCCTACCTCCTCTGGTGACAGAACTCGTCTTGAGATATTTTGAATCAAGTCTCCCATAACCGATTGCCTTGATTGCCTCGTGTATTGCGATAGCGCTCCGGACCTGTTGTCTATTCCCTGTTCTGCCGAGATCTTGTTTGCATATGGGGGTAACCTCCTCGCCGGCCTTGTAAAAAGTTAGACAAGGAATCCGGGTGTGTATTAGCTGAGGAATTATCCGATATCTCTCTTCTCGTTCCACCACAGTCTGAGCGACCTCGCCGGGTATAAAGTCAGGGCCATCTGCATACTTGATTTCTCTCATAATCTTCAATGTCATGGTCAGACTTGTTCCTTTTCCTAATTTCTAAATCAGACCGATATTTATTGATGTTTTCATCCACCAATTCTTAGTTTAATAAACTCTTCGGATGTCACAGAAGTTGTAAGATCCTGTTCCACCTTCACCAGTTAAGATAAAGAAGCAAGTTCCTTATGTATGTATGAGATTTTTAGAGTCATGAGATCAAACAAACACTTATTCAAAATTTGAATAAAGGTGCTTTTATACTCCTCATTGTCAGTATAGTGTAGGAGTTAATCCTACCTGCAGACCTCTCGGAATCCGCTGTACCCGATGATACTCAGCAACGGTTAGTCCGTGCAATTCCAAAGATGTATGTTTCTTTTGCAGTTTCTCCCATGTACGAGCATTGCGTACTGGGGTATTCCCAATCAAAATTGGTGGATCATTGGGAGCCCACCGTGACACTGCTCCAGGAGACCAATAGACACACGAGAAGTAACTCACCCCATTACCAGGATATATATATATATACAGTATCTCAAAAAAAGTGAGTACACCCCTCACATTTTTTGTAAATATTTTATTCTATCTTTTCATGTGACAACACTGAAGAAATTACACTTTGCTACAATGTAAAGTAGTGAGTGTACAGCTTGTATAACAATGTAAATTTGCTGCCCCCTCAAAATAACTCAACACACAGCCATTAATGTCTAAACCGCTGGCAACAAAAGTGAGTACACGCCTAAGTGAAAATGTCCAAATTGGGCCCAAAGTGTCTATATTTTGTGTGGCCACCATTATTTTCCAGCACTGCCTTAACCCTCTTGAGCATGGAGTTCACCAGAGCTTCATAGGTTGGCACTGGAGTCCTCTTCCACTCCTCCATGACGACATCACGGAGCTGGTGAATGTTAGAGAACTTGCGCTCCTCCACCTTCCGTTTGAGGATGCGCCACAAATGCTCAATAGTGTTTAGGTCTGGAGACATGCTTGGCCAGTCCCTCAACTTCTTTAGCAAGGCAGTTGTCGTCTTAGAGGTGTGTTTGGGGTCGTTATGTTGGAATACTGCCCAGCAGCCCAGTCTCCGAAGGGAGGGAATCATGTTCTGATTCAGTATGTCACAGTACATTAACAGCGCTAAAAACACCACAAATGACGATACTCATTTACATAGCAATATGGGTATATTTCTGTATTATACCGCTCTATATCACTCATTAATTAGTAATTAATAAAAAAATAAAAATACAAACATGAATCAATACACGCAATCGTAGTTGAATTGAATCAAATAGACAGTTATCATTCAAAGCACATATATATTCTCATTCTATATGAGCCAACTTATTAGTGTAATAACAGCTTCACTACTTAATTGCATATAATTGTCCATATAAACAAAAGGAGAATAGAAAGAGGTAGTTGTACATGTACATACAGACCAGGAGAGGAGGCTGTTGTGGAGCTGGCTATGCCGTTTTTTAACATCAAAAATCTGTGAGTGCAATCCTCATTTTTTACAAATTGAACTTTATAATAAAACGTTAATACACCAGGGCTGGCATGCGCTCTCTCCCCCAATCTAAGGGCTACAGGTCACTGGACCACTGTGCTGTCTGCTCAGCCCCTCCCGCTGTAGCCCTTAGATAAGGGGTGGAGAGTGGCGGGAGGTCACGTGACCACAAAGTGGCGATCTGAAAGAAGGTATTTACCATCATAATTTTAAGAAAGCATTGTGTAGTATACCTTATTAGAACAGAGGGACTGGCACAACAGCTTGGCAGCACAATCACTATGCTGTTTAACCTGCTTTAAATGAACAGGATCTCTCTTTTTTTAGGGTTACAACCTCTTTAAGGAGGCGTTTGAGAAGGGATTTTTTGATACAGTTTCCTGGATAAGGGGGTAAGGTTCGGCAAGACTGCAGCCACATCATTGCGTAAGGAGATCTCTCTTGATCTTAGCCAAAAGGTCAAGAAGTGAATAGAGAAAGATCCCCAAAACATATAATTTTCCTGTAGTAAGAGTAAATCCACATCTCTCCAGCACCAGGCCCAATGACCAGTGATAAAACATTAATCACATTTTACAATTATTTAGTTCTAGACAGAGTTGAGAGGAATTAGAACGTCTGTTAGCTTTTTATTGCTGTTTGTGCCCGTTTTTGGAGATTTACCCTCTCTCTTTGTGCTGTTATCACTGAGAGTAAAAGTAAATGAAAATCCAAAAATTTGGATTATCACCTGAACAGGAGTAGAAGATACATCTTCTAATGGGGACACTAGTTTTGTTGACCCTGGGGACAACCAGGGATTCCATCACTTTGGAGGGATTTTCTCCAGCTTCCTATTTTGGCTATGAGACAAGAATAGGGATGGGCCCAGTGTTCGATTCAAACCCACGTTTGAATCGAACATCGGGCGTTCGATCGCTCGTCAAGCCCAGAACTATTTGGGCCGTTCGCATCAAATTCGTGTGATGCGAACGGCCCGCAATGCACTGCGCCAGTCGCAGTGCACTGCTGGCTGATGATTGGCCAAGCATGCACTGTGACCCCACATGCTTGGCCAATCATAGAGCCAGCGGCGAGGAGAGCAATAATTGGCCACAGGCTGGATGCCTGTGGCCAATTATAGCTCAGGGAGTTTAGTACATGCCCCACAGTATAAAAGGCCGCCGCTCTGGTGGCCTAGTGTAGTGTGTTCCGGCGTTAGTCACATTAGCTGCTGTGATTCATCTGCATTGCTGAGCCTGACAGCATCTGCTGTTGTATTCATTGTGCTCTGTAGTGCACTGCTGTGTTATACATTCTGCTGTGCTGACTGTTGAGTGGTGACATTATCTGCTGTGATTCTGGGGATTAGTCTAGTGTGTGCGTGCTGTTAGTACAGCATCGCAGTATCACATTAATCCACCTTTACCCTAAGGCCCTGTTGTCATCTAAGGCAGCCAGACAGCCATCCATCGCAGGAGTTAGCGTGTGTGCGTGCTGTTAGTACAGCATCGCAGTTTCACATTAATCCACCTTTACCCTAAGGCCCTGTTGTCATCTAAGGCAGCCAGACAGCCATCCATCGCAGGAGTTAGCGTGTGTGCGTGCTGTTAGTACAGCATCGCAGTTTCACATTAATCCACCTAGTGTGCATTTAGGGTAACTAAGGCCCTGTTGTCATCTAAGGCAGCCAGACAGCCATCCATCGCAGGAGTTAGCGTGTGTGCGTGCTGTTAGTACAGCATCACAATTTCACATTAATCCACCTTTACCCTAAGGCCCTGTTGTCATCTATGGAGCTACACTTAAAAATGTACCTGTTCAGATTCTACTTAAGAACAAACCTAAAGTCCCTGTCTTGTTTGCACCGCCTGTATACTGCTGTTCAGAGTATATAGGGTTGTAGGTATAGGGTTTTATTTTGGGTGCAGGGTTCCCCTTAATACCCATACAAGACCCAACAGGGCTGGGGTGGGGGGGTTGATGGGGTAGCCATGCGATTTTTCTCAAAGATTTTCATCCATATTGCCAGGACAAGACATGACATTAACTGCCTAAAAACTGCCGCAAGCAGTTTTAAATGGCTTCTTTTTTCCCTTTACAAATGTAATTTTGTGCAGGAACAGTTCTAAACACGGGAAACACATGCCACTTCACAGGCATACTTTAGACAGCCCCCAGGTACCATATTTAAAGGAATATTTCACTTTTTTTTTTTTCACTTTATGCATCATTAAAATGACTGCTACCGAAAAAACGTCAGTTTTTAAAACCTCTTTTTGCATCGATACATGTCCCCTGGGGCAGGACCCGGGTCCCCAAACCTGTTTTATGACATTAACATGCACATTGGCCGTTATAATTAGCACTTTAGATTTTGAACGTTCGCGTCCATTGTAACGAATAGGGTTCGAATATTTGCGCGAATTTCCGGTCCGTTCGCAGGTTCTGGTGCGAACCGAACCCGGGGGTGTTCGGCTCATCCCTAGACAAGAAGTAAAATATCCCCAATGGTAGACAGGTGGCAAAAAAACACTGACAGGGTTATATCCAAAAAGATTGCCTTTATTTCTACTTCCTTCTTTTCTTTATTTCTACTTTATTTTTCCAAGAGGTTTCTGCTGTCACTGAAGGGGACTGCTGAACTGTGTATCCATTGAATGCCATAGGAATGTAATGCTTACGTTAGATCGTAACTATATATAAAGCTGGCTATACACTAGTAGATTATTGAACGGAAGATTGTATAAAGATTCTTTGTACAATCGATTACTAGACGAATGTCGTTCAAAATTACATCAAATGTAATTTGCTTTTAACATTCCATTTTGGAGTGAATGTAATTCCCAAAAAAACTACATACACTGTTAGGCCCCTTTCACACTGGGGTGGTTTTCAGGCGGTACATCGCTAAAAATAGCGCCTGTACACCGCCTGAAAAAAACGGCCCCATTCACTCAAGTGTGAAAGCCGGCGGGCGTTCACAATGGAGCGGTGCGCTAGCAGGACGGTAAAAAAAGTCCTGCTAGCAGCATCTTTGGAGCGGTATAGGAGCGGTGTATTCACCGCTCCTACCCATTGATTTCAATGGGATACCGTGGTAATACCACGGCAATACCGCCGCAAAGCGCCACTACAGCGGCGCTTTGCGGGGGATTTTAACCCTTTTTCGGCCGCTCACGGGGGGTAAAACCGCCCCGCGAGCGGCCGAATACTGCGGCTAAAACTACGGTAAAGCAGCGCTAAATATATCGCTGCTTTACCGTCGCCGTGGCTCCCGCCCCAGTGTAAAAGGGGCCTTAATAATTAATTTGTTTGAGATAAATTTTCCATCATGCTCCTTTGATTTTGTATCTAGTCTTTGAATGTCGATTTGATCCCACAAATGAATAGAAGATTGAACAAACATTTTTAAAATTAAACATTTTGAAGAAAATTCTACTAGTGTAGAGCCAGCTTAAAGTGTTAGATCACCTTTACAGAAAGAATGTAATGCACACGAGCGGTTTTGCCATCGGAATAAACTCTGAAGGTTTCTCCGACGGAATTCCGACGGAATTCCGCTCAAGCGGTCTTGCCTACACACAGTCACACCAAACTCCGACCGCCTAGAACGCGGTGACGTACAACACGTAAGACGGGACTAGAAAAAGGAACTGCAATAGTCATTAGCCAATAGCTTCTGTCTCGTACTTGCTTCAGAGCATGCGTTGTTTTTGGTACGTCAGAACAGCATACAGATGAGAGACAAGTCCAATGAGGCATACACACGATCAGAATATATGATGAAAAGTTCTGCTCGTGTGTACACGGCATAAAAGCATCGCTTTCAGGAAGGACCAGATCGATTCTGATTGGTCAGTGCTGTCACTGTAACTGACGCTAACCAATCAGAATCAATCTGGTCCATGTCGAAAGTGCTGATGGAAAAGAGGAAGAGGAGCTCGGATTTCTAATCCCCTGACTGCTGGACTGGCTGCAGGGGTGTTGACACGACGACCCCAGAGGTAAATACAGTGGGGATCGGGGGCAGTGGGGAAAGTCTCTGGTGTTAGTTCACCTTTACATTCTTTCTGTAAAGATGAATCAACCCTTTAAGGGTGAATTGAAATTTTAAATTGTTTGAGTTTTTATTTTCTGTTTAAAATAAGGCTGAAAGAAAAATATAGAGACGCAAGGGAACAATGTGAAATGAAACCAACAGTAAAATCTTCATTTCCTTGAAGTCACGTGCAGCACAGTCTCCAACTTCCTTCTACTTGCAGAGCACAGATCTGTCTCCAGTGAGAGAAGCTGCCGATACTGAGCCATGAGTCGTCTGACAATGATCTGGGGGGTCCTGCTCCTGGCAGGTGAGTACTCATTGATTCCAATTCCTATACTACTAGCTTTGCAGTAAGTTTGTAATTGAACATATACTATTTATTGTCTATCGTACAGTTGTTTTTTTATATTCAGTGCAATGTGGTTTCTGCTTTCTTTAGAAAGTGGCTGCTGGACTGTGTACTCATTCATTGCAAAGGAATGTAATGCTTATGTTAGGTCCTAACTAAATATGAGATTGAACTGATAAGCTATTTGAGTTTTTAGTTTCTCATTAAACACTCCAAGAAAACTGCAGACTTTGGGCCAATTTACACTAGTGCCCCGTACACATGGTCAGAAATTCCGACCACAAAATCCATCAGATTTTTTCCGACACTGGTGTTGCATATACACGGTCGGACAAAGTTGTCGGAAAATCCGATCATTCTGAACGTGGTGACGTTCGTTGCGTACGACGGAACTACGTAGAGGCTAGTAGCCAATAGGTTTGGTCTCCTAATTTGATCTGAGCATGCGTTGCACTTTGTCCGTCGGAATTCTCTACACACGTTCGGAAAAAGTCAGATCGGATTTTGTTGTTGGAAAATTTGAGAGCAGGATCTCAAATTTTTTCTGTCGGAAATTCCGACGGAAAAATTCCCCTGGAGCCCACACACGGTCGTACTTTCCGACAACATAGTCCGATCGGACATTTTCTGTTGGAATTTCTGACCATGTGTACGGGGCATATGTGTGGTGACAGACGTTTAACTGGATGGTAACAATTGTTTCCTATGTGTCCCATTCACACTGCAATGCAGCCTAGCACTGTGCTGCGATTAAATGCAGACATGCTGCATTTTATCGCAGCGCACCGGCCCTTAGCCCACTGCAATGTCAGACAGCGATATGCGCCGCCTGACATTGCAATGAATAAAAATAAATGTTGTACAATTCAAATAAGGCTGATACAAAACAAAAGAAAGGGATGGTGCAGTGCGGTGAGTGTAATCGTGCACCATACTGCCTCCTAGACAGCCAGCAACGCATTGGCCAGAGCGTTGAATTGCTCTGGCTGCTCTGCAATACATGTGTAAATTTACACTAAATGTGGAATGATGGAAAATAAACTAACAGTAACATTTACTTCCTTGTGACAACAGTATATCAACGCAATCCTGTAACTTGCCCATTCAGGAAAAAGTAGCAATTCCACTTAAAAGGAGAAAATGTAGGGAGTGCATACCTTCCATGCGTTCCTTATCTTCATCCTTTTCCCCAGTGGAGACAGACGGGAAGGCAGCAATCGCCGGAAGCACAGCAGGGGAGAAGGACGGTGGACACAGGAAGGCGGCGAACATCGCTAGTAACCCCCTCCCCTGGATGGACGAAAAGGCGGCGGTGGTCCACCACAACAAACCCCCCCTGCGGGAGATGGACCTTACTTTAGGAGGCAGGGGGACCTTTGCTTCTACTCCTGGCTGAACAGGAAGTGTGTCTTTAGACACGATTGGCCAGGGAGTCTTAAAACGTCCTAATTGGCTGGGAGAAGAATCAGGAAGGCAATAGCGAATATTAATTCACTTTAGTCACACGACTGGGTGGGCTCAGGGCACAGTGCTCTGTGTCCTGAGCCCACCCTTTTTTTTTCATAAAAATAACAAACATGTTATACATATCTGCTCTGTGCAGTGGATTTGCACAGGGCAGCCTGGATCCCCCTCTCAGGTCCCTCTTCGCTGCACCTAGCCCTTCTCTCCTGTTGAGTGCTCCCACAGCAAGCAGCTTGCTATGGGGGCATCTGAGACGAGCTGCAGCTCCATGTGTCCATTCAGATATGGAGCTGTGATTTGGCCCCGCCCTCTCTCTCATGAATGGCTAACTGACTTTGATTGAAAGCAGCAGGAGCCATTGGCGCCCCTGCTGTGTCTCAGCCAATCAGGAAGGAGAGTCCCGGATGGCCGAGGGACTCACGGACATTGCTGGATAGAGATAGGGCTTAGGCTCAGGTAAGTATTAGGGGCATTATGATAAATGCATTAAGATAAAAAACCTTCTGACTTTATAACTCCTTTAATACATAGAATGCATTAAGGTGAAAAACCTTGAAGCTTTACATATACTTTAAGCTGGTCATAAACAAAACAAATTTTAGCTAGTTCCTGATGAATCAGTCGAAATGTACTCACTTACGAAAATTATCAGCTGAACATTCAGATGCAGCCTTTGTTTATTTTAACAGCTGGCTTTCAAAACACAATAGCCGCAACAAGCGATTCATCCATCTGCACTGTTTAGCATGGATGGACGAATCTATTTTTCACTCAGCCTGCAGGGGTGGTGGGACAGCACATGGAAGGTATCTAAGTGCTCCATAGCCTCTCTGATTATAAGGGACCTGTTATGGCAATGTATGAGTTGTCTTTAAGCTGCTGATGTATTTTTTCTGCAGATAAATTAGATAATGATATTGTATCTACTGCTATTCATGTAACCTGGAATTAGATTTTTATATTACATCTTTTACATATTACGTGGCATGCCACGGTGAAAGACAGGTGTGGCTACATTGTTCTAAATATTGGATGTGTCTTAAAGGGACATGGTTAAATATGGTCTGAGGCATTTTGTAGTACACAATGCCCACATATTCCGTAGTCCTTGTACCCAAAAATGTTAATGTACCATAAGCAAGAGGTTCACAAACACACATAAAATACACATTAAATAGCCAGAAACTACTTAGCAGCCATAAACACTTTGGCCAGGAGTATGTAATGTACAGCACTATGTAATGTGCAACACAATCTACACAGTGCAACAATTAACAATGTGTGTGCTCTTATATTGCTGGTCAGCAAGAGGAAAAATGCCCGGCGTCTGTGGTCAGTGGGAGGAAAAAATTACTGGTATCAGTGGTCAGAAGGAGCTAAAAATGTGTTGGTGATCAGGGGAAGGAAAAAATGTTCAGAAGGCAAATCACTCTGCGTCAGCGGCCTGCAGTAAAATATGATTAGCATTGGTGGTCAGTTGGAGGCAAAATTGCCTCCCAATGTCCCCCGATGTAGATTCGGCATGAATCACGATGACGACGCAACCGACAGACCCGAAAAAAAAAACTCCTCTCACCACGAACGCTCCCACGGTCTGCCTGCTCTGCCATGTGACATTTCCTAAATAGCTATGGGGTGGAGCCCCCGGCGACATCACCTGGTGGCACCGCCCCCTATGATGTCGGCAGCGGCCCAGCAAGCATCGGTCGTTGATGTTACAGGGAGCCGGGCCACCAGGGCCCCCCATAGCTATTTAAGACCACGGGAGCGTTCGTGGTGAGCGAAACTTTTTTTTTCAGTTTTTCCCACTGGCAGCTGAATGTAAATAAAAGAATTGGCAGATAAAAAATTTGTGAAGAAAACAGCGTGGGTTCCCCCCAAATCATAATTTTACCAGGCCACATGCCCTCAACGTGGGGCGGTGCTTTGGGGCAGGCGGGCTCTGCCAGGCTGCATGCTCGGATAAGGGTCGATTTTTATTTTTTTTTACATTTTGGCGTGAAGTTCCCCTCTAAATCCATACCAGACCCCCGCTGTTTTTGTCCTGATTATATTTTTTTGGCCAGGAATTATTATTTTTTTACATTCAGCTGTCACCCCTGACCAACCCCTTAGCAACCAGCTATATACAGTGTTTTTAAAGGAAACACAAAAAAAAAAACACAAAACGCATTAAAAATGCATGCAAAAACACAAAAAACTTGGGTTTAAAAACGCAAAACGTGCCTGAAAAACGCATCAACCGCAACCACATAGATGTGAACCAAGACTTATGGTCAGAGGCAGGAAAAATTGGTGGTCAGCAAGAGGAATAAATGTCCCACGTTGGTAGTCAGTGGGATGAAAAACAATGCCTGGCATCAGTGGCCAGCAGAAGGAAAAATACCTCAGTGGGGGGAAAAGGGGGTCATTGATGCTCAGTAGTGGTAAAGGTAGCTTGGTGCTTACTGAGAGGAGAAGAGGACAATGATGTTTAGTGGTGGGGAAAAGGGGGGCAATGGTTTTTGATAATGAAGGGGGCGGGCACTGTGTTTAGTGTGTGTGGGGGGGGGGGGGGCAGTGCTTTGTGGGGGAGTAGGGAGACATTGGTGTTAGTGAGGCATATAAGGGATTGTGTTAAAATCCTGAGACTGTTAGGAGGTATGGTTACATTCATTGTTAAATTTGTACAATATAAATTCATAATAATAATAATAAATGTTATATTTTAATAAACACAAAGCACGTGCTTGCTTCATGTTGCCTTTATATTTACAATGCTGTAATTACAAAGGTTGGCTGTATCACATGTCTATGGAACTGACCTTCAAACTAGATAATTGTTATGAGATTGTAGGACCCCACTAGACCTTATAAACCCACCAAACATTAATTAAATAAACACCAACAAACCATTTTTTTTTTTTTTTTTTTTGGCAAAATAATTGGCCGCGGCACCTTTATTGGTTTAAACATATTAATATAACTCTTTTATTCAAATCATCAATTCAACCAACACAGAATTCTATCTGCTCAGTTTTTAGAACTCGAGCAGTACCACCATTATAAATATAATTAACCGTCCCCCCCAGAATCCGGGGTGACCCTACCACATAAGGGTGCACGCGACAGGGCGGGAGGGAGGGAGCTCCAATCTTTTGCTGATCCAAAGGGAAAGAGGGCAAGCCCCTTTCCTGATATCCTTATATAGCCTCCACAGACTTCCAGAACATTCCTTACTCCCTGATTGGCTCTTCCTGACTACCACTCTCTCTACCTTAAAGGGACAGCAACATATTAAACTGACACTGAAATAAATGCTATTTTACCTCACAAAAAGAAAAGGGGGGGGAGGGGGAGTCCACAATCTCAGGAAAGTGGACCCATATTGTGTCCCCTTTTTCATGAGATTGTAGGACCCCACTAGACCTTATAAACCCACCAAACATTAATTAAATAAACACCAACAAACCATTTTTTTTTTTTTTTTTGGCAAAATAATTGGCCGCGGCACCTTTATTGGTTTAAACATATTAATATAACTCTTTTATTCAAATCATCAATTCAACCAACACAGAATTCTATCTGCTCAGTTTTTAGAACTCGAGCAGTACCACCATTATAAATATAATTAACCGTCCCCACAAGCCGGGCTTGAGTAACAAGGACGGCCCACCCCCACCACCGCGGCCACTGCATTCTCAATGCTATTTTGCAAACCAAGGTTAAATATATCCAGCCCCACTTCTGATAAATGAACCCCATCAGGCCTATATAGCCCTGGGAAACCACCCTCGAGATCTACATGACGGTAAGATAAACCGCCAATTTGAGGCATGAATTTCTCCATCGCCTTGTTAACCCTTTTCCTCATCTTTTCCATAACCCTCCTCTGGCCAGAGGAGAGCCAAGAAAAACGAGGAACTATTTCAGAAAATATGAACACTGTACCTGGGAACGTGATACTAAAACGAAGGAGGTCCCTTTTTATCATAAATAGCAAATCCAACGTTCTAAGGTTACCTATGTCATTCCCCCCTACATGAATAATCACTATGGAAGGCGGGGGCCACATCTGACATAACCTAGATAACTGAAAATAAAGTTGATACCACTGAAGTCCTCTCACACCCTTCCAAAATAACTGAAATGATTCTGGCTGCAGAGACAGATTCAATGAGTAACTGCGTTGAGCCGCTCTTTTTTGTGCCCAATATATAAACGAGTGTCCCAGGATCCATACCGTGTGCTGGGTACCTGAAATTAGATAAACAAATTAGGACGAACATATAACTTATAACATTGGGACCTCCACCTCCCCATTTCTTTAATATCAGACTCCGGGACCCCTAAGCGAGATGCTTCGGAAGCTGCACCTATCCTAAATGAGTGCGATGAAAACTTGAACCCTCTCAAGCCTAAATGCGTCAGGCATCTATGGAAGACTACATCGAACTGGTATTTCGTTAAAGGGATCCCATCCTTATGAATAAGAAAATTACCCGACACAGATGGCCTAATTACCAGGAATTGCCTGACGGCCGCTACTGGACACACAAATAAGTCCCCCTGCTCCCGCAAGTGGACCCAACTACCCCTGCCACATTGATCTGTTTTGGAATGATGTAACCTAATATGCACTCCCTCGCTGTCCATTACCAATTGTTCCAACCTAATTCCAGAGCCTCCCCGCTTATTCGGGGGAACCAGCTCCGAAATGCGGAATGCGCCAAAAAATGCAAGCGCAAATGACGTTCTAAATAGCAAGGCCTCATATGCTGAGAAGCAAATGACTTCGGTACTTCTACAAAGGCCACCAAGGATGTCAAGTGAGATTGGTCGTCTGGCATCAGCCTCAAATGTTGACCGCCTGTATCCCTTTAGTGCCTGTTTAACCGAAAAATAATAAGAACAATGCTGTAAGCCAAACAATTTAAAGAAAAAGGAAATGCCGGCCAGCGTTTTCGCTATATAACTATATGAATACCGCTGGCGCATAAGGCCTGCCAAAAAAGCCAAAATCAACTCCTCTGACGGCATATTAAACGGAAAACTTTCATTGTTAGCAAATGACAACCAGCTCTTCCATGCTGCTGAGTAACTGGCCCAAGTCTTGGGGGCCAAGGAACCCTGAATAGCTTCTGACACTATATTGAGATCACTTCCCACAAATGGTCTGGGCATGGGATGCCATCCCGGTCTGCCTCTGGAAGTAACAGCCTGAAACGGTCCATCTGAAAGCGAGACAGAGAATCGGCTATATTATTCAATATTCCGGGCGTATATTTAGCTTTCAGCCAAATGTTGAATTTGAGGCATCTAAAAACCACCTGGCGCAGTACTTTAATCACCCACACAGAGCTGGAGGAGAGACAATTCACTGCATAAAGAACGCCTTTATTATCCGTTTCCACCAGGATACGCTTGTTTGCTAAATCTGACCCCCATAACTCCAAAGCCACTAAAATTGGAAATAACTCCAACAAAACGATGTTCTTAGTTGCGCCTAATTGTACCCAGGCATTAGGCCAATTGGAACAACACCAGTGTGTGTGCCAAATGGCCCCAAAACCTTGGGAGCCCGCTGCATCAGTAAACAACCTGAGATCAGGGGCAAAAATGAATTCAGATTGAAAAAACGACCGCCCGTTGTAACAATCAAGGAAATTTGCCCAAATTAACAAATCCTCCTTAAGAGGCATTGTCATGCGAATGTGGGCCCTAGGGGACTTGTAGCCCGAGATGGATAAATAGAGGCGACGCGAAAAAATTCTGCCCACTGGCATAATACGACACGCAAACGCCAAAATACCCAGGAGAGATTGCATCTCTTTCAACCGGATTTTTTTCTTCTGGAGAACCCCAGCGATCAGCCATTTTAATTTGCGCAGCTTTACCTCGGGCAAACGAAATTCCATTCTATGGGTGTCAATTTCGATGCCCAAAAACTCTAAGACCATGCTGGGCATACATGTCTTTTCAGCCGCTCGCGGAATACCAAACTCAACCGCCAGTGCCTGAAAATCCATTAACAAATCAGCGCAACGCATGGAGTCCGCCGGACCGATAAATAAAAAATCATCTAAATAATGAATAACGCTGTCCGAACCCGACCGCTCGTCTAAAGTCCAATGAAGAAAAGTAGCGAATGCCTCAAAATATGCGCATGATAATGAACACCCCATAGGGAGACACTTATCAAAAAAATAATGCTCCTCAAAGAAAAACCCCAATGAATTGAATGCTTCTGGAGCGATAGGTAAAAGGCGAAAAGCCGATTGTATATCAGCTTTTGCCAATAAAGCCCCCGGGCCGCACGACCTGATTTTTTTTAACCGCGTCGTCAAAAGTTGCATAAGAAACTGAGCATAAGCTTGCATCGATGTCATCGTTTAAAGAATCTCCCTTCGGAAATGACAGATGGTGTATTATGCGGAACGCATTGGGTTCGCGCTTAGGGACTACCCCCAATGGGGAAATCCGAAAATTAGGGAAAGGCGGCTGCTTAAAAGGCCCCTCAATACGCCCCTCTGCAAGTTCCTTGCACAATTTATCCCTTACCACCTGGGGAAAAAAATCGACCGACTTTAAATTCCTCATAACTGTACAACCAGACCCTGAAAAAGCAGGCAAAGGAAAACCTTTGGAAAAGCCTTCAGTGAGGAAATATGCCTTCTCCCTGTCTGGGTATCTGTCCAGCCATGGGCGCATTTTTTCCAGCCTCACTGGAGTGCAGGCTTTTTGGAAAAATATCCCTCTGCGCAGGACTTTGACTGACATTAGCTTTATTTTTGAAACATTTAGCTGCTGGATGCGCACCCGCACAAATAGAACATTCATGCCTATATTTACAGGTCGCATTCCAACGGCACTGACTTTCATTAAATGCAAAACAGCATCCTCTTCTGAAAGCAGGATTTTGAGGGTTAGCCATGGAAGGTTTAGGTGCCGCTATCCTCTGAGGCAGAATTAAATTGAGCCACAAACCCACGTCCTTCATTCCCCATTTTAACGATGGGTGTATAGACAATTTTTGACGAAAAGATTCGTCGTAATAGAACCATCCCAGGCCCCCAAAGTTCTTATAGGCCTCTAAAATATGGTCCAGATGCTGGAAAAGGCCTCCACACATTTCAGGATGCTTGTCAGCCAATATACCAGCATAAATACAAAAAGCCTGCAGCCAATTATTAAATGACCGAGGAAACGATCTGCGTCTATCCTCCTCACCCTTCTCCTCCCCCTTTCTTTCTGTTCTAGACACAAAATCCTTATGTGAAGGCAAAAGGGAAAGGATTTCTATATATTCCCCCTTCCATATTTTATCTTTAATCGCTGCGCTCAAATGACAACCCAAAGGTGACATCTCACAAGGCATTACCCCTTTCATGCATGTCTCTGGTATATTTAGTTTAACAGGTGCAGCCGTGTACAGTGACTCAGGGCAAATAATGTCATTCTGCAATCCCACATTAACATTTCTATCATGCACAGCCAGACTGACAGGGGAAGGAGATAGCACAGCAGCAGGAGAGTTAAATGGCAGAGCTGCCATAGAGGAAGAAACAGGTACAGGCACCTGAGACAAAGATTGAACTAAAGAAGACAAAGATCCTATTAAAACATTTAAAATAGATAATTGGTTCAACTCACCAGCTGCTGGAGGCTGTCTGTCTCCCTCCAGCAGCACTGCAGGGTCTGGGACTTGAAACTGCTGCCCAACCTGGGACTGATAAGACACCTCAGGGCGCTGAGAGTCATGCTGCACTGTTTCAGATGTCTGCTGCCATGGATGCTGCGGCGTCGACTGTCTTCCCCTGGCTTCACTGGTGGGCTGCTGGGCTATGCACATCCGACCGTTTCTGCCCGCTGGAGACTGGGAACAGGACCTCCTCTTCTTGGGCCCTCGGCGGCCCCGAACCGACCGGCCGGCATCCGAACGTTCCTGAGGCGTGCTTTCTTCTTCGGTTGCGACCGCAACCTGGCGAAAACGTTCGGGAGGAATGCTCCTCCTAGTTCTCATACGCAAGGCGGGCTCTCCTTCATACCGCCCCACGCCATTAGGGTCCGCCTGTTCGCCGCCTACCGCAGAGCCTCCGCCTTCAGCCCTGACACAGGGCTCCTCCTCTTCATTGGCAGACGCCAGGCAGCGGCGAAGCCATGCCTCTCCTCCTGCACTGCCGGCTTTCTCAATCAGCTGATGTAGTAGTGACTCCATAGCAGGACAGGTAGGAGCTCCAATCTTTTGCTGATCCAAAGGGAAAGAGGGCAAGCCCCTTTCCTGATATCCTTATATAGCCTCCACAGACTTCCAGAACATTCCTTACTCCCTGATTGGCTCTTCCTGACTACCACTCTCTCTACCTTAAAGGGACAGCAACATATTAAACTGACACTGAAATAAATGCTATTTTACCTCACAAAAAGAAAAGGGGGGGGAGGGGGAGTCCACAATCTCAGGAAAGTGGACCCATATTGTGTCCCCTTTTTCATTCCTCTGGTCATGTGATCAGTGGAGTACTATTCTGTGTGTCATTATGTGGTATAACGTTATCTTTGTGTAGCCTATTTTATACTGTGATCTGCCTGTATAAGTGACATTGTCTCATCCACATGTGACAGGGGAACTTGCTAGACTATATTTCCTCATATGGATACTTCCTTATTTTGCTATCTTTATTCACTTTTAATGGAAGAAGCAGGACTCAGCATGTTCTCTTTGGCATTATGAGACACAATTACATCCTAAAAAAAATCAATCACTGGTTACTCCCTCAAATAGGCTAAAGATTACTAAAAAGTAATACATGGTTTGATATGTACAGAGCTTTTTATATACAATATTTTTTTTTGTCACTGTCACTTTTTATTTTTGTCTGCACTTTCAGACACTTGTTGCCACCAACTTTCAGACATTCTACCAATATCAAGATCTTGCGGGCAACAGTTCTAAGAGCATAGTTCAATCAGAAAAAAAATGTGCGCTTTTCTGTATTCCGACAGACATGACCAAACCTTGTCTGTTAAACTTTTCTCCAGTTTGCTAAAAACAAAATGGTAATAGAGGATCCTAACGGATCCAAAGCTGTTATTATTTTGATGCGTTTAAAACTCTCTTAATAAATATACGAGGTGCTGCAGATTGGACTTTCATTTACAGTGGCAGTACCTGTACATGATTTTGTGAACGCAGTTCAGGGGGGCGCGCGCGCGCACGGTGTCATTGGACACAGCAGGAGCCAATCAGTGGGTCCGGCGGCTGCGATGTTAACAGGAGAGGTGGATCAGCCATCTGCCTGTGTAAACAAGGCAACGGCAGATCTGTCAGGAAGGGAAAGAGAGATCTTGTGATTCAGCTAAGCTGAATCACAGATCTCTCTTTTCTTTCAGTGTGACACTGCCCCGCACAGTTAGTAAGCACCTCCCTAGGGAACATTTAACCCTTTGATCGCCCCTGGTGTTAACCCCTTCCCTGCCAGTGCCATGTATACAGTAATCAGTGCATTTTCATAGCACTGATCACTGCATTGGTGTCACTGGTCCCCAAAAAGTGTCAGATTTGTCCACCGCAATGTCGCAAGTCATGCTAAAAATCACAGATCGCCGCCATTACCAGTAATAAATAAATAAAGAAAAGTCCCTAAATGTATCCATAGTTTGTAGACGCTATAACTTTTGCGCAAACCAATCAATATACGCTTATTGGGAGACTAGTCAGGATTGAGGGAAAGATGAATGCAGCAATGTACAGAGACATCCTTGATGAAAACCTGTTTCAGAGCGCTCTGGACCTCAGACTGGGGTGAAGGTTCATCTTTCAACAGGACAACGACCCTAAGCACACAGCCAAGATAACAAAGGAGTGGCTACGGGACAACTCTGTGAATGTCCTTGAGTGGGCCAGCCAGAGCCCAGACTTGAACCCGATTGAACATCTCTGGAGAGATCTAATAAAATGGCTGTGCATCAATGCTCCCCATCCAACCTGATGGAACTTGAGAGGTCCTGCAAAGAAGAATGGGAGAAACTGCCTAAAAATAGGTGTGCCAAGCTTGTAGCATCATACTCAAAAAGACTTGAGGCTGTAGTTGGTGCCAAAGGTGCTTCAACAAAGTATTGAGCAAAGGCTGTGAATACTTATGTACATGGGATTTTAAGGAAAATAGTAAAATTAATCCATATTGGAATAAGGATGTAACATAACAATATGTGAAAAAAGAAAAGTGATGTGAATACTTTCCGGATGCACTGTATACACACACACATATATATATATATATATATATATATATACAGTATCTCACAAAAGTGAGTACACCCCTCACATTTTTGTAAATATTTTATTATATCTTTTCATGTGACAACACTGAAGAAATTACACTTTTCTTTCTACCATGTAAAGTAGTGAGTGTACAGCTGTCCCCTCAAAATAACTCAACACACAGCCATTAATGTCTAAACCACTGGCAGCAAAAAGGAGTTCACCCCTAAGTGAAAATGTCCAAATTGAGCCCAAAGTATCAATTTGTTGTGTGGCCACCATTATTTTCCAGCACTGCCTTAACTCTCTTGGGCATGGAGTTCACCAGAGCTTCACAGGTTGCCACTGGAGTCCTCTTCCACTCCTCCATGATGAATTTACAGAGCTGGTGGATGTTAGAGACCTTGCGCTCCTCCACCTTCCGTTTAAGGATGCCCCACAGATGCTCAATAGGGTTTAGGTCTGGAGACATGCTTGGCCACTCCATCACCTTTACCCTCAGCTTCTTTAGCAAGGCAGTGGTTGTCTTGGGGGTGTGTTTGGGGTCAACATAATGTTGGAATACTGCCCTGCGGCCCAGTCTCCGAAGGGAGGGGATCATGCTCTGCTTCAGTATGTCACAGTACATGTTGGCATTCATGGTTCCCTCAATGAACTGTAGCTTCCCAGTGCCGGCAGCACTCATGCAGCCCCAGACCATGACACTCACACCACCATGCTTGACTGTAGGCAAGACACACTTGTCTTTGTACTCCTCACCTGTTTGCACACACACTTGACACCATCTGAACCAAATAAGTTTATCTTGGTCTCATCAGACCACAGGACATGGTTCCAGTAATCCATGTCTTTAGTCTGCTTGTCTTCAGCAAACTGTTTGCGGGCTTTTTTGTGCATCATCCTTAGAAGAGGCTTCCTTCTGGGACGACGGCCATGCAGACCAATTTTATGCAGTGTGCAGCGTATGGTCTGAGCACTGACAGGCTGACCCCCCACCCCTTCAATCTCTGCAGCAATGCTGGCAGCACTCATACATCTATTTCCCAAAGACAACCTCTGGATATGATGCTGGGCACGTGCACTCAACTTCTTTGGTCGACCATGGCAAGGCGTGTTCTGAGTGGAATCTGTCCTGGTAAATGCTGTATGGTCTTGGTCACTGTGCTGCAGCTCAGTTTCAGGGTCTTGGCAATTTTCCTATAGCATAGGTAATTCTTTTTTTTTTTCAGATCCTCAGAGAGTTCTTTGCCATGAGGTTCCATGTTGAACTTCAAGTGACCAGTATGAGAGAGTGAGAGCGATAACACCAAATTTAACACATCTGAGACCTTGTAATGCCACGTACACACGTTTGGAATTCTCGTCGGAAAAAGCTCTGATGTTTTTCCCTTCGGAATTCCGCTCAAACTGTCTTGCCTACACACGGTCACACTAAATTCCGACGGTCAATAACACCGCGACATACAACACGTTGGACGGCACTATAAAAGGGAAGTTTAATGCTTCCGAGCATGCGTCGGAATTTTGCATGTCGGAATTGCATACACACGCATCAGAATTTCAAAAAGTTTTTCCGTCTGAAAAATTAAGAACAGGCTCTCAATCTAAAGTCCGTTGAAAATGCCGACAGAAAAAGACCGATGGGCATACACACGGTCTGAAAATCCGATGAAAATCTCCCATCAGGCTGTTTCCATCAGAAATTCCGGCCGTGTGTACGCGGCATTACACCAACAAGTCTCATGACACCAGGAGGGAAAATAGCTAATTGGGCCTAATTTGGACATTTTCACTTGGGGGTGTACTCACTTTTGTTGCCAGCAGTTTAGACATTAATGGCTGTGTGTTGAGTTATTTTGAGGGGACAGCAAATTTACGCTGTTATACAAGCTGTACACTCACTACTTTACATTGTAGCAAAGTGTCATTTCTTCAGTGTTGTCACATGAAAAGATATAATAATATATTTACAAAGATGTGAGTGGTGTACTCACTGTTGTGAGATACTGATATATATATGGGGTCCTGCCACCATGTAAAAATAGGTAAAAATAACACTGGGTTCTCACAAATGTAGACTGAGGGGCTCCAGAGTATCTGTGTTGAGCAGGATTGTGAAGTTCAGAGGCATCAAAATAGTCTTGGGAGGGACGAAGCCTCAGATCCTATGTCTGGGTTTTGCCAAAGACCAGTAGAGTATATGTACAGAAGACCAGCAAGGTGTGTAGTCCTAGGTCTGAGCATAGTTCAGGGCTCCATCTAGGAGACAGGTGTACTCCACTCGGGAGAAGGGAGGACCCCTGTCCAGGTCAGGGAGTGGGCCCAGTGCAGCAGCAAGCTGTGAGTGATATGCAGAGGATGCATGAGAGGTGCATGGATTGCATGTCAGAACAGTAGGTACTGTGACTGGTCTCAGGGACCAACCCAAAGGGTTTGAGCAAGAGGCCTGAGCAATGGTGCTGCAAGAGAGAGCCAGTAGGCTGATTATCATTTATTTTCATGTTCAAACTGATTGTGGAAACCACTGCGAGGGCAACTGTTTGTGTTGAACTTTATCCTTTTTTTTACGAAACTGCGCCTTTAAGCTCAAAAACATAGTTCCTGACTGTAGTGGACTCACTGGAAATGCGCTACACTTGAGCAATATCCCCATGCATATGCTATAAATAAAAAAATAAATAAACTATTTGTTTTTGAATACAGCTAGTATAAATACCCAAGTTTGATGGAATATTTACCCTGGAATAATCACCTCTACAACAGAACA
Organism: Lithobates sylvaticus; assembly: GCA_028564925.1. Lineage (NCBI taxonomy): Eukaryota > Metazoa > Chordata > Amphibia > Anura > Ranidae > Lithobates > Lithobates sylvaticus. Next base: position 365,384,297 of record CM053028.1, read on the forward strand.
GACTTGAGGAAATGAATGAATGAATAACTTGTATATATATGCAAACTAAATCACCTCAGGGCGCTGGAAATGGATAGAGACAGGGGCAGTACTTGAGGCCAATCAGATGGCCTGCCTGCACATATGCTGACAAGGAAGAACACACTTACAAGAGGAGAGAGCAGATAGTCTGTATGTTTATGATTTCCTTTAGAGCATCACAGTCAGGGCCGCTGATAGGGCAGTACAACCAGCCCTGTTGTACCGGGCCCAGCCAGCAGGGGGGGCCCGAGCAGCTTTTAACTTCTAGCTAAAAAAAAAAAAAAAAGCTAAATAACTATATTAACCCACACCCACTTGATTACTAAGGTATATAAGGAATATATATTAATTTCCTGGGCCCCATCAGGTTACCAGAGGGGCCCAGGAGGTGAAAGCAGAAGAGGGACTTTTTTTCCATTTTCGAGTGCAGGGATACAATGCCGAGCCGCATGCTGCTCTCAGTATTCCTGCAAAAACTAAAGTTCTGCCTGCTCACTATATGCCTCTCTGGCAGATGGATATTACTGTTATACGGCTCCCTTCTCTCAGTAAGTGCTGCAGCCTGAGGTGGCTGAGACAAACAGAGCAGCAGGAGTAATGTGGACAGCGGCAGTGGTGCACAGGCAAGCAGTCCCCTGCACAGACACACATTGACAGGTTACACAGGATATTGTAGAATGTGCAGTCCCCAGACTTTCATTGTGTGCTCCTGGTCATTATGATGATCAGAGAACAGCAAGTGCTGTATGGCTCTGTCAGTGTAACATGGCTGTGTGGTGCGGACTTTCCTGATATATGGCTGTACTGTGTGTTACAGACTATAACACAGAGCGCAGCCATAACATAATGACCATGAGCACATAGTGAGATGTTACTTTACACATGTGATGGGTAGGGACAGTAAAAACACACAGCCAAGCTGCATTTTTACCACCCCCACACCACTTCCCTTTGATAACCTTTCACCCAAGCTTTGCAATTACATCCTTTTTCATGCAGACCTGATGTAGGTTTAGGTTTAAAGGTATGAATTGACTTCCTCCGTGTCCATTCAGGTGGAAAAAAAAAATGGAAAAGAACATCCTTTTCTATTTTTCCAGACCTAAATGTGACAGATCAGAGGTAACCTGATGTAAATGGACACAAGTCTGTGGTGTATGCAGACACAAACTGAACCGGTACAGATGTCAAACCACTGACATCTCTCCCATTCAGATGCAGTTATGATTGGTGGGGCGCTGTAAATGTTACATGTTCCAGCTCCTGCCACCGGTCCCCCAGATAAACCACCCCCCGTGACAGCGTGGAGGCAGGGGCGGAGCGAGGGGCGGGGTTGTGGGCGAAGCCAGGGTGGGTTGTGGGCGGGGTCAAGAGGGGCCCCATCAGGTAGGCTGTATGAGGCCCCATCAGGTAGGCTGTATGGGGCCCCATGATTTCTAACAGCGGCCCTGATCACAGTAGCAGCAAATAGAATTAATTATCATGAGTACTCACTTCTAAATTGTATTAAAGGAGTTAAACATTTTTAAAGTGAAGTCGGAGCACCTGATCATGTACGAGTAGGATCAGTCACTTAGAAAGTATTGAAGCCATGATGTTAGCATGACAGCCAAACAACTAGCAATTTCGGAAAAAAAGGCCAGCAATTATGTATTTCTGTCAGCACATTAAAAAGCAGGTGCATGATGCTGCAAATACTCAGTGGGTGAATCTACAAGCTAGCCATATAAAAACAGTATTATACCCAATGGTGACAGTCCCCCAGGAACATATATAGTCAATGGACATTTGAACTGGATGCTGCAGATGGAGAGGGGAACTGGGATGATACAGGGTCTTGAAAAGCATGAAAATCACACAATATAGCTGTAGTACACTCTTATCATCCCAATGTCCAAAAAGCACCTCCATGGGTCAAATAGAGGAGCCCCATCGGGTAGTGCCCAAGCTGAAAAGCCAAGTAATGGCACAGAGGCAGTGTAAACCTAAGGCACCCAGCACAGAGGGATATGAAAGCAGGTACCACACAGTCAGTCACAGTCCCATAACCACTTCTGCCAGAAAAAAATATTAAAACCGAAACCTCTACGTTTTAAATTAACCAGGCTTCGACTCATCATCCCTCTTCTTGAACGTTTCTGGAAGGGAAAGACAAAAAAAAGGAAGGAAAGAAGATACAGAATTGTTCTCACTTCACGAACATTTCTGCGCTTCTTCTTTCTTCATGTCTAATCAAAGTACTTTACTTCTGGTTTCTACATAACATTATTGTATAATGAAGCAATATATTGCATGTATGTATAAATATTTTATATGAAAATAGCAAATTTCATGTAAAAGGCTTAAAGCAGCATTAAAGTAGAACTAAACCCAATGATTCAACTGTTTCCCAAAAGAGGTATGCCTTGAAAGGTAACTGTCACCGTTGCTGGTGTTCTCAACTGAACAATTAAAAGAAAAGTATGGCCAAAGCTTTTTTAGCCATACTTTTCATATGGGTCACAGGAGTGCACTTCAGTGACCCAAAATTAGGGTCTAAAGCCCACTGTCGGCTGACATCATGAAACCACTCCAGACTCTGGAGGGATCGCAACGATAATTTCAATATCCACCCAGATTCCTGACCAGCAGCTGCCTCAGCCTGTCACGTACCTAGTGGCGAGTCTGGATTGCAGTGGGAGACCTCTCTTACGTCCCAGACTTGCGGCCCCTGGAGATGGGGACAGGGGGCGCAGAAGTCAGAGGAGGCACGAGTGTCTGGAAGGAACAGCAGCTGTAGGCGGACCTCCGGACTAGACCAGCGAAGACAGGAACCAGCAGACAACAGGTGACAGGAACCAGCAGACAGCAGGTGACAGGAACAAGCAGACAACAGGTGGCAGGAACCAGCAGACAGCAGGTGACAGGAACCAGCAGACAACAGGAACTGGCAGGTATGCAGCGGACTACAGGAACCAGCAGACAACAGGAACTGGCAGGTATGCAGCGGACTACAGGAACCAGCAGACAACAGGAACTGGCAGGTATGCAGCGGACCACAGGAACCAGCAGGCAACAGGAACTGGCAGGTATGCAGTGGACTACAGGAACCAGCAGACAACAGGAACTGGCAGGTATGCAGCGGACCACAGGAACCAGCAGGCAACAGGAACCGGCAGGTATGCAGCGGACTACAGGAACCAGCAGGCAACAGGAACTGGCAGGTATGCAGCGGACCACAGGAACCAGCAGGCAACAGGAACTGGCAGGTATGCAGCGGACTACGGGACAGGTGCACAGGTAGGTCAGACAAGCCGGGTTTGGTAACAGAGGACACACTGCGGATAAGCCAGGGATAAGCCAGAGAATAGTCGTGGGCAAGCCGGGATCGGGGCAGGCAGGAAGCAGAGCAGGTAGGTAGACAAGCCGGGTCACTGGTGCAGATACAGAGAAGTACAGGATTAACACACGGAACGCTGTAGATCAGGCAGCAAGGATTGCATGGAGATGGCTGGTTTAAATAGCCCGCCTGGCGCCAGTAACCGTGCGCGCGCCCGTCCGAGACCGCGCGCGCGCACCCCTTCGATTCCGCGCATGCGCAGTAGCCCGCGCACCCGTTCGAGCCCGCACACGCAATCGCAGCGGTGGAGAACCACTAGGCCCAGCAGAGCTTTCCTTACATTGCCCCCCCCCAAGGGGCAGCCTCCGGATGCCCAACTGGGAACACTTCTCTGGGTGAGCTTTCTTGAAGGCTTGGATCAAATGCTCGGCATGCAAGTTGGTTTCAGGTTCCCAGGAATTCTCTTCAGAACCGTACCCCTTCCACTTGATGAGGTATTGTATCTGGTTATTTCTCTTTCGACAGTCCACAATTGTCTCCACCTCGAATTCCTCTTCCCCATTGACCATTATCGGGGCTGGGGGATCCGTAGATCGCCCAGGGAAAGAATTGGGGACTGCTGGCTTCAGGAGTGAAACATGGAAGACCGGGTGTACCCGAAGTGACTCTGGCAATTCCAGCTCGTATGCTACCTCGTTGATTTTCCGCTTCACAGCGAAGGGGCCCAAGAATTTGGGGCCTAACTTCCTGGAAGGACAAGTAAGTCGGAGATTCACTGTGGACAGCCATACTTTGTCTCCAGGCTCCAGGACCAATTGCCCCCGTCTGCCCCTGTCAAAGACCTCTTTATTCAGATTCTGTGCCCGAGTCATAGTTTCCTGCAACACTTTATTGTTGGTTGAAAAGAAGTCCACGGTCTCAAACACAGCAGGAACGGCACATTCTGGTACAGAATTTGGCAGGAATGATGGGTGGTAACCATAGTTGGCAAAGAACGGAGTCTGTTTGGTAGTGGAGTGGGTGGAGTTGTTGTAGGCGAATTCCGCCAATGGCAACAGAGAGAGCCAGTCTTGTTGAGAAAAGGATGAAAAGCAACGCAGATACTGCTCAAGAGTCTGGTTTGTTCTTTCTGTCTGCCCGTTCGTCTGTGGGTGGTAAGCAGAGGATAAAGATAGTTCAATGCCAAGGGAGTTGCAGAGGGCCTTCCAGAACCGAGACGTGAATTGGACGCCCCTGTCCGAGATGATATTTGCTGGAATCCCGTGAAGTCTGACAATGCCTGCAATGAAGGCCTGAGCCGTCTCTGGTGCCGAAGGAGTCCCCTTCATGGGGATAAAGTGGGCCATTTTGGACAGCCGGTCCACTACCACAAAGATGGCCGTATGGCCTTCGGAGGGGGGAAGTTCCACAATGAAGTCCATGGTTATTAGCTTCCACGGCCTTTCCGGAGCAGGTAGGGGTTTGAGTAGCCCCCAAGATTTGGTCCTGCAGCTCTTGTTGCGAGTGCACACCGTACATGATTCCACATACCTTTGGCAATCTTTTGCCAGTTGGGGCCACCAGAAAGTGCGCTGGACCAGGTCCGTGGTCTTGGCTATGCCGAAATGTCCGGCCAGTACATGGTCATGACATAGCCCAAGTATAGTGACCCGGAGACTTTCTGGAACGAAGATCTTACCACCGGACCAGAATAGGCCATCCTTGGCGGAGACTTCTGGCCTAGCAGGCGGCGGGTCCTCCCTGGACGCCTGCTTGATCCGGCTTAACAGATCTTCATGGAGAAGTAGGAAGTTCTCAGCGGTTAGGATGGTGTCAGGTGGATTGGGTTCCTTAGGATCGATGAACATCCGTGATAAGGCATCAGGTTTGGTGTTTTTGGAACCCGGCCTGTAGGTAACATGAAAGGCGAACCGGGAGAAGAACAGTGCCCACCTGGCTTGTCGTGGCTTTAGTCTCTTGGCGGCCTTCAGATACTCCAGGTTCTTGTGGTCTGTATATATGAGAATCGGGTGGGCCGCCCCTTCCAACAGGTACCGCCATTCCTCCAATGCCGCCTTGATTGCCAACAGTTCTCGGTCGCCCACGTCGTAGTTCCGCTCAGGAGGCGTCAACTTACGGGAGAAGAACCCAACGGGGAACAGAAGGGCCTTGGGGCCTTGTCTCTGGGATAGTATCGCCCCGACTGCGATTTCCGATGCGTCCACCTCCAAGACAAATGGGAGAGCCGGGTCGGGGTGCTTTAGGATGGAGGCGGAAGTAAAGAGTTTCTTGAGGGCGACAAAGGCGGCCTGGGCCTCGGTTGTCCATTGGAACCGAACCCCTTGTCGGGTTAACTGTGTGATGGGGGAGATGATGGCCGAGAAACCTTTAATAAATTTTCGGTAAAAGTTAGAGAAACCCACAAACCGCTGTACCCCTTTTTTATCCACCGGTGCAGGCCAGTCTAGAATAGCGGAGATCTTCTGGGGATCCATCTTAATGCCTTCGATGGAGATAATGAGTCCCAGGAACTGTATGCTCTGTTGTTCAAACTCGCACTTCTCGGGTTTAGCATACAGACCATGTTGCCGCAGTCGCCCCAACACGCATCTGACGTGTTGTTGGTGACTGTCCAGGGAAGAAGAAAAGATTAAGATGTCATCTAAGTAGATGATTACAAACAGGTCTAAGTAGTCTCGAAAAATGTCATTAATGAAATGTTGGAACGTGGCAGGGGCGTTACAGAGTCCGAAGGGCATCACAAGGTATTCAAAGTGCCCGAATCGTGTACGGAAGGCGGTCTTCCATTCATCGCCCTTTCGGATGCGTACCAGATTATATGCCCCGCGGAGGTCCAACTTGGTGAAGATGACCGCTGCCCCCAGCCTCTGGAACAACTCGGGGACTAACGGCAAGGGGTAACGATTTTTGATGGTCACCTTGTTCAATTCTCTGTAATCAACACATGGCCGAAGGGAATGATCCTTTTTCTCGACGAAGAAGATGCCGGCTCCGGCAGGTGACGTGGAGGAACGGATAAAGCCCTTTCGTAAGTTATCATCAATGTAGTCTTTAAGGGCGGAGAGCTCCAGCTCGGATAGTGGGAAGATCCTCCCAAAGGGAACTTCAGCTCCAGGGAGAAGCTCAATGGGACAATCGTAGACCCGATGAGGAGGAAGAGTCTCTGCCCCTTTTTTGCTGAAGACATCCAAAAAAGAGTGGTAGGCCTTGGGGACCAGCTGATGGGTCTCGTTGTCCAAACACATCAAGGTAGTTGACTGAGCATCGGTCCGTGGAAGGCAGTGTTGGGAGCAGTAAGGAGAGGAGAAGGTAATCTCCTTGGTGGACCAGTCAATGCAGGGGTTATGGGCGTGGAGCCAAGGCATGCCCAAAATGACCGGGAACAGTGGGGAAGAAATAATGTCCAGACTCAGTAACTCCTGGTGGAGATGATTTATGCATGCCGGCAGAGGTTGCGTTTCTAGGGTGACAGGCCCGGATCTAATGGCAGAACCATCGGCCAGGTGTATCTGTAGTCCCTGGGCCTTGTTCCGTAAGGGGATGCTATGGGCAGTAGCAAAGTCTGAGTCCATGAAGCAACTGCAGGCTCCAGAGTCAATAATGGCGGGGACCATAATGTTCTTTCCGGGGAGCTGTAACAAAATAGAGAGAGCAAGGTGAGAAGAGGCATCGGTAACGGCCATTATCTGGTCAACTGAAGGAGGGCGCCACTTACGGGTCTTGGCTGGACAGGTTCGCACATAGTGCCCTGGCTCCCCGCAGTATAGACACAAATTGTCCCGACGGCGTCTCAGCCGTTCTTCAGGAGTGAGAGCAGGGCGAAGCACACCCAACTGCATGGGCTCAGTTCCTTCGGTGGAGGCAGAGGTCCGACCCGGCGGTGGACCCCTAGGAAAGTAGGGTACCTTTGGCAGCATCCAAGAGGGACGAGGTGGAACAGAGGCCCTCTCAGACCGTCGTTCGCGTAGGCGCCTGTCGATCTGTATAGCCTGGTTGATGAGCTCCTCAAGAGTTGGAGGAACCCCAACCCTAGCAAGTTCATCCTTGAGGGGATCTGACAACCCCAACCGAAACTGGTAGCGGAGGGCCGCATCATTCCAGCTGGTATCAGCACTCCATCTCCTGAATTCAGCAACATAGTCCTCGGCGGGCCTACACCCTTGGAGTAGAGCATGGAGGGCAGTCTCAGCCGTGGCACAGAGTTGCGGGTCCTCATACATTCGGGCCATTTCATCAAAGAAGGTATTTAGATGAGCAAGTTCCGCGGCCTCCCGTTTAAGCAGACGGTGGGCCCAGAGTTGGGGGTCGTTCTGGAGCAAGGAGATCACAAAGCCCACTTTGGTGGACTCCAAAGAAAATGTTCGTGGCTGTAGTGCAAAAAACAGTTCACATGCACTGCGAAAAGTCCTGAACTTACTACGCTCACCGGAGAACCTCTCAGGTGTGGGTACTCGAGGTTCCGGGGGAAGCATCACGACGGTTGGTGGAGTAGGCTGGCTAGTGGTGAGGCCTGGGGATCCCTGAGTAAGGACATGTTTTTCAAGTCGGGTATAACCTTCCTGTAGGTTAGTGACCGCTTGTGCAAGGCCTGCTAGGTGTAGGCAGAGTTCTTCCATAGGAGAGGCTCCCTGCTCAGACTCGGTCATGGCTGCCTGATACTGTCACGTACCTAGTGGCGAGTCTGGATTGCAGTGGGAGACCTCTCTTACGTCCCAGACTTGCGGCCCCTGGAGATGGGGACAGGGGGCGCAGAAGTCAGAGGAGGCACGAGTGTCTGGAAGGAACAGCAGCTGTAGGCGGACCTCCGGACTAGACCAGCGAAGACAGGAACCAGCAGACAACAGGTGACAGGAACCAGCAGACAGCAGGTGACAGGAACCAGCAGACAACAGGTGGCAGGAACCAGCAGACAGCAGGTGACAGGAACCAGCAGACAACAGGAACTGGCAGGTATGCAGCGGACTACAGGAACCAGCAGACAACAGGAACTGGCAGGTATGCAGCGGACTACAGGAACCAGCAGACAACAGGAACTGGCAGGTATGCAGCGGACCACAGGAACCAGCAGGCAACAGGAACTGGCAGGTATGCAGCGGACTACAGGAACCAGCAGACAACAGGAACTGGCAGGTATGCAGCGGACCACAGGAACCAGCAGGCAACAGGAACCGGCAGGTATGCAGCGGACTACAGGAACCAGCAGGCAACAGGAACTGGCAGGTATGCAGCGGACCACAGGAACCAGCAGGCAACAGGAACTGGCAGGTATGCAGCGGACTACGGGACAGGTGCACAGGTAGGTCAGACAAGCCGGGTTTGGTAACAGAGGACACACTGCGGATAAGCCAGGGATAAGCCAGAGAATAGTCGTGGGCAAGCCGGGATCGGGGCAGGCAGGAAGCAGAGCAGGTAGGTAGACAAGCCGGGTCACTGGTGCAGATACAGAGAAGTACAGGATTAACACACGGAACGCTGTAGATCAGGCAGCAAGGATTGCATGGAGATGGCTGGTTTAAATAGCCCGCCTGGCGCCAGTAACCGTGCGCGCGCCCGTCCGAGACCGCGCGCGCGCACCCGTTCGATTCCGCGCATGCGCAGTAGCCCGCGCACCCGTTCGAGCCCGCACACGCAATCGCAGCGGTGGAGAACCACTAGGCCCAGCAGAGCTTTCCTTACACAGCCTTTCAGCACTACGCAGAAAACCTGAGCCAGCTGCTACCACCCTCTTCTGCCAGGCGCTCCAGTAAGAGCTGGAGGGGCAAAGCACAGAGCTGTGACTGACAGTGTGGACCCGAGAACCAAGTGACCAGCGGTCACGTAATTGCTCAGTTCTCAAGCTTAGAGGTGGTGTGGGACAGCTTGCAGCATTAAAACGATACTGCAGCAGGTAGGTAAGTATGTATGTTTGTTTTTTGAATTGCTACACTTCTAAATGAAACCATCAAATGGCTGATGTCAGTCTGATCGGTCTGATATTCAGTTTTCTCTGAAGACAGTTGGTCTGCTAAAGCATTTCTAATCATATCTTCTGTTTGAATTGCTTAGACATATGTAAAAGTGGTATTAAAAGAGAAGTATGGGATTTGGGGTTTTTGCAGACTTATACTTACCTAGGTGGATACATCTGTCCCCTGCTGGCTTTAACACTGAGAACCGAGTGATCAAACACTGCAGATCGGTCGGTTCTCACAGCTCCCTGAGAAGAGAGCTGTCAGTCACCGCTCTCTGCTCTGCCCCCTCCTCACTCATTGGAGTACTGGGCTGTGGGTGGTGCAGGAACGGCCAGCTCAGGCTCTCTGCAGCTTGCTGAGCGGCTAAGATGGTTGTCAGTCCAGGCATGTGTGTGGATCCTGACCTCAGTGTCGCAATCTTGCCCGAGCCTGGACCGGCTCTATGACATCAGCAAACAGTGGACTTCAGCCCACTGTCTGCTGCAAATGGGTCACAGGCGTGCAGACCGAATTACACTCCTGTGATCCACAGGAGAAGTACAGCCAAACCAGCTTTGGCTGTACTTTTCCTTTAAACCCAAAAGCAAATATTTATTATATTGCAGCTTACCAATTCTTGGATGTGATTCCTGCATTTGTTTTCTTTTTAGGCTTTCTTTTCTTTATTTTTAACTGGTGATCCTGCCAGTAAGTCTGTTGGTTTTCGACAGAACAAGCTCTCCCTTTTATTCATGTAAAACCTTTATCCCAAAAGAAAAAAGAAATGGTTACTATGGTTACTATAACTGCTTGTGTAACTGCAGTGTGAGCTGGAGTTTGGCTTCAGTTTGTTAATATATCTAAATGCTAATACATCTAACATTCCCCTCCACTAGACAGACAATACTGCTGTTCAAAGGTACCCCCGTGCTCATTCATCCAGAGTGGGGGCACTCTAATACAGGAGGTGTGTTACTGGTCAGATCAAAGAAGTACATAAGCTATTTGTGGATCGTAATCAGACATTTTTTGCCTCATGGACTTCAGTGGGAGCATTTGTAAATGGTTTGTTTTTTGTGCCTGAAAGAACTCCTCTCCTCTAGAACTGTTCTACTCCTTTGCCCAGAACAGGAATGAAACACCTGAAGCTTGATACATGTGCAAAAACACTTGCACAATGCTTGTAAAACACTTTAATGACCCCTAAATTGCTTTAAAATCACCAGAAATATGCTCTCAGGTGTAAATGCAATGAAAAAAAAACATATCTCCAAAGACATGCTGGTAGGTTAATTGGCTTCTGTCTAAATTTGGCCCTAGTATATGAATGTGGGTTAGGGACCTTAGATTGTAAGCTCCTTGAGGTTAGGGACTGATGTGAATGTACAATGTATATGTAAAGCGCTACATAAATTGACGGCGCTATATAAGTACCTTAAATAATAATATTTCATTAAAACAACAAATAGCTTGCTTATTTGTGTATCTCAAACTCAATGACTGATAGAGTGAGATGATGACAAGCATGAAAAGCTCTTAAATTGTTTCAATATCTTTTTAAGATTATGATCTTAGATCAATAGAACTAAGATTTCTAGATACATAGCTCCATAATGTTCCAGCCTGGGTTGCCATATGTTTATGGTTGTCTTTCTGGACTCAGTGTGTATGACAATAATTATTTTAGACTTCATAAATGAGTTGGCTTTCTGCATAATTGTTTAATTTGATAAGGTGGTTGTTCTCAAGTTAGCTGCTAGAGTATGTGGGTCTGGGTAGCAATGCTATGTCTAAACCAGCCTGTGGGCCGTGAATATCTTTCCTGGGGTTTGTTACCTTACAGTAAGATTGTAGGAACTAAAATTTAAGGTTTTAGACAGAATTGTGAAGAGAAGTCTGGTAATTTTATTCCAGAGAGCATAAACCACGCTGCAAATCCATCAGCAAGCAATCCCTTAAACACATATATATTTGCTGAACCTGTAGACCAGGTAAGCCCTCTTCAAAATCTTAAAAAAGTAACTTTTTAAGAACCATTTATTAGAGATGCCACTTGCTTTGGTTAGAGTCTTGCAGTTATCCTAAAATTTGAAGGTCCACATTTGTAGTGTTAATTCTTTGCTTCTATTTGCATATACAGGGTATTCTGTTCCTGGCTCCTTTGTTTAATCAATAACGATAAATGAATGAAATAACACCATTTAAAAAGTAAAGTAAAGTTAAAATGTTTCAAGAGTGAGTTTATACAAGTCACATAAAAGGACAAAGGGTATATTACCTAAAGGTTGTAAAAAAAAAAAATGTAATGTGCTTTATTGTTCATTGGATGAATTTATTGGGAGAAACTAAGAAACCACTCTTTTTCCTCCTCCCGACAAATGGTGGATTGTCATGGTTGCAAAACCACCACAGAAAATCATGCTCATTAATGCCAGGTGGAAAGTCTGGGCTGGAGTAAAGATTGATTAGAGGTTCTAGGGTTATCTGAGAAATGCAGTCTCTGGAAGAAGAGAGGGAGTATACAGACTTAGTTCTAGAAGATTTGTCACGATTTATATAGCGCCAACAGTTTACGCAGCGCTTTACAATGTAGAGAGGGGGCAGCACAATTACAGTACAGTTCAATACAGAAGGGACAGGAGGGCCCTGCTCGTAGAGCTTACATTCTAAATGGGAGGGGGTGGTGGTACAAAAGGTAATAGATGCAGGGAATGATTTGATGGGGGTAATAGATGCGTGTAATGATTTGATAGGGTTGTTAGGTGGGTGTGGGATAGGCTTCCCTGAATAAGTGAGTTTTCAGGGATCTCCTAAAGGTGGACAGGTTAGGGGGTGATCGGATATTCATGGGCAGGGAATTCCAGAGGATGGGAGAGGCTCTGGGGAAGTCCTGAAGGCAAGCATGAGAGGAGGTAACAAGGGAGCTAGAGAGCAGGAGGTCCTGGGAGGAGCGGAGGGGACGATTTGGGCAATATCTGCAAATGAGGTTGGTGATGTAGCTGGGGGCGATGTTGTGGATGGCCTTGTATGTTGTGGTTAGCATTTTGAATTTTATACGGTGGGGCAGGAGAAGCCAGTGAAGGGATTGACAGAGAGGGGCAGCAGTCACGGATCGATTAGTGAGGTGTATTAGTCTAGCAGCAGCATTCATAATAGACTGAAGGGGGGATAGCCTGCGTAAGGGTAGGCCATTAAGGAGAGAGTTGCAGTAGTCAAGGCGGGAAATAATCAAGGAGTGAATAAGTTGCTTTGTGGTGTCATTAGTCAGGAAGGGTCGAATTCTGGAGATGTTGCGGAGGTTAAGGCGGCAGGATTTAGCCAGTGATTGGATGTGGGGGCTGAAGGAGAGGTCAGAGTCAAGGATTACACCCAGCACCCTGGCATGTGTGGAGGGACCAATGGTTGTGCTGTTGATCTTAATGGTAAAGTCATGGGGGGGGCGGGGGGGGGACGGGAAGGAGGAAATATTACAAGCTCAGTTTTAGAAAGATTGAGTTTGAGAAAGTGGTGTGACATCCATACCGATATGTCATTCAGTAAGTTTGAGATCCGTGAGGAGATCGAGGGGGTGAGTTGAGGAGTGGAGAGATAGATCTGGGTGTCATTGGTGTAGAGGTGGTAGTGGAAGCCATGGGAGGTTCTCAACTGGTCCAGGGAAGAGGTATAGAGTGGGAATAGGAGGGACCCAAGGACGGAGCCTTGGGGTACCCCAACTGAGGGAGGAAGAGGAGCGGAGGAGATGGAGTTGTAAGTGACACTGAAAGTGCGCTGAGATAGGTAGGAGGAGAACCAGGATAAATCAGAATCACAGAGGCAAAGGGAGCGTAGTTTGCTGAGGAGGAGCAGGTGGTCACCTGTGTCGAAGGTAGCAGAGAGGTCTAACAGTATGAGTATGGAGTAATGGTTATTGGTTTTAGCAGTTAGTAGGTCATTGGTGAGTTTTAGTAGGGCAGTTTCAGTGGAATGTTGTGGACGGAAGCTGGACCATAGGGGGTCGAGAAGGTTGTTGTCCGTCAGGTAGCGACTCATTCGGTCATGGACAAGGCGTTCGACGAGCTTGGAGGCAAATGGCAGCAGGGAGATGAGTCTTAAGTTATTCAAACAGGTGGGGTCTATTTAGGTTTTTTTAAGTATGGGGGTAACCAGTGCATGTTTGAGCAGGGAAGGAAAGGTGCCGGAGGAGATGGAGAGGTTGAAGATGTGGGTTAGGGAATTTAGGATAGAGTGGGAAGGTGGTCGCAGTAATTGTGACGGGACAGGGTCCAGGGGACAGGTAATGAGGTGGACCATGGAGAAGAGTTTATCAACTTCATCGGTTGTACCTGGGCAGAAGGAGGAGAGTATTGAGTGTGGTGTTGGACCTGATGTGTTGGGTAGGGGAGGAAGTTGAATTCTGGATATCTCCTTGTGAATTGTGTGCATTTTGCTTTTGAAATGATTGGCAATCTGTTGAGTGGTAAGCAAGTTGGTGAGTGGGGGCAGTGGGGGGGAAGTAAGGAATTAAGGGTAGAAAATAGTTGAAGAGGTTTGGATGAGATGGTTTTGATGAGAATGTTGTAGTAGGTTTGTTTAGCAGTGTGGAGGCAGGAGTTGAATTTGAGAAGGGAAGATTTGTAGAGGGTAAAGTCTTGCAGGGACTTAGATTTACGCCATGCTCGCTCAAGAGCACGGCTGCATCTCCTGAGACTTCTGGTGTTGTCTATTTGCCAGGATTGTGGCAGATGGGGCCTGGTTCTACATGTAGAAAGAGGAGCAAGTACGTCTAGGGAGGATGACAGCGTGTTGTTGTAGATGGAAGTGGTTAGGTCTGGGCAGGACATGGGTGCGATTTTGTTGTGAAGGCCATTAGTAGCAGAGTGAAGAAGGGAAGGGTTGAGGTTGCGAAGGTTTCTGCGGGTAGTGTTTTGTGGGTTGGTAGCATGGAACATAGGAGACAAGTAGAGTGTGAAACGGATAAGGTTGTGATCAGAGAGAGGAAAGGGGGTGTTAGAGAGGTTGCAGGGAATGCAGCGTTGGAAGAACACAAGGTCGAGAGTATTGCCGTTGGAGTGAGTGGTGGTTTGTGTCCATTGTGTTAGGTTAAAAGAGGAGGTTAGGTTGAGCAGTTGAGAAGTGGTTGCGGTATTAACATTGATTGGAATGTTAAAGTCACATAGGATGATGGCAGGTACTTCAGAGGAGAGAAAGTAGGGTAGCCATGCAGAGAAGTCATCCAGAAAGTGTGACACTGGTCCAGGAGGCCGATAAATGACTATGACCCTCAGACAAGCTGGAGAGAAAAGACGAATGCAGTGCACTTCGAAAGAGCAGGGGGAAAGAGAGGGAGGTGTGGGAAGAACCTGGAAGGTGCATTGTGGAGAGAGAAGAAGTCAGACACCACCTCCTTTTCATCCACTGGGTCTGGTGGAGTGAGTCCAGAGGAGGCCACTGTGGGACAGGGCAGCTGGAGAGGTAGTGTCGAATTCCTGGAGCCAGGTTTTTGGTAATAGCAAATAGATTAAGGGATTTGGAGAGGAAAAGGTCATTGACAGAAGCTAGTTTGTTGAAGACCGAGCGGGCATTCCAGGGGGCACATGAAAGAGGGGGGGGGTGACTTGTTGAAACAGGGGAATGGGGGTGAGAAAGTGGGAGTTACGACTGTTGGAGGAGGTAGACAGACAATTTTGGGTGGTGGGAATTGGGTGTGGGAGGGTCGGGGCTTGGTGCGATGTCCCCAGACATTAGGAGTAGTAGGAGGGTGAGGGTGGCGAGTCGGGAGTGGGATTTATAGGAGGGCAGTGGAGTGGAAGTGGTGATACTGTGTGGGCCTAGAATGAGCAGGAGGTGATAAGTGCAGTCATTTTGAGTGGGCAGAAGAAAGGGAGATATGTACAGGTTGGGGGCTGGAGAGGGGAGTAAAGACATGAGAGTTTGAGGAGAGAGGACGTTATAGCAAAGATTAGTGGGAGAATGTTGGGAGGGTGGGGAGATGGGAATAGAAGGAAGGCTGAGGAAAGTTAGAGGATGAAGGGGAAACGCGTCGGGAGAACCTTGCTTATATACCGACTCTAGTGCGTCTCAAGCTATTGGATTTGCTTGTAATACTACAATTTTTTATTGATATGTATTCCGGAAGCAGTTTTTATTAAATTAAGTCCTAACCTGGACTTTTTTACACTATGAGGAGGCCCTCTCTCTTTTTTTCTTTATCCATATACCACCACGTGTTGAGTTGATCCGTGCACGTCCAGTGGAGGTCCGACTGTTGAATACGCCTTGGTGAACCACTGGTGTCTGGTGAGTGTGGAGTGACATCTTCGGTGAGCTCTACTCCAAGCATCAATCCAATATAGGCGCAAGCCTTAGGATATCGAGCCTGATTGACCCCCAACCACCGGTTAGAGGGTCCAACTGATGTGGTAAGCGTACCGTATTCCTTTACTTCTACTGGTTTGCAACTAAATCCAACATCAAGAGGATATTGGTTTCAAGCTTTCCCTTAAGAATACCATTCGATATCAGATCGATCATGGACTTTATATACAACATAATTAATGTTTGCTAAGCCTGTTAGTGACGTTTTGTTCATAGACGCCCCTATCTATGGTGTGGCTATTTACAGTGTCTGATATACCCATCTATGTGATCTATGTAGGTAAATTGTGTGATTTCATAGATGTCCCTATGTGTGGTGTGTCCATTTACAGTGTCTGACATACCCATTTATGTGATCTATGTGAGTAAAAGGAGTGACTTCCTATGTATGTATGATATTACCCTACATCACAGCATGAACACTTATGCAATATTTCACTAATATCAGTCTGAATATTTTACTTAATTTAGTCTTTATATCACTTGTTTTATACACTTGAGGAGATAGCACCGTTTCTTTATTGATTAGGGTGAGACCATCCTAATTTGCTTTTTTCGAGCACATAATTAGTATTTAGATTGCCATTATTGCCTGAGTTTGAGTGTCTGACTCTTACTTTTGGTTATATGGCTCACATTTGATTGTATACACTCAATCTTACTTCCGTGAATCAGTATACTGTATTTAGTGGATATACTAGCGTCACCATCCCCGTTCACGAGGATAGACTGGCGCGGTTGTTCCCACTGTATATATCTGATTGGGATGGGTTTTGTTTGTTAAGCATTATATGTTCTTCACATGGTGCTCACTCGATTAAAGCTTCCCATTTTTTCACATTATACTAGAACACACAGTAATGGCCGTGATTTTATAGTCTCGTCCGGAATGAGTGTTCTCACATGTTATATTTAGCGCTACATTTTTTGTCTTTATATATTTGAGTACAATTGGTCATATTGTTGTATGTTGGCAGCTTCACATATTTGTTTTATATTTTTTTGGGGTGGCGCAGCTATTTACCCACACTTTTCAGGGCATATAGTGTGCCAGAGGCAAATATGTGGCCCACAGTGCTGTAGCTTGATAGAGACAGGTCTTCCAGGGATAAAAAAAGAAGTAGGGATTTTACAAAAAACAATCATACATGTCTATGTGGCTGCAGCACAATGCTGCAGCTGTCTGCCTCTGGCTCTAAGACAGAGAACTGAGTGATCACATGATCGCTGATCATGCACTTTTTGGTCTTCACTGAGTAGAGAGCAGTGACTGTCCGTCACTTCTCTGTCCTCCTCCCCTCCAGTTACTGGAGTGCCAGGCTGAAGATGGGGTGGGAGCGGCTGGCTCAGACTCTCAGTGATGCGCAGAGAAGATCCCGCAGCAGACTTTAGCCAACTGTCAGCTGAATCTGGGTCACAGAAGTGTAGAACTACAGTAAGCGCACACTTGTGACCCACATGAGAAGTATTGCCAAAAAAGCTTTGGCCATACTTCTCCTTTAAATTATAGTAATATGATGCTGTAATTGCTTTTCCTGAGAATACCTGGACTACAAATGAGCAAATGTTAGGATATGTGGGCAATATTGGGCAAAAGTGACAAAGAGGTTGTGAAGACTAGGAGTGGAAAGATGCAGGGGGGCCGGTGGGCTTATATGGGAATGTTGAAGACTTGGAGGGCATGATTGAAATGTTGTGATGTGTTAGAAGCAGAGAGATTTGAATTTTCACAGATCTTCAGGTCTTTTACAGGCTTGTTAGACTGGCTTTGCAACAGTCTAGACTTAGAGCGCGAAAGAGATATTTGGAAACTGTACAACTGTCAGTTAGGAAGGGCTCAGTCACACTCAGTCACACTGGCACCATCAAACTTGCATTTATATGTGTTTAGTGGACATTTTAAACACAAATAAATACACGTAAAGTTTTTTCAATGGACGGAGAGGAACTGGTATAGTTGAATATGAAGGAGGGGGACGATGTCAGGCTGTGAGTTTTCTTAATTTAGTTGTGGAAGGAATTTCAATCGTGTTTACCATCGAAAGGAGTTAGAATGTGAACTGGAAGCTGGATGGTGCTCTGAATGATAGAAGAACTATGAAATGTGGAGAAGAGTGGAATAAAGCTGTGTGGAGGGCTGTTGAGGAAGTTGAGTGTGGTGCTAAAGGATCAGCAGGTAATGAATGGACTTTGTGGTTATCACTGGGAGTGTGAAGTGGGGGCTAGAAGAATCAGATACATTAAAAGGTCATCATGGGCCCTGCTTGTGTTATTGGGGTTGTTTGAATGTAGGGAACGGATGTGGGGTGGATCAATGTGATGGTACTTGTAATGGAAGCAGCATGATAGATAAAATGATGGCTAAGATGATGGGAGTAACAATGGATGTGTAGGCCAAAATCATGGTGTTTTGATGGAAATACAAACTGTGAATCAGATGGAGATTAGAAGAGCCAAAGATCAAGTAATTATGCTGAAAAGCCAGAGGCTCTGACCAAAGGCCAGAAAGTTCCCATGTACCTGAATATGTCTTATTATCCCCTTACACCACAGCACTCAGATTGGGAAAGGAAAGGCTAGCACTAGGAGCCAATCCGGCTTTGTATCATTGAATAATTGGAGCATACTGACAGGAGGAGAGATGAGTCCTCCCCCATGCAACATTGCTTTAATGCAGTGTAATGTGAAGGCATGGTCACCATCTATCTGTCAGGGGTGTCTGGATGTTTAAATTGGCTGACAGAACTACAAGTTATTCAGCAGATCACATAGATATATTTCAATATAGTTTCTAACTGCTTGCTTGAGCTCAACTTTGAAATAAAGAAAGTGTCTTGTACCAGTGCAAGTAATAACATCTATCTTTTTACAAACTGTGTCTTTTTAATTATTCACATTGTATTAGTAATTTGTATCAATTTTACTAATATTCAGTGCAATAGTACAGTAAAACCTTGGTTTGAGAGTAACTTGGTTTGAGAGCATTTTACAAGACAAGCAAACTTTTTAAATACATTTTGACTTGATATACAAGCGATGTCTTGATATACAAGTAACGTCATGTCACAACTGAGTATAAAAGAGAAGAGAGGCACCTCTAAGTGTAGCAATATGGTTACATTTAATGAAGGTACAACGTTTAGCAACATATTGCTACACTTAGAGGCGCCTCTCTTCTCTTTTATACTCTCTCTAGCTCCTGCTGGATTTTGCTTCTAATCCCCTTGTGGAGGCTTCCATTTGTGGATGGACATTTTATGGTTACACAACCTATCACATTGCTATAATCTTTTTATATGGACTATAAACTGAAGGACCTATGAATAAATAGTTGTGGAATGAATCATTTGAGTTTCCATTATTTCTTATGGGGAAATTTGCTTTGATATACAAGTGCTTTATATTACAAGCATGTTTCTGGAACAAATTATGCTCGCAATCCAAGGTTTTACTGTATTTGGTTTTATCTACATAATAAAATATTCATTAAAGTTCTAAAGCATTGGGAACAAAAATGATACATAATATCAAGTTAGATGTTAGTGTTAGTATTTAGAGCCGTGTGTGGACACCCTGGAACTTTTGGATGGAAGTACAAGGGCTACCTGGTCTTTGGAACACACAGATACAAGCTGTTGTCAGAAACAGGAATTATTACTTGAAAATATTGAGAGAACCTTTACCCTCCAAACAGTACATCCAGAAATAAGTAACTGGGAAATAATTATCCACTTTGCAACTTTATAACTGAATGTTAAGTTTTGTTCTCATTCAAGGGCCACTTTGCCAAAATACCGTTTGGATTTTAGAAAAGAATTACTAGTAAAAATAAAACTATGCTAATAAAAATCTCCTTAGGCCCCTTTCACACTGGGGCGGGAGCCGCGGCGGCGGTAAAGCAGCGATATATTTAGCGCTGCTTTACCGTCGTTTTAGCTGCGGTATTCGGCCGCTTGCGGGGCGGTTTTACGCCCAGCGAGTGGCCGAAAAAAGGTTAAAATCCCCCGCAAAGCGCCGCCGTAGCGGTGCTTTCCGGCGTTATTGCTGCGGTATCCCATTGAAATCAATGGGTAGGAGCGGTATAGGAGCGGTGAATACACCGCTCCTATACCGCTCCAAAGATGCTGCTAGCAGGACTTTTTTTACCGTCCTGCTAGCGCACCGCTCCAGTGTGAAAGCCGGCGGGCTTTCACACTGGAGTGAATGGGGCCAGTTTTTTCAGGCGGTGTACAGGCGCTATTTTTAGCGCTGTACCGCCTAAAAACCGCCCCAGTGTGAAAGGGGCCTTACTGTCTTACAGCTTGAGATATTTGATCTTGTATTATCATTTCCTGTACAGATTAGTGAAAGATTTGTAATCAGCCATTTTTAACTGAGAAAAGTCTCAGAATCTTTTAGTGATATTAATTTAAGGATTTTAACGATTGAATGTATAGGATAATAACTCAGACTTTTATACAGTATATACCCAACATATAAGTGATTAAAGTAATAATCTGCTTTTATCTGTTTTGTCTGGTAATTTCGCCAGTCAATCAGTGATTTTTTTTCACTTCCTGATAAAGGGTGACAACACTGTTTACTCCTTAGTAAAATTGCACAGCAGCGTTGTCACCCTCACATATCCTTGGTACCACTATGAGGCCCTCCTATGCATCTCTCCTTCCAGCCGTGGGTGCTGAAAACCATCCAGGCTTTGTCGCTTTCCCTCACTGTCTGCATACCAAAGTCGCACATCACTCATTAGCCTTACATAAAAAAGCTTTATTTATCCTTCTAAGAGAGCTATATGCTTAAAGCGGCGTTAAACCCCAAACCAAAAATGTATTATTTTGCAGCTTAGCAATAATTAGATGTGGTGGCTGCATCAGTTTTTTTTTTTTTTTTTTTTTTTAGGCTTCTCCCCTGGTAATCTGGCCAGTAATACACCTCTTGAATTAATGAGACAAAACTCTGGACGAATGAGCACACGAGGCACAGCAGACAGCAGAATTTGTTTGCGGGGAAGGTAGTGTTAAATGTATTAGTAGATTATAATACACTAAACAAATTGAAGCCAAACTGCAGCCCATATATATTATCAGTTAGAGCAAACTGTTTTTTTTTTTCTCCTTTTGAGATAAAGGTTTTACATGAATAAATAAAAGCTGATCATTTTAATCACCCCGTCAGTGTTAAGTGGTTTGTCTCATCCCTGTAAACTGTAACATTCAGGCTGAAGTCTGGGCCACAGAAGGAGCTGGACTGAGGGCCTAGGTAAGACTATTAAAGGATCAGTGCTGGAGGCACTGCCAGACGTTCTGGTCTGTAAAAGGTACTGTTATCTCCCTCGCAGAGTAAGCTGAGTAGTTTACAGCTACTGGGACACTGTGTGTAGGACCTGGTTTTGGACTTTCATGTGTGACTGCAGTTATGAGGATTTAGTGAGAAGATTGTCCGCCTATTGATTGCTAATATTGTTTTGGAGCATCCTGTGACCCTAATTCCCTGTCCTGTTCTAAGTGCCTAAAAAGGCAGCTGACTGTGGTTGTGACTGGCAGCCTCTGTACTAGCAAGGGGGACCTGGGTAATTCTCAGTGGTCCCTCCTGGGGTAAGTGCTACATATGCCTTTTACATCTGCTTGGAGTTCACCTTTAAAGTCATTAATCACTTGCCGACCAGCCGCCATCATTATACTACTGCAGGTCGGCATGACCCCGTGAACCGTCGTAGCTGTACCTTGGTCCCTTTAAGCGTGAT
Organism: Lithobates sylvaticus; assembly: GCA_028564925.1. NCBI lineage: Eukaryota > Metazoa > Chordata > Amphibia > Anura > Ranidae > Lithobates > Lithobates sylvaticus. Next base: position 365,405,661 of record CM053028.1, read on the forward strand.
AGCAGGCGCGCTCACACCCGCTGCACTGCAGGGGTGCCGATATGTGTGTGGCCAGCTGTCGTGATGACTGCCGACCATGTGCGATCGCGGGCACGAGAGCCAGAACGGGGACGTGTGTGTGTGTGTGTGTAAACACACAAATCCCTGTTCTGTGAGGAGAGGAGAGACAGATTGTGAGTTCCTACTAGCTAGGAACAACGATCTGTAATTTCCTCCAGTCACTCCCATCCCCCTACAGTAAGAACACACCTAGGGAACACAGTTAACCCCTTGATCGCCCCCTAGTGTTAACCCCTTCCCTGTCAGTGACATTTACACAGTAATCAGTGAATTTTTATAGCACTGATCGCTGTATAATTGTCAATGGTCCCAAAAATGTGTCAAAATCGCTGATCACCACCATTGATAGTAAAAAAATGCCATAAATCTTTCCCCTATTTTGTAGACGCTATAACCTTTGTGCAAACCAATCAATATATGCTTGTTGCGATTTTTATTACCAAAAATATGTAGAAGAATACATTTTAGCCTAAACTGAGGAAAAAATTTGCTTTTTTTAAAAAAAATTGGGGATATTTATTATAGCAAAAAGTACAAAATATTGTGTTTTTTTTTCAAAATTGTCGCTCTTTTTTTGTTTATAGCGCAAAAAATAAAAATCGTAGAGATGAACAAATTCCACCAAAGAAAGCTATATTTGTGGGGGAAAAGGGACATCAATTTTGTTTGGGTACAGCGTTGCAAGACCGTGCAATTGTCAGTTAAAGCGATGCAGTGCCGTATCACAAAAAAAGGCCTGGTCATTGAGCAACCAATTCTTCCGGGGCTGATGTGGTTAACAGGCACCACCATAAACCTGAACACTAGTGACCTTTCCATGTAGACTGCCCTTAGGCCCCTTTCACACGGACGGACCGTCTATCCGTTTTTCTTCCATCCGTCGACGGACGACAATGCATTCCTATGGGCAGACGGATGAACATCCGTCACCATCAGTTAACATCCGCTTCCGTTTTTATCCGTTTTTTTAAAACGTACAAGGATACGTTCAGATCCGTCAAAACGGATATTAACTGACGTTGACGGACATCGTCCGTCAACGTCCGATCCGTTAAGATCCGTTAACATCCGTTTTGTGTTTATCTGTGAACTCAACCTCTTAAAGGCACAGGCACACATATAAACGGAACAAAACGGATGAAAAAACGGATGAAAAAACGGACGTAAACGTGTGCATTTACGGATGTAAGCGGACAAAAAACGGATGAAAACGGACATTAACGGAACGGATGACGGATGAAAACGGATGAGACAACGGATAAGAACTGATACGTTTTTGACGTGCCTAAACTGACTGCGTCCGTGTGAAAGGGGCCTTAGAGCTCCAAACATTGTGGGCTTATCTGATATGCAAATAGCAACCATTCTTCTCTGCTGTAGCTGCCTCTCGTCCATCCTCTCCCATTTACCACGCCTCAGTAATGGCTGGCAAGAGTCAATGGTGAGGTAAAGGATGTAGAAGGGGATAGCCAAAACAGGTAGCCATGGAAGATAATCATAATTGTTGTAATAGATTTCTGTAGGGGTTGAGGCTCCCAGGGCACATTGCTATGAAAGAAACTTGATGTGCAGACACCAGGGGCCTGCTAATAAAAGTAAGTGACAGTAGCCATAGGTTTACTGTAAAGCAACAGATGTCTTTCTGCCTTCCCTGTGTCTGTCTGTACTCAGACTTCTAGTAAATTAGTATATACCCAGTGGTGAAACCTTTTTCAGAAAAATTAGGAGCATTGTCATTTTGTCAAGAAAAGTAATCATTAATTATATCAGAAAGGAGTGTTGCTTTAGTCTTTAGTTTCCCATGGTTAGGGGAAGTGGCTGTTGGTTGTTGTCTTCATTGTAAAGATACACATGATAGGGACGATTTCCCGCTGTGGTTAAATCTGCTGATATCCAGATGATCGTTTCTTTTGACAAATGAAGAAGATTACTATTCCAATGATTATGATAATTAATACAGTCACAGCTACAGCCACAGCAATCATATTGCGATCATATGAACACACTTCCTCTGTAAAGAGAAAACAAATGACAGTAAGATGCAATGAAATAAACATGTTAAAATAGTTCACATTGTTTCATAGATCACTGATATAACAAATGTGTGTATGTGTTCTGAAGTCATTTATTCATGCATACATTGCAAATATGCTGCATGAGGTGAAATGAACACAATGGGGGTTATTTACGAAAGGCAAATCCACTTTGCATTTCAAGTGCACTTGCAGTGCAAAGTGGATTTGCCTTTAGTAAATAAACCACAGTATGTCCTTCTCACAAGTGAATATGTCTCTTTTAGTTGTAATTATTTAGCAGTTGAAAGATGTAGAGAAACAGGGAATGAAATAGTTTGTGTGGATCATTAAAAGGACCCCTAAAGTCCAATTCCAGCTGTGGAAAAAGTTTAAAATAAATTTTACCAAGACTTAAAAACAGTATATATATATATATATATATATATATATATATATATATATATTCATCACTGCAATACTCACCTCCTCTCCAGTGCTCTCCCCCAAAGACTTTTTGCTCCATCCTCCTGCTGTGTCATAATTGAAACTATACAGTTTTCCCTTATTGATTTCAACATTTTAGCTTAGTAATTAAAATTAATTAGCAGGGGAAGGCAGCAGGTTCATTTAACCACTTCAGCCCCGGACCAATTGGCAGCCAAAGGACCAGGCCCCTTTTTGCGATTCGGCACTGCGTCGCTTTAACTGACAATTGCGCGGTCGTGCGACGTGGCTCCCAAACAAAATTGGCGTCCTTTTTTTCCCACAAATAGAGCTTTCTTTTGGTGGTATTTGATCGCCCCAGCGGTTTTTATTTTTTGCGCTATAAACAAAAAAATAGAGCGACAATTTTGAAAAAAATGCAATATTTTTTACTTTTTGCTATAATAAATATCCCCAAAAAATATATAAAAAAACATTTTTTTTTCAGTTTAGGCCGATACGTATTCTTCTACATATTTTTGGTAAAAAAAATCGCAATTAGCGATTATTGATTAGTTTGCGCAAAAGTTATAGCGTTTACAAAATAGGGGATAGTTTTATAGCATTTTTATTAATATTTTTTTTTTTTTATTAGTAATGGCGGCGATCAGCGATTTTTATTGTGACTGCGACATTATGGCGGACACATCGGAAATTTTTGACACATTTTTGGGACATTTGTCATTTATACAGAAATCAGTGCTATTTAAATAGCACTGATTCCTATGTAAATGACAGTTGTAGTGAAGGGGTTAACCACTAGGGGGCGGGGAGGAGTCAGTGTGACGTGTTGTGTTTTTTTTTACAGTAGGGGGGCGTGGCTGTACGTCTGACGTCATTGATCGGCGTTCCCGATGACAGGGAACCGCCGATCACTGACAGTCAGTGTAGGAAGCGCGGGGAGAGGTTTGTTTACACAAACCTCTCCCCGTTCTTCAGCTCCGTAACCCGACCGCAGCCGTGGTCATGGAGCTCCCGACCGGGTCGCGAGCGTGCCGCTGGCGGCGCGCGCGCGCGCCCCCCGGGCAGGCAAATTAAAGGGGACGTACCCGTACGTGCTTTTGCCTGCCCGTGCCATTCTGTAGACGTATATCTACATGAGGCGGTCGGGAAGCGGTTATAGAGGAACATCACCAGGGATCTTGTTATCCCTGACTCATCTTTGGCATCACAATCCTTAATTATCTAGTGCATGCGCAGACTTTCCATACATACGTGGTTAAGCTGCCCCAGTTCTGATATCAAACATGTGACTTTTTTGCGCATGCATGGAAATGTCTGCACATGCTCAGATATGTTGCAGGTCTCTGCCATATCAGAAACAACTGTGGCACATCTGCATTGGCGCACAATTATGCAATGTGGTTGTCCTCTTCATTAAATTGAATAGAGCAGTGGGGAACAATGCCATTCTAGGCTAGTGCAGCACAAAAAAGGCAGGTATTCTTTTTGTGTAGGAGGGAACAACATCCTATTCTTATTGGGGCAGGGGGGTCTGGATCAAGAAAAGCTTAATAAGTTTTTATGAGTCAGGTTGCACTTTAAGTGGAGTCCCCCTGGCAGCTTATAGCCACATTGCCTTGTCTACCCCACCACTTTGCTTGCCCACAGGAGCAAAAGGAAGTAGCTTTGTGTTAGCTAAGCTTCAGGTCACTCTTGCTGGAACCTGGATGTTCGGATGCCTAGAGATGCATCATGAAGATTATTGACTCACCTGCTATCAAGAAGTATTGGATATTTAAGTCTGCTCTTGGTGGCCAAATGGAGTGGTATAAGAACACAAGAAAGATGAATATATTGGAAGTGGGAGCAAAGCACATGCTATTTAAGATGTATGGTGTTTAATTCAGCGTTAATTTTGTTTTGCATTCATATTGACAGTTGTTGTTTGTAGATACATTCCACCAAGCTTTGCTTTATTCCAACATTCTAAATCTGGTATGATGTTTCAAGGGCTGGAGCTGAAGAAAACATGGCACAAAAGTGACTTCACTTTTTCAGTTTATTCATATTTTTGTACCCACTGATCCACTATTTTTCCAGATTGTGCCTATTTTGTACCTTTCCTGAATACCAAACCTCACCACTTTCTATACATCATTTGGTAAAAGCCGAAGCAAAAGCCACACACTGATGATGTCTTCCCAGGCAAAATGTAATCAGCGAAAAGCTTCATGGTCCTGTCCCCAAAACGACTCTTCTGACATGATAACAATTAGGTAAGGTCTGGTGTCACCAGTAACAATGACTCCTCTGACATTTTCCACCCAATGGGGGTGACGGTTCTGGGGGCAGGATCATGTGCTAAAACTTGTCAGATGGTTAAAGTTTTGCCTGTGAATACAGTTCCTTGAAAAAGTATTCATACCCCTTGAAATTTTCCACATTTTGTCATGGTACAACAAAAAAATGTAATATATTTTATTGGGATTTTTTGTGATAGACCAACACAAAGTGGCACATAATTGTGAAGTGGAAGGAAAATGATAAATGGTGTTCAAATTTCTTTACAAATTAATATGTGAAAAGTGTGGCATGCATTTATATTCAGCCCCCCCGAATCAATACTTTGTAGAACCACCTTTCACTGCAATTACAGCTGCAAGTCTTTTTGGGGATGTCTCTACCAGCTTTGCACATCTAGAGAGTGAAATTTTTGCCCATTCTTCTTTGCAAAATAGCTCAAGCTCTGTCAGATTGAATGGAGAGCGTCTGTGAACAGCAATTTTCAAGTCGTACCGCAGATTCTCAATTGGATTTAGGTCTGGACTGGGCCATTCTAACACATAACTATGCTTTGATCTAAACCATTAAATTGTAGCTCTGGCTGTATGTTTAGGTTTGTTGTCCTGCTGGAAGGTGAACCTCTGCCCCAGTCTCAAGTCTTTTGCAGATTCTAACAGATTTTATTCTAAGAATGCCCTTTATTTGGCTCTATCCATCGTCCCATCAACTCTGACCAGCTTCCCTTTCCCTGCTGAAGAAAAGCATCCCCACAACATGATGCTGCCACCACCATGTTTCATGGTGGAGATGGTAAATTCAGGGTGATGTGCAGTGTTAGTTTTCCACCACACACGTTTGGCTTTTAGGACAAAAAGTTCAAATTTGGTCTCATCTGACCAGAGCACCTTCTTCCACATGTTTGCTTTGTCCCTCACATGGCTTCTTGCAAACTGCAAACTGGACTTTTTATGGCTTTCTTCCATCAATGGCTTTCTTCTTGCCACTCTTCCATAAAGGCCAGATTAGTGCATAACTAATAGTTGTCCTGTGAACAGATTCTGCCACCTGAGCTGTGGATCTCTTGGCTGCTTCTCTTATTAATTCTTGCCTGGCCTGTCAGTTTAGGTGGGTGGCCATTTCTTGGTAGGTTTGCAGTTGTGCCATACTCTTTCCATTTTCAAATTATGGATTGAACAGTGCTCCGTTAGATGTTTAAAGCTTGGAATATTATTTTATAACCTAACCCTGCTTTAAAAACTTCTCCACAACTTTATCCCTGACCTGTCTGGTGCGTTCCTTGGCCTTTGTGATGCTATTTGTTCACTAAGGTTCTCTAACAAACCTCCGAGGGCTTCACAGAACAGCTGTATTTATACTGAGATTAAATTACACACAGGTTGACTCTATTTACTAATTAGGTGACATTTAAAGGCAATTGGTTCCACTAGATTTTATTTAGGGGTATCAGAGTAATACAATTTTCAGATATTTATTTGTAAAAATAAATTGAAAACCATTTGTCATTTTCCTTCCACTTCACAATTATGTGCCACTTTGTGATGGTCTATCACATAAAATCCCAATAAAATACATTTACGTTTTGGTTGTGACATGACAAAATGTGGAAAATGTCAAAATGTTCAGCTGTTCTTTTGGATTATACCAAATTATGTGTGGAAGAGTGATGGATGGCAGCACCCGATTCCAGCATGTGATGGGAGCACTTGGAGGGTTGGAGCAGTACGCTTTTCTTTGACTGTACTTTTCACATCACTAGTCTCATACTGTTGTAGCAGTGTGAACATGTACTGTGTCTGTGTGATATGGCAAAATGTAGTAAAATGAAAATCATAAGCACATACAGTATGTTGATAGGTATGCTCATTAAGTGACTGACAGTTAGGAAGTCAGAAGTCACAAAGAGTCCTAGCGTGACCAGAGGTGCTTGAAATTGGGGCCACCCACTCACCAGAAAACACAACCTCAATTTTTTTCCTGCTTCTTTTTATTCATACATGCACTTTTATTTGCAGAATGCTTCTAGTTAAGATTTTTTTTATTATTTTCATTAGTGCATTGTATTCCTTAATATAATTTTTAATGTGACTATCAGAGTTTTGTACGCTTACTGTTCCATGTTTATATTATTGGATTAGGCATAGCAATTTTTAGATTATCCACTAGAGGGAGCTCTATATTTAGCCTCCTTGTTTATAGCAAACCTATGCTTTTCACATGCAGGGCAAAGAAACAGGTTGGTTTTAAAGTTCCTCTCTCAAGCAGAACATACAGTACTTATATTTCTTTCAAGTGACACTAAACAAAATTCTTGTTCTCCAAATGTAATCCAGACCCATCTGCTACCTAAGGGCTCTGTGATCTATTTCTCATGAAATAATTTCTTTCTATGCTTTTCTGCCTCCTTGTAATGTCCTTCGCAAGCTCCCAAATCTCTTTTTCTCTTACTTCCACTCATTGTTTGGAATGAGCAGTGCATGTTAGTTGGGGTTACGTGCACTACTGTATGCACACGACAAATCCCATAGTTCATAGTCCCTAGTCCGACTCAAGATCCAATATGAGAGAGTAGCTACATTCCTAAATACAGAAGGAGCATGGAGAATGAATTTAGCCACCCTCTAACAGGAAGTCTAGTCACAGCAAAAAAAATAAAAAATTTGGAGATATGGAGGAGTTAAGAATACATATGTAAATAGAATATATTTTTTTAACCAGGGTTTAGTGTCACTTTAAATTCCCTGCCACTCCAGCTGCTGTGAATTAAGCAAATACTCAGTACTTCTGGGTATGGAGGAGCATGTGACAAACCTTCCTCTCATATGACAGTACTAATGCGTAGTGATTTTCCCAGTGCTTTCACATGTGGGCTGGGAGACCTGTGTAAGCTCTGATTAGAGTGACTTCTGGCCTTCACAATGCTTAATTTCCTCTCTCCCAGCTATATTAGCAGGGAGGGGGCTTTAAAGGAAACCTGTTTCTCCAAAAGTGTAATATCTTTCAGCAGTACTGTATACTGCCCCCTTTAGGAAAGGAAATGTGAAACGCCAACTGGAGAAGGAACTAGATAACATTTATTTTTGAAGTTCATCTGTGGCACACTGGTCACGAATGTAATGTATGTTTTAGCTGGGGTTCCCCTTGACCTGAAAGTTATTTCAAAGGTTCCAGTGGTGTAAAAAGGATGAGAAAGACTGCTCTAAATAAATAGTTAAGAACATATTTTAAAACGTATTATGATTCATTACATCAAATCTGTATTTTAATACTTAATGTATTAATCAGATAATAAACAAGCAATGTAAGTATTCGTGTAATTTACATATAATATTTGTACTTTTACAAAGTATTCTTATCTCTTAAACTGTATATTCAACCCTGAAAAAGTGGACTTTGTTCCAAGAAATGCATTGGAGGAAAAATGAGCATATACAAGATTATTTGTAATGCATACTATACAGGTGCTGTAATGGGACTTTCTCACGTTTTTAATTAGGAAAGGCTTTAAATGTCAAAAAAATATTTTTTATGTGAAAAAAATAAAATTTAAACCCAAACTGGATAAACCCTCTTATGTCCAGAAGTGGGAGGCGGACCTGGGTCGAACGCTCGACATTACAGAATGGAATCAGATCTGGTTATCTACCAAATCAGCCTCCCCTAATATTATTGAGGTAGAAGCTAATTATAAAGTATTGACAAGATGGTACCTTGTAGCTGCTAGGGTTTCAAAATATGTACCAACCTGTTCCGTGCAGTGCTATGGTGGTTGCTCAGAGTCAGGCACACAACTACACATTTGGTGGACATGCCCAATAGCACAAGTCTTTTGGAAAGAGATTTTTAAAATGGCCCCCAAGATGTTTGGTTTGCAAATACAGCCTGATCCTGCTACCGCATTACTTAATCTGAAACCAGGATCTCTAACTTTGACTCAATTTAAACTATTTGTACAACTTCTAACGGTAGCTAAACAAACTTTGGCAAAGGCATTGCGTTCCCTGACATTGGTGGTGGCTGAGACGAAGAATAGGATGACTAACGCCATGATTCATGCCAAAATGGTGGCTATTAATAACGCTCTGCTTCCCAAATTTGAAAAACTATGGCACCCATGGATAACACATCATTTGCCATCTAACTTTGACTAGAATGTTCTACTGCCATGGTAGCTGAGTTGAGATGATTTAAACTGATCTATAAAGAACACACAGACTTTCATGATGGTTCTCAATCCAACCCTGTGGACCCCCTCTCTTCTATTTTTTAACCCCTTCTCTCCTTTCTCTTCTTCCTTATCCACTTTCCGATTTTGAAACTCTTTTCCTAATAGAGTATATTCTCCTATAGACATCTCTGACACAGCCTATGCTGTGGACACAAATACAATTTAAGAATTGACTTACTCTTTAACAGCTCCTACATAGCTCTTCAATACCTAATCCAGGTTATACCCAAATACCTCTATTTACATGCTATGTTATCATCTATTATTAACTAATAATTTTAGCATCTTATCTTTACCACAATATGTTTATTCATGTATTTGTCATGTATTCCTTTAAATGCTCAATAAAATATTTTGACAAAGGAAAAAAATAAAATTTGGATTTTTATTTTTGTGTTTGTATTTAGTATTTGAAGATCACAAATATACCCCTGTTAATTTTTGGAATTCTGTTTTTGTGGTATTTATTATGGAGATATCGGAATGCAAAATGTGAATAATTTTTCCTCTGACTTCCTATTACCCTCTATTAAAGAGGAAGTTAACCTATACACAAAATAAATAAACCCTGCAAGGCAAAGGCATAATGAGATAGTATGCATAGCATACCTCCATAGCGGTCCTCCTTCATCTCCACCGCTGCCATGTATCCCGGAGTGACTTGCGGGTCTCGTGGCTCCGGAGATGTGATTGTCCGGAGCCGCGATGACATCACTCTTGCGCATGCACACGGGAGCACCCACTATCGGCATATTACCATTAGCAGCTGCGTGCCCAGTGCGGCTGTGCGCTGATGTCTACGACGCATGCGCCGTAGACAGCGGTGCCTGTCTTTTTGCAAATATCTCCTAAACCGTGTAACAATATTTGCTCTGATGTAGAGTTATGAACACTGCTGCTATCTGACGCGTCCTGGTTTGTCAGCATTTCTCCTGCAGAGCTCTGTGGTTTCTCCCACCAACATCTACATCACTACAGAACATGGAAGGGATGTGGTAGCTGACAGGTGAAATCACAGAGCTGGCTAGGTATTAAACTGTGAAAAGACTGGTTTTGCCACCCACTTTGCAGGGTCTAAAGTAATCCTAGGTCTCTAGGATGCTGTTTTGTTTCAAATTCCTAGTCTCACTCATGCCAGGATGTACTGGCAGTGCTTTACTTCCGCCATTGTGGGGATGAGAGCTGTGGCTCTTTCACAGCGTAAATTGCTGCTCAAACTGTATAAATCCTGTATAATAGTAATAATAATAAAAAAAAGCGCCTCAGTGTGAAAGTGGTCTTACAGTGAATAGGATTTTTTGGAAATATATAGTACATCCGTTAGACCACTTTCACACTGAGGCGCTTTTCCGGCGCTTTCACACTAAAAACAGCGCCTAAAAAGCTCACGAAAACTTATTTCCATTAAAATCAATGAACGCTTTCACACTGGGGCAGTGTGCTGGCAGGGCTGTGAAAAACTCCCCTCCCCATTGAAATGAATGGAAAGCTCTTCAAAAGCGCCTGGAAAGCTCTTCAAAAGCGCTCAGTGTTTTTACTGGCAGTTCAGAAGCGCCTCAGTGTGAAAGTGGCCTTAAAGATATCCAACCAGTAGAGTTTGCAGTGGCAGCTGCATGACAGGAGGGTGGACAGCAAAGTACATGATTGGGGGGGTGAGGTCCTTGGAAGAACCCAAGAAGTTCTTTGAGGGCCACATAAAGAATAGTAGTAAAAGTAAACAGTTATCATTGAGGCATGTACAGTATACTGCAGGGAAATGACTAGAAAACAGACAGCTAGGATCACAAGATTTGGGCACATGATTTCCTTCTAACATGAGGAAGTCATGAAGCAAAGGCAAATTATGGCTGTGCAAGGGTTTGTGAGCACATGGGAGAAAGAGGAAGAACAGGTATTTTGTAATGTGGTATTGAAATACATCTGAAAGTAATACCAATAAGCACATATGAGTAATTTAGAAAATTACTAGAACTGGAAGCATGTGAATGAAAGAGGAAGAACCCAAATGTTGAAATGTCTTATTGAAATGTATCCATGTTTTAAAAATTTGCTAATATGCTGTTTATATTATTGTATTATATTTATGGCATATGTTTGCATATCAAAACTGCAGACACAGCCTTTGTTACTTTCACAGGGATGATGTCTATACATTTTGGAAAAAAAAAAACAGACAATATACATTTCCTAAACTAAATACATTTAGCTAAGTAGGTATTTGAACTGATATAGAAGTTGTTTAGATTAAACATTTAGATCTTCAGTGGGATTACAGTTATTTTTTATATATTTAATTTACAGCTGTTTAATTCAGAGGAAAATGAGGTTCTAAAATCTGAAATAACAATTCCACATTACCATTCACTGTCAAAATGAACTGTGCGGCATTAGTGCTTACCTTTGCCGAAGTCGCCATTGTGAATGTCAAAAGCCTGTAGTTTCACATCCGCTATTGAGAGACTTAAATCACTGGCCAGCTTTACTGTTGGTGTGGTCTTACATGTTACCGCATAACCAACGTCTGTACTTAACAGCTTTAGATTTCTAGCTGTACCATTCCAGTGTTCTAGGAGCAAAGAAGAAATTCTGATAACCTTAGATGGCAGATGATGAAGATGCAAATCATAGAAGTAGTTTAGCTTGAGGATTAACAACAGAGCACAAGGACTTTAGGAGGAAATTGTGTGTATGATGAATGGGAAAACTGTCAGGTGTGCTATAACTACAATGTAGAATGTAGATGAATGTGAAATATTCATCCCAGAAATATTGTCTCCTAGTTGATTAAATACATTCCTTCAAAGGGAGCCTGTGCCCGGTTCCTGCTTTGTAAAAGAAAACAGGAACAGTATTTTAAAATGAGGACCACTGGTAAGCAGGGCCGTTTTTAAGGCAGGGCAAAAGGGGCAGCTGCCCTGGGCCCTGTCATTGTTGTGGGGCCCAAAGCAGCTGCCTCATACTTGCCAACTATCCTGGTTTAAATTCCCTCGTCCCTTGAGGTTTTAGTCCCGTGCCGTGTCCCAATATCTCAGTGTGAAGTGCTGCTACTAATGCTGCCCAGCTCTGCCCTATTGTTGTGTACAGATGACTCTCACCTGCAGACCCTGTGTTTACATGTACATTACCAGCATTCATATGTAAATAGCGGTGGCATTCATATGTAAATAGTGGTGGCCGGCGGCATTTATATGTGTATCATGACCCCCTGAGGTCATATCCACAGTAATCTCTAGCAACTAATCAACAAGCAGAAATCATGTGCTGTAAATTCTAGCAACTAATCAGTGAACCATAATATGTGCTGTAACCTCAAGCAACCAGTCAGTGAGCGGTAATGATACACTGTAACCTCTGGCAACCAATCGCAATTTTGAGTCTAGCTGCTATTTATTGTATGTCTCAGAGCAGGCGGAGAGCAAAACTCCATGGGGGGGGGGGGGGGGGCCAAGAAAAGTTTTGCCCAGGGTCCAATCAATATTAAAGACGGCCCTGCTGGTAAGTATTAATTTGGGGGTATGGAACAGCATGAACTTACACTTGAAATTCCCCACAATGCCCAAACATACAGAGATCAGGAAGAACAAGTTCCCAACAGCTAAAAGGAGCAGCAGGGCAGTGACGGAAAGGTGTGCCTGTGCTGCTTGGAGGGGAGGCAGACAAAGTGAAGATTTATATATTGAACGGACAATTTAGAAATGTTTAATTTTGCCTAAGCAGTACATTGAAAATGTGTCTCTTTGCCTGGAATTCCTCCTAAAAAAGGGCAGTGCCTAGGCACTCAAGGGCCTACAACCTTATAGCTTTACATCTGCAGTGCTAGATTAAAGGACTTCTACCTCTGACTGCTAGTTTTAGGAGATTCAGATGCCATGACTGTGCTGCTCACTGTTCTTCTTGCTGGAGACTCTGACTTGAAGAATTAAAAGTCTGGCTCTACCAATATGGCTGCCTCCACACAGACATAGTGAAGAACAAGGCACGGTTAGTTAGTAATGGGGCAAGAATCAGCTGGAGAAAGGCTATAAGCATAGCTAGTGACTAGTCTCAGGCCCATAGGTGTGTGCAGCCTATTGCATTAGGGTGTGTACCCCAAAGCTCAAACACACATGCCTTTCTCTGCAGCCTCAGCTGCACTGTACAGTGAATGAATGGGAAGTGTTCTTTGTTGAGCGACTTCCTGTTCATTCACAAACTGAAGCATAGTAAGCGTAGTTTCCTATGCTTCAGTTATGATTGAACACAGTGAGTGAGTGTTTTCACTGTGTTCATTAAGAAAAGGAAGGGATCGAAAAATGACATATTGATTAGCTCCTTCCCCTGTTCTCCATCCTGAAACCTCCCTCACAGCAGCCAGGGGGAGAGAAGAGGAGGAAAGCCAGCAGCACTGCAGTGGAGGGGATCAACATGTGGGGAAGCCTGGGCATTGGGGGAATCGGCACCGCACACCTGGCACACCCCCTGTGCACCCCTATGTTCAGGCCTCCTGCCTATCTTTTGTTGGGTACAGTTTCCATTGTTCAGTTTCTCTTTTAGAGCAAAATCCAGTTGCTTTTTCCTGGCAAAGCACTGATTTGATTTCAATGTATTAATTCCTTTTTATTTAAAAAAATCTTCTTGAAATTGAGGCAAAAAGAACAGTGTGTGGTTTTTGTCATTTCACACAGTTATGTATGTAGGACTTTTGATATGACTTACCGGCAGAAGTCCAAGTAAAATTCACAGAAACTTCATCAATGTAGTATATTTTCTTCTCCTGCAAGTTGTGTAAAGGAAATAGACATTTGTAAGAAGCCTTCTTAAAATAATTGCCATCAGCTTTATCTAGTAGTAGTTAAGCCAGCCATAGACAGTTCCAATCTTTATGCAGGAACCGGCCGAGATTGGAACCGTGTATGGGCAGGCTGAATGTACCCAGTTGATCGATCGATCATCTTGGGTACAACCAGCATCTGCTATAGCCGCTAGCAATAATCAATGTCTTCTCCCGGAGGGATGGCTTCCCCCAACCCCCGCCAGGGGAATACAATGTATTGGCAGGAGGGATTCCCCTGTCAGAGCTGTCTGTGCTGACAGGGGAACTTTGCAAAATTCTTTCCAGCAACCCATTGTTGCAGGAAAGAAATTCAAGAAAGTCTATGGCTGGCCTTAATTCATTTGTTGCATTCAGTGCATACAACTGGATATGTTCTGCAATGTTGAAGAGGTTTTGGTAAATTATATAAAGGCATGTCTTCAGTTCTAATGAGTGGCAAGAAAATACTCCAGCAGTAATATACACATAGATAGTACAGCCACCTTAATCCAATCACCATGGAAAGGCAGATGGTATTGCCCAAAAACAGGATGAGAGGTATAAAAGTGGCAGAACCATCCTGTTCTAGTTGCATAATACCATCCTTGGTATCAGGGAGGCTTTAGGGGTGTTAATACTTTGATTTACATGGCTGATGGCATAGTCTGAATTGTTGTCAAAATGCCAAAGTAGCCAAGAAAAATAACTTGGTATGTGCAGTTCAAACAAAATAAATTTATCACTCAGAACAGTGGAGCCCTAGTATAAAGCTGGTAGTTGCAGTCCGGGTGCCAAAGCTGTGGTATCCTCCCATCTACCTAAAGACATTATAGTCAACAGAGAACGCTTGGGTATGCTTGGGGTGTGAGGTGTCTCTGCGGTTGTGCATTCCAGTTTGGTTTCCAGTTTGAGTTCCCCCCTCCTCCTCTGTACATTCTGGGGCTAGGGTAGTGGGGGTTTATTCCCCCTCTATTTGGGGTTAACAGACAACATGTTATGATAATGTTTTAATTACGCTTTGCTTCTGTCTAAAAATGAGTTATGAATATATATTTGGCTCCTCAAGAAGTGGACTACGTCCATAAAACGTGTTGAGCTGCACAATGTGGGAATGGATCATCTGTTTGCAAGAGATATACTGTTCCGCTAACATATGATTACCTTGTCTTGTTTGTTTAACAATTTTTGTATTTTTTGTAATCAAGTGGGCAAGCAATGGCTTTTTATGGAAATATTCAGGCTGGGTTCACACTTAGTTTGGACTAGGCTCACATAAGAGGTCCGATGCATCCCTGTTCTCCATTTCAGGGACGAATCAGCTCCGAATTTTTCCCACAAATTCGGACCTGAAACTGAGCGAAAGACGCACAGGACCACGGTGCTATTCCCTCCGCGACCACCGCAGAGATGTGTGAACGGGCTCCATTGAGAGCCAATCACACTCTCCTGTCATGCAAATTGGATGCGGGGAAAGCCACATCCAATCCGCACTAGTGTGAACTATTAAAGTTAAAAATAAAAGATATTGATATGTTTTAATAAGAAAATTATTGTGCTTCAAAAATCAAATTTTTGCAAAATTCATCAACCTGCTGGATGCATGTAATGCTTTTAGATGGAGTAGTACATCCGCTGCATGTATTAACATTCAGGTTGATTCAGTTTAATTGCGTTCGGAAAAATAGAAATCTGTGCATCCAGGGGCAGACTAGATAATCTAAACCAGGGGTCTCAAACTGGTGGCCCTCCAGCTGTTGCAAAACGACATGTCCCATCATGCCTCTGCCTTTGGGAGTCATGCTTTTAACTGTCAGCCTTGCAATGCCTCATGGGACTTGTAGTCAGCTGGAGGGCCGCCAGTTTGAGACCCCTGCTTTAAACGCATCAATAATATAAATGCAACTATAAACACAATTTTGTCTTAAAAGACAAAAGCGCCACTGTTTGACATTAATCCATGTCATAAAGTGCCCAGAGCGCAGAGACTACGTTGTTTCATTTTCAATGCTATCAACATAGTTTTTATCAAACTCTGTTTCTTCCTCAATAATTTCCTATAAATAAAGAATTTATTTAAAAAATCTATTGATCTAGCATTGCACACAATCTGGTAAACTGCATGTTAATTTTTTTAACTGGATTTCTGTTCAGTATTCATTACTAAAATTCCTTTTGTGTGACTGGCAGCCAGAGGCATATGACCATCCAAAAAGTGAAGTGGTAACTTAAGGCAGGAAATGAGAGCTCTTTTCAGCAATATTGAGTTAATGGTTAACAGTCAGCTGGTAGCATTTCAAAATCCGAAAATTGAGAAATGTTCACCTGAGAATTCTTGCATATTGCTTAAATTGATGACAACTAAGAAGTATGAGAGGCTCACAAGTGAGCTTTACGATGTACTGAATGTCCCACACTTAGTGCCACTGGCCCATTTATGAGATTATCACTACTATTGTTCCCTCAGGTTCACCCTACTTTTTCTGCAACAGTGCTATGAGTACCAAATAGTAATATATTCATTGTAGATAGGTAGAGGTTTAAACATAAGAAATATTAATTGCACCCAAAGCCCCATTTTCAATGTTATCTGCAGCGCTGACATTATCAATAGCTGCTGTCATCCAAAACTGACCTATTTGACCTCTTCTGTTTAACAGCAGAAGATTTTGAAGCGATGATATTCATTGCCATTGATGAATTACTGAGGTTCACAGACAAACAATTAGCAGATTTATTTCTTGCAACAATGAAGAGCTGGAAAATCTCTTAGTGATAACAGTGGACATTGGAACTTTTAACTTACAGCAGAATGGACAGTAAGTTCAGATATAAAAATAATTAAAAGAATAAGGAAATGGGGTATACTATCCATATGACAGCCTTTCTCACCCTGTTTAACATGGCAGAAACCTTATAATAACTTTCTGGTCTTAGGGAACCCCTGCTAATATTTACTATATGTACAGTATAGCTCACAGTATATTAGCCTGATGGTCAGTGGGAAGAATGCTCCTTACATTTGTGGCCAATAGGATGAATCCCCGCTTACATATAAAAGATCATTGGTTTCAAGGATTACTTCAATGCGGCGTACACACGCTCAGACTTTCCGGCGGGAGTGTCCGCCGGATTGTCCTCCGTGTGCGAGGCAAGTCCATTCATTTCAAAAGTCCCGCGGACTAGCACACAGACCGCGGGATTGTCCGCCGGACTGCCGAGTCCAGCGGACAATTTTAAGTCTGAATTTAAAACTTAGTCCGCCGGACTTTTGGGAGGAAAACACACGGGCGGATTTTCCGGTGGACAATCCCGCGGGAAAGTCCGCTTGTGTGTACGCGGCCTAACGAGAAGAAGGAATTGTTCATTGCTCAAGGAACCCCTGGATGAACTCTAGCTAAGAAAAGCTGCAATAGGACAACATTAATTACAATAATAATAAAAGCAAACCATTAATTTTAACAAAAAACTTCCCAAGTAAAATGTGCATTTAAAGCCGTTACCCCAAAAAGCTAATTGTTGTATCTGGCTCCAGGACCCTTCCTCTCCTAAAACTGGATTTATTTATTGATTTTTATTGATTTATTGATTTATTTTTTGTTGCAGGGGCAGAACTTTCTCCTTTCTTGCCTAGGTGAGAATGATGTTGCTTTCAATGCATACATGTGCAGATGTGTTGAAGGACTCTGCCTTCAGTACAAGGCAGAGACCTTTGTCAGAGATACGCATTCGCAAGTTTGCCTGTGCCCATGAGCGAAGATGGCACAATTAAGGAGGCACAAGACCTCTGTTCGGTCTGTGCACGCATCAAAGTATACTTTGTTGTGTGCACAGATGTACCTCAAGGCTGTGCCAGGTCCCAAAAGGCCAGACAGAGCCCTTTGGCTTATTACCACGTGTACTGGACCATCAAAAATGGCAGCGCTGATAAGGGGGCAGGGCCAGCAGTAAAGGGACTGAAGTTCCTATTAAATGTGTTTTATGTATGTTATTTACCTGTAAAAGCATCCCTTGTACAAGCACCAAAAAGCTATGAGATTGCTGTTGGGCACTGCCTTGGATGTGCTGTTAGCAGCCCCAGCAGACTCAGAGCTATCATTCAAGTAACACTCTTTAGTATTGCCTTTCACTTCTCCTCTGGGGGCCATGATTAAGAGGGACAGCCGGAGGTATTCGTATTGTGCGATCGGCCCAAGGTTATCTAGAGTCCTGCATAAAGGTTATGTAGGGAGGAGCATGGCCAGCACAGAGTTATAAGACAATCAACTTATCGGGGCTAGTTGCATGTTCTAGCACATTTCAAAGCCATCTCATTGCACTTTCAGAGAGTTAAAATTACTGTGCAAATGAAACCCAACCCTTTTACAATCTGCAGACCCATGCTAGTACTAGCTGTAAAAAAAAAAACACTTAAAGGAAAACTAATTTCAGATAAACATGGGGACTGCCACTGCTGAACCCTCCAACTGAAGGTCAACATAACATCCAAGTAAGTAGCTTTTTCAGGGCAGCAGTGGCAACCATGTGTTTTTCTCAGGACAAGTGTAATTTGTTAATCTTTAATAATTGCATACGTGGAATAAATTGTGATCTTTATATCCAACCAGAGCTCAGTGTTATATACAGAAAGTATTGTTAAATTCAAACTAAACATACCTTGACAAAAACAAAATGAATAAATCCTTGTGGGAATGTCACGGTAAGAGTTGCTGTGGATTCATTACAAGTGCCGTTTCCCGTAGTGTTTTCCGGGATCACATTAAAATACCATTTGACCTGTGTAAAAGCAGTATGAGAGCTTCTGTAAACAACTGAAATGTTAGCACATTTGTTCCCATAAAGTTAATAAAGACGGTAAGGGTTTTCAATGAAGACAAGAATGAGAACGCCATTTACTGACTGCGAACACGATACCAGATAATCAAAGTCCATCGATTGCTTTGAATCATGCCAAAAACAAACAAGGAGCCTACCAAAACAGGAACCCTCTTCAAAATGTAAAGCAAGTTATATGCATGTAATAAAAGTTACATAGTTCTGTTTCTATTGCTGAAACTTTTATGTTTATAAGGAATGTACAGGCTTTAATTGTTTTGTTTTTTTCCTTTTCTTCTTAAACAAATACATGGGAATTCATAAAGGCTGTCATAGACATCCTTTAGAATTTCATCAGTGCTTGCATCTAATATACAGTATGTGCATGTCACGGACAGGTACATGGATCTGTCCATGTCTGTACTGGAGTAGGAGAGTCCACACTGGACACTAATTCCTTAGTGCATTCACCACTGCCCTCCCTCTCCTGCCACTTCACCTGCCAGCTCTGTATTGGAGTAGATGGAACCTGATGGGGAACTGAGAGACTAGTTCCTCATTAGGATCTTTTCACTTTTGACATAAATGACAGCTTTCCAGCACAAGCATCACCCACTCTGTACACCAACTCAGAGTTGATCTTAAAATGGTTGTAATATGTAAACCTCAGACATAAAATATGAACAAAGCATATCCCTCTATAGTGTGTACTTGTCTCAATTAGGAGCACCAAGTGTAATTTCTGCTATCAGCATGAGTCACTTCTGACAAGTTTTCCTGACACCAAAAAAAAAATGGGGACAGGGGAGGGAACTCCAACAGATTGACAGCCTCATCTCTGTTCCTGTGAGCTGTGTGGAGGGGGTGTCCATTTCCTCCAATTAGCTCTCAGAGCTCTCCTCACTGAGCTATGCAGAGTGTAATTTCAGATCTCCACCCCCTTTTTTCTGAACTCTCAGACAAGCTTTATCAATTCAGAACTTTGAATGGATTGTAGAAGAGAGTGCTGCAGGTAAACAAGTACAACGTATGTAGGAAGATTTGTTTAATCTCTGTGTATAATCTGAGGCCAGTCACTTCACAGGGTATACCGTATGTAAGGGTTTACAACCACTTTAATTACCACCAGTTTCCTAAACTTAGAACTGGCAGTAACTAATTTGATGCTGAAATAGCGACAGATGCTTAAAGTGGTGGTAGTAAGAACTGGTAGTAAGAACTACCTGAGTTTGCCGCAGGTGTTGGTAATGTTACTGTCACTAGTGCAAATGTATGCTGAATTGGCACAGGCAGTTCTTAAAATAACTACTGCTCTGATCGGGCATTAGAGTATTCCCTAAACAAAATAAGCATTTTAGTCTGCTTATGTTGACCATTGGAACATATTTTTTTTCAATTTTTTTTTACTTATAAATATATTATCTTTTAACATAAGCTGGACTTTTGCTAGAGATGAAGGAAAACTGGTCAGATAGTGCAGCTTTATAAAGACATGGACTCCCATAATCCTAAGAGGCATACCTTTGCATCTTTGTCTTGCATTACTGCTGTTGAATTAACCAGTTCAAGTTCGAGACCCATGTCTGCAATTATACATGTCATGTTACCATTCATCACTTTGTACTCTTTGTTTTTTGGTGGTGAAGGCTTTGTTGGTAGAATTGGCGACGTAGTATGTGCTGTTGTTGGATGTGTTGTGGTATTGGTGGATGCATGTGAGGTCGTATTTGAAGGTGTGTGTGTTGTGTTTGAGGTTGTATGTGGTGTTGAGTGTGTTGTACTGGAAGACGTGTGTGCTGTAGAAGACATATTTATTGTGCTGCTGGACGATTCTGGTGCCTTAGAAGTTGCTGACTGAACTGTTGCAACTGTGGATTGTTCTGCATATATGTCAACCATGAATATTCCTAAAAAAGGAGACAAGAAAGATAATGTAGATAATTAAATAATTAAACATGTAGACACAAATAATATCATATAAAAAGTCAGGCAAAAAAAATAATAATAATAGAGGAAAAAATATGACGTCAACATCTTGTAAAGCCAGGCCTCGTGTACTTAAATGATACCCAACCCTTATGGGTCCACCAACAATTCTGTACATCATGAATACATATACGGTAACTAGTTTGTTTGATTTCAAATGAAAGGAGGTGGAAATTATGCTTTTTTTTATTTGTTCTTAGCACTTCTAGTTCCTGTGTTGCAGGCAGGGCTCATAAAGATTCAGCATCAGATATCTTATTTTAAGTAACAAATGATGCATTATTACAAATAACTCTGGGACTCCTCTGCCCCATCCCTTATTATGTTGTAGATGTGATATAGCCTTCAAATTATGCATTATTACAAGGAACTATGGGGCCCCTCTGCCCCACCCCTTATGTTGTAGATGTGATATAGCCTTCAAATTATGCATTATTACAAGGAACTATGGGGTCCCTCGGCCCCACCCCTTATTATGTTGTAAATGTGATATAGCCTTTTTTTTGTTTATTAACTGTTTATGCACATTTTTAAATGTTATGTCCAGTTAATTCATAAAACAGTGCATCTAAATAAGTAAGTAAGTTGCTCTACCTGTCTGCGATTTCCCACCTGACTCTTCATACCCTCTGGTAACTGCATAGACTCCACTCTTGTTTTATACACTGGACTACATTGCCTAACTGAACTCTAATTCTGCCTTACTAAGAATTTAAATCTGCTATCTATACTTGCTTGTTTGTTTATTTTTGAAAGTGTCACTTATTTTGTATTATGCTACCTTGGACAAGATCACATATTTAACCTTATCCTGTTGCCCGCTCTTGCATTGCACTCTGTCCAGGCCAGTTGTAAATCCCCACCCCCCACAAGCCTGGTTTTATCAGCTCCTAATTGAATAATTGTGAATCTTCCCCCTACACCATCTCTGCATAAATGTAGTTCATTTCTTGGGACGGCTGGCGAGGGTTTGGGCTGGCCACTCCTTGTGCAAAGTGTCACTGCAGCGACAAGTGTTTGGCACTTGTACAGGGGCACTTTGACTAAGGTACTGCTACAAAAAAGTAAGTACGGACATTAGTGTTCCACACCTATTTTACACAAAGTTCCCCTTCATCCTCTAACTTTCCTCAGCCTTCCTTCTATTCCCATCTCCCCACCCTCCAACATGCTCACACCAATCTTTGCTATAACGTCCTCTCCTCTCCTCAAACTCTCATGTCTTTATCCCCCCTCTCCAGCCCTCAACCTGTACATATCTCCCTCTCTTCTGCCCACTCAATATTACTGCACTTATCACCTCCTGCTCATTCTAAGCCCACACTGTATCACCACTTCCACTACACTGCCCTCATATAAATCCCACTTCCACCTTACCACCCTCATCCTCCTACTTCTTCTAATGTCTGGGGACATCGCACCAAACCCCGGCCCTCCCACACACAATTCCCACCCCCAAAATTGTCTGTCTACCTCTTCCAACAGTAGTCGTAACTCCCACCTTCTCATCCCAATTCCCCTGATTCCACAAGTCAGCCCCCCTCTTTCATGTGCCCTCTGGAATGCCCGCTTGGTTGTCAACAAACTAGCTTCTGTCAATGACCTTTTCCTCTCCAAATCCCTCAAACTATTTGCTATTACCGAAACCTGGCTCCAGGAATTCGACACTACCTCTCCAGCTGCCCTGTCCCACAGTGGCCTCCTCTGGACTCACTCCACCAGACCCAGTGGACGAAAAGGAGGTGGTGTCTGACTTCTTCTCTCTCCACAATGCACCTTCCAGGTTCTTCCCACTCCTCCCTCTCTTTCCCCCTGCTCTTTCGAAGTCCACTGCATTCGTCTTTTTTCTCCAGCTTGTCTGAGGGTCGCAGTCATTTATCAGCCTCCTGGACCAGTGTCACACTTCTCTGCATGGCTACCCTACTTACTCTCCTCTGAAGTACCTGCCATCATCTTAGGTGACTTTAACATTCCAATCAATGTTAATACTGCAACCACTTCTCAACTGCTTAACCTAACCTCCTCTTTTAACCTAACACAATGGACACAAACCACCACTCACTCCAACAGCAATACTCTCGACTTCATATTCTCCCATCGCTGCACTCCCTGCAACCTCTCTAACACACCCTTTCCTCTCTCTGATCACAACCTTTTCCGTTTCACACTCTCCTTGTCTCCTACCTCCCATGCTGCCAACCCACAAACCACTACCATCAGAAACCTTCGCAACCTTAACCCTTCCCTTCTTCATTCTGCTACTGATGGCCTTTATGACAAAATCGCACCCCTGTCCTGCCCAGACCTAACCATTCCATCTACAACAATACGCTGTCATCCTCCCTAGACGTACTTGCTCCTCTTTCTACACGCAGAACCAGGCCCCATCTGCCACAACCCTGGCAAACAGACGACACCAGAAGTCTCAAGAGACGCAGCCGTGCTCTTGAGCGAGCATGTCGTAAATCTAAGTCCCTGCAAGACTTTACCCTCTACAAATCTGCCCTTCTCAAATACAACTCCTGCCTCCACACTGCTAAACAAACCTACTACAACACTCTCATCAAAACCCTCGCATCCAAACCTCGTCAACTCTTTTCTACTCTTAATTCCTTACTTAACCCCCCCTCCCCACTGCCCCCACCCACCAACTTGCTTACCGCTCAACAGATTGCCAACCATTTCAAAAACAAAATTTACACCATTCGCAAGGAGATATCCAGCATTCAACTTCCGCCCCTACCCAACACATCGGGTCCAACACCACACTCAATAATCTTTCTGCCCAGTTACCACCGCTGAAGTTGATAAACTCCTCTCCATGGCCCACCTCACCACCTGTCCCCTGGACCTTGTCCCCTCACATTTACTGCGACCAGCTTCCCACTCTATCCTAAACTCCCTAACCCACATCTTGAATGAATGAATGAATGAATAATTTGTATAGCGCTACAATGCGAACCGAATCGCCTCA
The DNA here is from genome assembly GCA_028564925.1 of Lithobates sylvaticus. Taxonomy (NCBI): domain Eukaryota; kingdom Metazoa; phylum Chordata; class Amphibia; order Anura; family Ranidae; genus Lithobates; species Lithobates sylvaticus. The sequence continues at coordinate 365,429,255 of CM053028.1, forward strand.
AGGCGCTGTAATTAGTGCTTTGTTGTCAAGCTTCTGAGAAGAGGTGGGTCTTGAGTTTTTTCCTGAAGACCTGATGGTTTTCTTCCATGCGGATGTAGGTTGGTAGTGCATTCCATAGCCGTGGTCCTTGGACAGCGAATCTTCGTTCCCCTTTTGATTTGTAGCGGGACTTGGGGATGAGGAGGAGGTTTTGGTCGGACGATCGAAGACTGCGATTGGGTGTGTAGCGTTTTATTTTCTCGAGAAGGTATTGAGGCGCGTCTCCATGGGTGCATTTGTGGGTGAGGCAGAGGGTCTTGAAAATGACCCGATTCTTTACGGTTAGCCAATGTAGGCTCCTCAGGGAAGGGGAGATGGATTCCCAGGTTTTTTTTCCTGTTATCAGCCTTGCCGCCGTGTTTTGGATAAGTTGTAAGCGTGCAAGTTGATATTGGGGTAACCCTATGTAGAGGGAGTTTGCGTAGTCCAGTCGTGAATTAATGACTGTTCCAACTACCACTGCTTTGTCCTCCTTTGGAATGAAGGGGATGAGTCTGCGTAGAAGGCGAAGGAGATGGTGAGATCCGCTAACTACCGATCCTATTTGTGCCTCCATTGACATTTCTGAGTCAAAAATGACTCCGAGGCTCTTGGCCTTGGTTCTTGGGGAGATGGTCTGTCCAAGGATGGTAGGAGGTGTCCAAGGGATCTTGGTTCGGGAGTTTTGGTTTGCATGTAGAATAAGAAGTTCTGTTTTTGATTCGTTCAGTTTAAGAGAGCTGGCAGTCATCCAGTCGTCTATTCGAGTGAGGCAGTTTTCTAATTGCCGATGAGGGTCTTTTTGTCCGGTGATCCGAAAGTATAATTGGGTGTCATCAGCGTATGAGTGGAAGCAGAGATCCGATCTTCTGATGATTTTGAGGAGTGGGCGGATGTATATGTTGAAGAGCACTGGCGACAAGGGTGATCCTTGAGGGACTCCACACGAGATTGCCCGTGTTTCAGAGGTAAAAGCTCCTAGTTTCACTGTCTGAGAGCGATTTCCTAAGAAGGATGCGAACCATTGTAGGTCTGCGTCTGCGACTCCTGCTACTTCTGTAAGGCGGATGAGTAGAGTGTTGTGGTCCACAGTATCAAACGCTGCGCTGAGGTCCAACAGCACCAGGAGACATGATTCTCCGTCATCTGCTGCTTCGAGGGCGTCGTCCCAAATCTTCAGGAGTGCCATTTCTGTGCCATGGCCTGGGCGGAAGCCTGATTTTAGAGGGTCCAGGAGTTTGTGTGTGTCTAGGTGGCGGTGTAGCTGTTGTACTACCGCTTTCTCCATAATCTTGGAGATGGTGTTGAGGCTTGTTATCGGTCTGCGGTGGTTGGGGTCCCGGGGGTCGAGGTTGGGCTTCTTTAGCAGGGGTTTGATGATGCCTTGTTTGAGGGCGCCTGGAACAATCCCTTCTTTGAAAGATTGATTTATGAGGTGAGTTAGCGTAGGCGCCAAGATGTCAGAGCATTCTTTCAGCAGTTTTGTGGGGATGATGTCAATAGGAGATGTGCTGTCTCTGAGGTTTTTGATGATGTTTTTGGTGGTGTCCGTGGAGATTGGGATCAAAGAAAACTTTGGCGGAAGAGGGATATTTGTGACCATATCTTCTTTTTGCTCTGGATGGCTGAGGTTGGAAGTTTTTTTCATATGGATTATTTTCCGGATGTTGTCGATTTTGTCAATGAAAAAATCTGATAACTCATTACAGAAATCTTGGGTTTCGTTTGCTGGGGGCTCTAAGCATGCCGGGTTCATCGACTGAGCGACTATTTTAAAAAGTTCCCGAGGGCGGTTTAGTGCCGATGAAATGGTATTTGCAAAAAAATCTTTTTTAGCTTTAAAGATTGCTTTGTGATAATTCTCAGTGAGTCCTTTGTAGTTTGTCTGATTTTCTTTGGTAGGATTTCTTCTCCATGCTCTTTCGGCTCTTCTGCGTTCTTGCTTGAGTAGCATGAGAGAGCTGTTAAACCATCCTGAGTTTTTTCTCCGGATAGGTGTTCTGCGTTTTGGAGCCACTGCGTCTGCTGATTGTAGTAATACCTTGTTTAGGGAGCGGAGTGTATGTTCCGTTGAGTGGGTTAAATTCAGCGTTGCTATTTTGTTTGCCAACGTGTTTTTGAAGGTTTCGGAGTGTAGTTTCTTCTGCGATCTGGTCCAATGAGTTGTTGTTGCCGGTTTCTGTTTTTGCTGGGTGGTATTAGTGGTGATTTTAAATTTGATGGTCCGTCCATGGTAGTGGTAGGTTGTCGAGTATGTTGATGTTCAAATTTTGTTTGAAGATAAGGTCCAGGGTGTGTCCTGAGCCATGTGTTGGAGTCTTTATCAGTTGCTGGAGACCCAGTTCTTCCAGTTGGTTGATGCAGGCGGTGGCGATAGGGTCTTGGGTAGAATTTGCCCAGAGATTAAAGTCTCCAAGTACCAGGAGGTTTTTGGATTTCAGGGTGTGTATTGCAGTGAATTCCGTGAGGGGAGTAAGAAGATTGGTCTTTGGTCCTGGTGGTCTATAGCAAAGTAGAATGTGGGTGGTGTCATGGGGTGTTGATTGAAGATGTAGCGTCAGTGTCTCCATAAAAGGCACTGAGTTCTGCAAAATCGGTTTGGTGAGCACCAGGTGCGATTTAAAAATCGCTGCTAGGCCTCCCCCTTTTTTTCCTATCCGATGCTCAGTTAGGATCCTGTAGTTCTCCGGCACCAATTCGGTAAGGATGGTGTTGCAGTCGGGGGTTAGCCAGCTTTCCGTGATGAAGAGGCAATCTATGTTGTTTTGGGTGATGAAGTCGTGTACTTCCAGTCTGTGTTTGACTGCAGATCTGGTGTTGATCATGGCGCATGCTAATTGCTGAGGTTGAGTTGGTATCTTCCTGTGTTTGATGGTTGATCGTCGGTCGGTCTTTAGTAGTTGTTCTTTCCTTAGAATTTTTTGAATGGTGGCTGGCAAAGTAGAGGTGGCATTCCTTAGCCTGTGAAGAACTTCTGCTGAATATTTGAAGTAGCACATGGCGGGAGGGGGAAGTTGATGGCACTTGGATGACAGTGCTGATGATCCTGATCCGGGTTTTTCCTGTTCCTGTTTGTATCAGTCTAGGTATCAGACTTGCCGCCGTGTTACAGCTATTTGTAAGCGCGCAAGTTGATCGTGTAGTGCCCTATATGGAAGGATGTAGTTGTCGAGTCGCTAATTCCTGGCTGTTCCAGCTGGCTCTGCTTGTAGTGCCGATCCTGGACCAGAAGGATACTGCTGGTGACCGCTGAGGTATCTTGTACTGGTGCGAATCGTCCAGGTAGGGGTGATGGGGGCCTGTTGAACCTACCGCCCTTTCGTTTGATCCAGAGGAAGGCGAAAAACCCCTAACTGTGCCAGCCAATCGCTCAGTAGGGGCAAAAATTCCTTCCTGACCCCCGAGGGCGATCGGACCACAGGGCCCTGGATCAACGACTAATGGGGGGGGGGGATAACCGGGAACTTACCTGATTGGAGATAATCCCAGCGGCGCTTGCTGTGTGACCTGGTGCCTCTGCGGTGAAGTCTGGTTGCTACGGTAGTGGTGTTCTGAGAGGGAAGGGCACACCGGCTTGCAGAAAGGAAATAAGGGTAGGTGAGAGGTGGGATGGCGTGGGCTGGGTCTCAGCCGCAGCCGCCTTCTTCCTCGTCTAGCCAGCTAGAGCAGAGGTGACAGTGGCTGTGGATGATGCCCACCCAGGTGACTGACCTGAATTGGAGCAGTTCCCGTTGACACCTTCTGGGGGGTCCTGTGGGTCCTGGTGATGTCCTGGCTGAATCTGGGTGGACTGGGTGGACCAAGATGGCCGCCGACTAGGCCGGAGCCACGGTTTAGCCTGGTCTTGGCTGCCCAGTGGGAGAGGAGGCAGTCGTGGATGAGGGGGGGGGGGGGGTCCGATGGACGTGGGTACCCGGTGTGGGTGCTAGCTGCGGGGCAGCTTCTGCCGACGGAGCGGTGATCCGGCGCCGGCCGGACTAGGCCGGAGCCGCGGTGTTTCCTGCCCGCCTACCCGGCGAGGCTGGCGGGCCGGGAGAAGCGGCGGGAGGAGCGGCGGTGACGGCGGCGCTGAGGAAGGTAGGGTGATTGAGAGGGGCCGGGGGGTCGCGTACCCGGTCCCCGTGCCTGGGGGGGGGGACACGGATGCCGCCTCAAGGCCTGCGGGGATCAGGGAATGCTGGCCTGCAAAAGGCCGGAGCTATTGACGAGGCTGCGGAGCTATCTTCAACCTCTCCCTCTCCTCCGGCACCTTTCCTTCCTTGCTCAAACTGCACTGGTTACCCCCATACTTAAAAAACCCTCATTAGACCCCACCTGTTTGAATAACTTAAGACCTATCTCCCTGCTCCCATTTGCCTCCAAGCTCATCGAATGCCTTGTCCATGACCGAATGAGTCATTACCTCACGAACAACAACCTTCTCGACCCCCTACTGCTCTACTAAAACTCACCAATGACCTACTAACTGCTAAAACCAATGGCCATTACTCCATACTCATACTCTTAGACCTCTCTGCTGCCTTCGACACAGTTGACCACCTGCTCCTCCTCAGCAAACTACACTCCCTTGGCCTCTGTGATTCTGCTTTATCCTGGTTCTCCTCCTACCTATCTCAGCGCACTTTCAGTGTCACTTACAACTCTATCTCCTCTACTCCTCTTCCTCTCTTTGTTGGGGTACCCCAAGGCTCTGTCCTTGAGCCCCTCCTATTCTCGCTCTATACCTCTTCCCTGGCCCAGTTGATAACCTCCCATGGCTTCCAATACCACCTCTACACCGATGACACCCAGATCTATCTCTTCACTCCTCAACTCACCCCCTTGATCTCACGGATCTCAAACTTACTGAATGACATCTCGGTATGAATGTCACACCACTTTCTCAAACTCAATCTTTCTGAAACCGAGCTTGTAATATTTCCTCCTTCCCGGTCCCCCCCCCCCCATGATTTTACCATTAAGAGCAACAGCACAACCATTGGTCCCTCCACACATGCAAGGGTGCTGGGTGTCATCCTTAACTCTGACCTCTCCTTTAGCCCCCACATCCAATCACTAGCTAAATCCTGCCGCCTTAACCTCCGCAACATCTCCAGAATTCGACCCTTCCTGACTAATGTCACCACAAAGCAACTTATTCACTCCTTGATTATTTCCCGCCTTGACTACTGCAACTCTCTCCTTAATGGCCTACCCTTACGCAGGCTATGCCCCCTTCAGTCTATTATGAATGCTGCTGCTAGACTAACACACCTCACTAATTGATCTGTGACTGCTGCCCCTCTCTGTCATTCCCTTCACTGGCTTCTCCTACCCCACCGTATAAAATTCAAAATACTAACCACAACATACAAGGCCATCTACAACATCGCCCCCAGCTACATAAACAAACTCTCTTGCATATATCGCCCAAATCGTCTCCTCCGCTCCTCCCAGGACCTCCTGCTCTCTAGCTCTCTTGTTACCTCCTCTCATGCTTGTCTTCAGGACTTCCCCAGAGCCTCTCTCATCCTCTGGAATTCCCTGCCCCTGAATATCCGATCAGCCCCTAACCTGTCCACCTTTAGAAGATCCCTGAAAACTCACTTATTCAGGGAAGCCTATCCCACACCCACCCAACAACCCCATCAAATCATTACACGCATCTATTACCTTTTGTACCACCACCCCCTCCCTTTAGAATGTAAGCTCTATGAGCAGGGCCCTCCTGTCCCTTCTGTATTGTACTGTAATTGTGCTATCCCCCTTTACATTGTAAAGCGCTGTGTAAACTGTTGGCACTATATAAATCGTGAATAACAATAATCTAAGTAACCAATTGTCAGGGTCATTAGAAATAAAAACTTGAGTATTAAAATCAGAACAAATATATAAGGGAAAGCAAAAATATGTGCAAATGAAAGGTCAGAAAGAAATTATGATAGGAAGGGTGGAGAGTAAGGGACTAGGAATCCCAGTTTGACATTATTGCACAAATGTTTACCTCAGCCTCTTAATTATTCTCCATCCCACATACCAACACTGGAGAACAAGCATCCTTATGGGCCACCTTAGGCCGCGTACACACGAAGGGACAATCCCGCGGGATTATCCTCTGGACTGAAGTCCAGAGGATAATCCCCTCGTGTGTGGGCGCCGGCGGACTTTTTGGCGCCAAAGTACGGCGGACTAAAGTTTCAGGTTTTGTTCTCAAATTATCCGCTGGACTTGGAAGTCCAGCGGACAATCCCGCCGTTAGTGGGCAAGTCCGCGGGACTTTTGAAATGAACGGACTTGCCGCTCATCGGCAAGTCCGTTCATTTAGCACGTGACTTCAGGTTACGTAGCTAGCGTAGGCAGTTACTGCCGCCGCGCCAGCTCCGTGACCTGGCATGGATTTAAAGGGAATCCCCACGCCGAAAAAACGGCGTGAGGGTTCCCCCCAAATCCATGTCAGACCCTCATCCGAGCACGCAGCCTGGCAGGCCAGGAAAGGGGTGGGGACGAACGAGCGCCCCCCCCCTCCTGAGCCGTACCAGGCCGCGTGCCCTCAACATGGGGGGTGCCCTGGGGAAAGGGGGGCCGTGCGGCCCCCCCACCCCAAAGCACCTTGTCCCCATGTTGATGAGGACAAGGGCCTCTTCCCGACAACCCTTGCCGTTGGTTGTCGGGGTCTGCGGGCGGGGGCTTATCGGAATCTGGGAACCCCCTTTAATAAGGGGGCCCCCAGATCCCGGCCCCCCACCCTATGTGAATGAGTATGGGGTATGATGTACCCCTACCCATTCACCTAAGGTGTAAAATGTAAAGTAAAAAAAAACACCCACACTTTTGAAAAAATAGTTTATTGCACTGCTCCGGGGGTCTTCTTCCGTCTTGGGGGTCTTCTCGCCGGACTCCCCCGCCATTTACCAAGCTCTTTTACCGAGCGAGGGGAGTCCGGCTACCTTCTTCGTCGTCGCCGCCGTCTGGGGGTCTCGATCCGCCTTCGGGGGTCTTCTTCCGTCTTGGGGGTCTTCTCGCCGGACTCCTCCCCTCTCTTCTGCTCTTTTACCTAGCTCTTTCACGAGGGGAGGTGTCCGGCTACCTTCTTCGTCGTCGCCGCCGTCGTCGTCTGGGGGTCTCGATCCGCCTTCGGGGGTCTTCCGGGGGTCTCTTCTGTTCTTGCGGCGGTCGTCGTCTTCCGCGCCGCCGGCGCCGCCTTCTTCTTCTTCTTGTCCTTCTTGTTCTTGTTCTTCTTCTTCTTCCGATGTTGACCCGACGCTCTCTCTGCCCGGAATGCCTGTGCCGCTCTGAGCTCGGACTTATATAGGGACATGGGCGACAGGGTCACATGCACATGTCACATGGTGACCCCGCCCCCTTGTGTTGTCACAGTCCCGGAGGATGCTGGGACTGTGACATCGCAAGGGGGCGGGGTCACCATGTGACATGAACATGTGACCCTGTCGCCCATGTCCCTATATAAGTCCGAGCTCAGAGCGGCACAGGCATTCCGGGCAGAGAGAGCGTCGGGTCAACATCGGAAGAAGAAGAAGAACAAGAACAAGAAGGACAAGAAGAAGAAGAAGGCGGCGCCGGCGGCGCGGAAGACGACGACCGCCGCAAGAACAGAAGAGACCCCCGGAAGACCCCCGAAGGCGGATCGAGACCCCCAGACGACGACGGCGGCGACGACGAAGAAGGTAGCCGGACACCTCCCCTCGTGAAAGAGCTAGGTAAAAGAGCAGAAGAGAGGGGAGGAGTCCGGCGAGAAGACCCCCAAGACGGAAGAAGACCCCCGAAGGCGGATCGAGACCCCCAGACGGCGGCGACGACGAAGAAGGTAGCCGGACTCCCCTCGCTCGGTAAAAGAGCTTGGTAAATGGCGGGGGAGTCCGGCGAGAAGACCCCCAAGACGGAAGAAGACCCCCGGAGCAGTGCAATAAACTATTTTTTCAAAAGTGTGGGTGTTTTTTTTTTTACTTTACATTTTACACCTTAGGTGAATGGGTAGGGGTACATCGTACCCCATACTCATTCACATAGGGTGGGGGGCCGGGATCTGGGGGCCCCCTTATTAAAGGGGGTTCCCAGATTCCGATAAGCCCCCGCCCGCAGACCCCGACAACCAACGGCCAGGGTTGTCGGGAAGAGGCCCTTGTCCTCATCAACATGGGGACAAGGTGCTTTGGGGTGGGGGGGCCGCACGGCCCCCCTTTCCCCAGGGCACCCCCCATGTTGAGGGCACGCGGCCTGGTACGGCTCAGGAGGGGGGGGGCGCTCGTTCGTCCCCACCCCTTTCCTGGCCTGCCAGGCTGCGTGCTCGGATGAGGGTCTGACATGGATTTGGGGGGAACCCCCACGCCGTTTTTTCGGCGTGGGGATTCCCTTTAAATCCATGCCAGCTTGCGGAGCTAGCGCGGCGGCATTTACTGCCTACGCTAGCTACGTAACCTGAAGTTACGTTCAAAATGAACGGACTGCTCCGTGTGTGGGCAAGTCCGTTCATTTTCAAAAGTCCCGCGGACTTTTGGCCGGCGGATTATCCGCTGGACAAGTCCGTGCGTGTGTGGGCAAGTCCACACCCTCGGAAAGTCCAGCGGACCTAGCCGGAAAGTCCAGCGGATTGTCCGCTGGACTTAGGTCCGCCGGCAAAAGTCCGTACGTGTGTACGAGGCATTAGTCAGACCTGTGTCCCCTATATCTCAGTGCATTCCTAACAGCTATTAAACTCTTCTAGATGGAAGGTGCTTCTGTTACTAAACAAAAAAAGGAACTGCCATAAGCAATAATGATTGAAAAACAAAAATTATCATGTTTTGGGCCCTTTAAAGATACTTTCATGAGGAAAGCAGTGACAGATCTTCTAGAACCAAGTCTGTATACTCCCTCTCTCCTTCCAGAGACTGCATTTCTCAGACAACCCTAGAACCTCTAATCGGACTTTACTCCAGCCCAGACTTTCCACCTGGCATTAATGAGCATGATTTTCTGTGGTGGTTTTGCAACCATGAAAATCCACCATTTGTCAGAAGTAGGAAAAAGAGTGGTTTCTTAGTTTCTCCCAATAAATTCATCCAATGAACAATACAGCACATTACATTTTATTTTACATCCTTTAGGTAATATACCCTTTGTTCTTTTATGTGACTTGTATAGACTCACTCTTGACACTTTAACTTTTAACTTTACTTTTTAAATGGTGTTATTTCATCCATTTATGGTTATTGATAAATCAAATGAGCCCAACAGAATACCCTGTATATGCAAATAGAAGCAAAGAATTAACCCTACAAATGTGGACCTTCAAATTTCAGGATAACTGCAAGACTCTAACCAAAGCATCTCTAATAGAAGGTTCTTAAAAAGTAACTTTTTTAAGATTTTGAAGAGGGCTTACATGGTCTACAGGTTCAGCAAATATATATGTGTTTAAGGGATTGCTTGCTGATGGATTTGCAGCGTGGTTTATGCTCTCTGGAATAAAATGACCAGACTTCTCTCCACAATTCTGTCTAAAACCTTAAATTTGAGTTCCTACAATCTTACTGTAAGGTAACAAACCCCAGGAAAGATATTCACAGCTCATAGGCTGGTTCAGACATAGCATGGCTACCCAGACCCACATACTCTAGCAGCTAAGTTGAGAACAACCACCTTATCAAATTAAACAATTATGCAGAAAGCCAACTCATTTATGAAGTCTAAAATAATTATTGTCATACACACTGAGTCCAGAAAGACAACCATAAACATATGGCAACCCAGGCTGGAACATTATGGAGCTATGTATCTAGAAATCTTAGTTCTATTGATCTAAGATCATAATCTTAAAAAGTTATTGAAACAATTTAAGAGCTTTTCATGCTTGTCATCATCTCACTCTATCAGTCATTGAGTTTGAGATACACAAATAAGCAAGCTATTTGTTGTTTTAATGAAATATTATTATTTAAGGTACTTATATAGCGCCGTCAATTTATGTAGCGCTTTACATATACATTGTACATTCACATCAGTCCCTAACCTCAAGGAGCTTACAATCTAAGGTCCCTAACCCACATTCATATACTAGGGCCAATTTAGACAGAAGCCAATTAACCTACCAGCATGTCTTTGGAGATATGTTTTTTTTTTCATTGCATTTACACCTGAGAGCATATTTCTGGTGATTTTAAAGCAATTTAGGGGTCATTAAAGTGTTTTACAAGCATTGTGCAAGTGTTTTTGCACATGTATCAAGCTTCAGGTGTTTCATTCCTGTTCTGGGCAAAGGAGTAGAACAGTTCTAGAGGAGAGGAGTTCTTTCAGGCACAAAAAACAAACCATTTACAAATGCTCCCACTGAAGTCCATGAGGCAAAAAATGTCTGATTACGATCCACAAACAGCTTATGTACTTCTTTGATATGACCAGTAACACACCTCCTGTATTAGAGTGCCCCCACTCTGGATGAATGAGCACGGGGGTACCTTTGAACAGCAGCATTGTCTGTCTAGCAGAGGGGAATGTTAGATGTATTGGCAAATTTAGATACATTAACAAACTGAAGCCAAACTCCAACTGACACAGCAGTTACACAAGCAGTTATAGTAACCATTTCTTTTTTCTTTTGGAATAAAGGTTTTACATGAATAAAAGGGAGAGCTTGTTCTGTTGAAAACCAACACACTTACTGGCAGGATCACCAGTTAAAAATAAAGAAAGAAAGCCGAAAAAAATGCAGGAATCACATGCAAGAATTTGTAAGCTACAATATAATACATATTTGCTTTTGGGTTTAAAGGAAAAGTACAGCCAAAGCTTGTTTGGCTGTACTTCTCCTGTGGATCACAGGAGTGTAGTTCGGTCTGCACACCTGTGACCCATTTGCAGCAGACAGTGGGCTGAAGTCCACTGTCTGCTGATGTCACAAAGCCAGTCCAGGCTTGGGCAAGATTGAGACACTGGGGTCGGGATCCACACACATGCCTGGACTGACACCCATCTTAGCCGCTCAGCAAGCTGCAGAGAGCCTGAGCTGGCCGCTCCTGCCCCATTCACAGCCCAGTACTCCAATGAGCGAGGAGGGGCAGAGCAGAGAGTGGTGACAGACAGTCAGCAGCTCTTTGCTCAGGGAGCTGTGAGAACCAAGCGATCTGCAGTGTTTGATCACTCGGTTCTCAGTGTTAAAGCCAGCAGGGGACAGATGTATCCACCTAGGTAAGTATAAGTATAAAAACCCAAATCCCATACTTCTCTTTTAATACCACTTTTACATATGTCTAAGCAATTCAAACAGAAGATATGATTAGAAATGCATTAGCAGAGCAACTGTCTTCAGAGAAAACTGAATATCAGACTGATCAGACTGATCAGCAGTAAGTTAGAGATTTAGACAGCTCAAGTTATATGTAGATCTTGACACGCTACCTCTTTGTAGCTTTGATGTTATTCACTTATTGTGATTGGTGGCCTCACTAACCAATTAGGGGCTGAACTAAACCCTCCTATCCTTGACAGCCAAGAAAACTGCCATCTTAGCCTCTGTTTGATCTACAGCTGCCATGGTGCTGCACATGTGATCAGTTATGACATCAGCCATTTGATGGTTTCATTTAGAAGTGTAGCAATTCAAAAAACAATCATACATACTTACCTACCTGTTGCAGCATCATTTCGATGCTGCAAGCTGTCGCACGCCACCTCTAAGCTTGAGAACTGAGCAATTATGTGACCGCTGGTCACTCGGTTCTCAGGTCCACACTGTCAGTCACAGCTCTGTGCTTTGCCCCTCCAGCTCTCACTGGAGCGCCTGGCAGAAGAGGGTGGTAGCAGCTGGCTCAGGTTTTCTGCATAGTGCTGAAAGGCTGAGCCAGCTACTGGTCAGGAATCTGGGTGGATCCTGAAATTATCGTTGCGATCCCTCCAGAGTCTGGAGTGGTTTTATGATGTCAGCCGACAGTGGGCTTTAGCCCACTGTCTGCTAATTTTGGGTCACTGAAGTGCACTCCTGTGACCCACATGAAAAGTATGGCTAAAAGAGCTTTGGCCATACTTCTCTTTTAATTGTTTAGTTGAAAACACCAGCAACGGTGACAGTTACCTTTCAAGGCATACCTCTTTTGGAAAACAGTTGAATCATTGGGTTTAGTTCTGCTTTAATGCTGCTTTAAGCCTTTTACATGAAATTTGCTATTTTCATATAAATAATTTATACATACATGCAGTATATTGCTTCATTATACAATAATGTTATGTAGAAACCAGAAGTAAAGTACTTTGATTAGACATGAAGAAAGAAGAAGCACAGAAATGTTCGTGAAGTGAGAACAATTCTGTATCTTCTTTCCTTCCTTTTTTTTGTCCGTCCCTTCCAGAAACATTCAAGAAGTTAGAGGGAGAATGCGTAGAAGCCAGGTTAATTTAAAACGTAGAGGTTTCGATTTTAATATTTTTTTCTGGCAGAAGTGGTTATGGGACTGTGACTGACTGTGTGGTACCTGCTTTCATATCCCTCTGTGCTGGGTGCCTTAGGTGGACACTGCCTCTGTGCCATTACTTGGCTTTTCCGCTTGGGCACTACCTGATTACTTTGCTTTTCAGCTTGGGCACTACCCGACGGGGCTCCTCTATTTGACCCATGGAGGTGCTTTTTGGACATTGGGATGGTAAGAGTGTGCTACAACTATATTGTGTGATTTTCATGCTTTTCAAGACCCTGTATCATCCCAGTTCCCCTCTCCATCTGCAGCATCCAGTTCAAATGTCCATTGGCTATATATGTTCCTGGGGGACTGTCATAATTGCTGGCCTTTTTTTCTGAAATTGCTAGTTGTCTGGCTGTCATGCTAACATCATGGCTTCAATACTTTCTAAGTCACTGATCCTACTCGTACATGATCAGGTGCTCCGACTTCACTTTAAAAATGTTTAACTCCTTTAATAAAATTTAGAAGTGAGTACTCATGATAATTAATTCTATTTGCTGCTACTGTGATGCTCTAAAGGAAATCATAAACATATAGACAATCTGCTCTCTCCTCTTGTAAGTGTGATCTTCCTTGTCAGCATATGTGCAGGCAGGCCATCTGATTGGCCTCAAGTACTGCCCCTGTCTCTATCCATTTCCAGCGCCCTGAGGTGATTTAGTTTGCATATATATACAAGTTATTCATTCATTCATTTCCTCAAGTCTGTTCTGTTGTAGAGGTGATTATTCCAGGGTAAATATCCCATCAAACTCGGGTATTTATACTAGCTGTATTCAAAAACAAATAGTTTATTTATTTATAGCATATGCATGGGGATATTTCTCAAGTGTAGCGCATTTTCAGTGAGTCCACTACAGTCAGGAACTATGTTTTAGAGCTTGAAGGCGCACTTTCGTAAAAAAAAAGGATAAAGTTCAACACAAACAGTTGCCCTCGCAGTGGTTTCCACCATCAGTTTGAACATAAAAATAAATGATAATCAGCCTACTGGCTCTCTCTTGCAGCACCATTGCTCAGGCCTCTTGCTCAAACCCACTGTTCTGACATGCAATCCATGCACCTCTCATGCATCCTCTGCATATCACTCACAGCTTGCTGCTGCACTGGGCCCACTCCCTGACCAAGACAGGGGTCCTCCCTTCTCCCGAGTGGAGTACACCTGTCTCCTAGATGGAGCCCTGAACTATGCTCAGACCTAGGATTACACACCTTGCTGGTCTTCTGTACATATACTCTACTGGTCTTTGGTAAAACCCAGACATAGGATCTGAGGCTTTGTTCCTCCCAAGACTATTTTGATGCCTCTGAACTTCACAATCCTGCTCAACACAGATAATCTGGAGCCCCTCCGTCTACATTTGTGAGAACCCAGTGTTATTTTTACCTATTTTTACATGGTGGCAGGACCCCACACTGTTAAAATATATATATATATATATATATATATATATATATATATATATATATATATATCAATCAGTATCTCACAACAGTGAGTACACCACTCACATCTATATATGTAAATATATTATTATATCTTTTCATGTGACAACACTGAAGAAATGACACTTTGCTACAATGTAAAGTAGTGAGTGTACAGCTTGTATAACAGTGTAAATTTGCTGCCCCCTCAAAATAACTCAACACACAGCCATTAATGTCTAAACCGCTGGCAACAAAAGTGAGTAAACCCCTAAGTGAAAATGTCCAAATTGGGCCCAATTAGCTATTTTCCCTCCCCGGTGTCATGAGACTTGTTGGTGTAATGCCGCGTACACACGGCTGGAATTTCCGATGGAAACAGCCCGATGGGAGATTTTCATCGGATTTTCAGCCCGTGTGTATGCCCATCGGTCTTTTTCTGTCGGCATTTCCAACGGACTTTAGATTGAAAGCCTGTTCTTAATTTTTCAGATGGAAAAACTTTCTATCGGAAATTCCGATCGTGTGTATGCAATTCCGACATGCAAAATTCCGATGCATGCTCGGAAACAATTCAATTAATTAATTAAACTTCCCTTTTATAGTGCCGTCCAACGTGTTGTATGTCGCGGTGTTATTGACTGTCGGAATTTGGTGTGACCGTGTGTAGGCAAGACAGTTGGAGCGGAATTCCGACGGGAAAAACATCAGAGATTTTTCCGACGAGAATTCCGATCGTGTGTACACGGCATTACAAGGTCTCAGGTGTGTTAAATTTGGTGTTATCGCTCTCACTCTCTCATACTGGTCACTTGAAGTTCAACATGGCACCTCATGGCAAAGAACTCTCTGAGGATCTGAAAAAAAAAAGAATCGTTGCCCTACATAAAGATGACCTATGCTATAGGAAAATTGCCAAGACCCTGAAACTGAGCTGCAGCACAGTGACCAAGACCATACAGCATTTAACAGGACAGATTCCACTAAGAACAGGCCTTGCCATGGTCGACCAAAGAAGTTGAGTGAACGTGCCCAGCATCATATCCAGAGGTTGTCTTTGGGAAATAGACGTATGAGTGCTGCCAGCATTTCTGCAGAGATTGAAGGGGTGGGGGGTAAGCCTGTCAGTGCTCAGACCATACGCTGCACACTGCATAAAATTGGTCTGCATGGCCGTCGTCCCAGAAGGAAGCCTCTTCTAAAGATGATGCACAAAAAAGCCTGCAAACAGTTTGCTGAAGACAAGCAGACTAAAGACATGGATTACTGGAACCATGTCCTGTGGTCTGATGAGACCAAGATAAACTTATTTGGTTCAGATGGTGTCAAGTGTGTGTCAAGTGTGTGTGCAAACAGGTGAGGAGTACAAAGACAAGTGTGTCTTGCTTACAGTCAAGCATGGTGGTGTGAGTGTCATGGTCTGGGGCTGCATGAGTGCTGCCGGCACTGGGAAGCTACAGTTCATTGAGGGAACCATGAATGCCAACATGTACTGTGACATACTGAAGCAGAGCACGATCCCCTCCCTTCGGAGACTGGGCCGCAGGGCAGTATTCCAACATTATGTTGACCCCAAACACACCCCCAAGACAACCACTGCCTTGGTAAAGAAGCTGAGGGTAAAGGTGGTAGAGTGGCCAGGCATGTCTCCAGACCTAAACCCTATTGAGCATCTGTGGGGCATCCTTAAACGGAAGGTGGAGGAGCGCAAGGTCTCTAACATCCACCAGCTCTGTAAATTCATCATGGAGGAGTGGACGAGGACTCCAGTGGCAACCAGTGACGCTCTGGTGAACTCCATGCCCAAGAGGGTTAAGGCAGTGCTGGAAAATAATGGTGGCCACACAACAAATTGATACTTTGGGCCCAATTTGGACATTTTCACTTAGGGGTGAACTAATTTTTGCTGCCAGTGGTTTAGACATTAATGCCTGTGTGTTGAGTTATTTTGAGGGTTACAGCTGTACACTCACTACTTTACATGGTAGAAAAGTGTAATTTCTTCAGTGTTGTCACATGAAAAGATATAATAAAATATTTACAAAAATGTGAGGGGTGTACTCACTTTTGTGAGATACTGTATGTGTGTGTGAATACAGTGCATCCGGAAAGTATTCACATATTGTTATGTTACATCTTTATTCCAAAATGGATTCATTTTACTATTTTCCTTAAAATTCTACAAACAGTTTGAAAAATGTATTATAAAAAAAAAAAAAATCACATGTACATAAGTATTCACAGCCTTTGCTCAATACTTTGTTGAAGCACCTTTGGCACCAACTACAGCTTCAAGTCTTTTTGAGTATGATGCTACAAGCTTGGCACCCCTATTTTTGGGCAGTTTCTCCCATTCTTCTTTGCAGGACCTCTCAAGTTCCATCAGGCACAGCCATTTTATTAGATCTCTCAAGAGATGTTCAATCGGGTTCAAGTCTGGGCTCTGGCTGGCCCACTCAAGGACATTCACAGAGTTGTCTCCTTTGTTATCTTGGCTGTGTGCTTAGGGTCGTTGTCCTGTTGGAAGATGAACCTTCACCCCAGTCTGAGGTCCAGAGCACTCTGAAACAGGTTTTCATCAAGGATGTCTCTGTACATTGCTGCATTCATCTTTCCCTCAATCCTGACTAGTCTCTCAATAAGCGTATATTGATTGGTTTGCGCAAAAGTTATAGCGTCTACAAACTATGGATACATTTAGGGACTTTTCTTTATTTATTTATTACTGGTAATGGCGGCGATCTGTGATTTTTAGCAGGACTGCGACATTGGGGTGGACAAATCTGACACTTTTTGGGGACCAGTGACACCAATACAGTGATCAGTGCTATAAAAATGCACTGATTACTGTATACATGGCACTGGCAGGGAAGGGGTTAACACCAGGGGCGATCAAAGGGTTAAATGTTCCCTAGGGAGGTGCTTACTAACTGTGCGGGGCAGTGTCACACTGAAGGAAAAGAGAGATCTGTGATTCAGCTTAGCTGAATCACAAGATCTCTCTTTCCCTTCCTGACAGATCTGCCGTTGCTTTGTTTACACAGGCAGATGGCTGATCCACCTCTCCTGTTAACATCGCAGCCGCCGGACCCACTGATTGGCTCCCGCTGTGTCCAATGACACCGTGCGCACGCGCCCCCCTGAACTGCGTTCACAAAATCACGTACAGGTACTGCCACTGTAAATGAAAGTCCAATCTGCAGCACCTCGTATATTTATTAAGAGAGTTTTAAACGCATCAAAATAATAACAGCTTTGGATCCATTAGGATCCTATATTACCATTTTGTTTTTAGCAAACTGGAGAAAAGTTTAACAGACAAGGTTTGGTCATGTCTGTCTGAATACAGAAAAGCGCACATTTTTTTTCTGATTGAACTATGTTCTGAGAACTGTTGCCCGCAAGATCTTGATATTGGTAGAATGTCTGAAAGTTGGTGGCAACAAGTGTCTGAAAGTGCAGACAAAAATATAAAGTGACAGTGACAAAAAAAATATTGTATATAAAAAGCTCTGTACATATCAAACCATGTATTACTTTTTAGTAATCTTTAGCCTATTTGAGGGAGTAACCAGTGATTGATTTTTTTTAGGATGTAATTGTGTCTCATAATGCCAAAGAGAACATGCTGAGTCCTGCTTCTTCCATTAAAAGTGAAGAAATATAGCAAAATAAGGAAGTATCCATATGAGGAAATATAGTCTAGCAAGTTCCCCTGTCACATGTGGATGAGACAATGTCACTTATACAGGCAGATCACAGTATAAAATAGGCTACACAAAGATAACGTTATACCACATAATGACACACAGAATAGTACTTCACTGATCACATGACCAGAGGAATAACAATTATCTAGTTTGAAGGTCAGTTCCATAGACATGTGATACAGCCAACCTTTGTAATTACAGCATTGTAAATATAAAGGCAACATAAAGGAAGCACGTGCTTTGTGTTTATTAAAATATAATATTTATTATTATTATTATGAATTTATATTGTACACATTTAACAATGAATGTAACCATACCTCCTAACAGTCTCAGGATTTTAACACAATCCCTTATATGCCTCACTGACACCAATATCTCCGTACTCCCCCACAAAGCACTGGTCCCCCCCCCCCACACTAAACACAGTGCCCGCCCCCTTCATTATCAAAAACCTTTGCCCCCCTTTTCCCCACCACTAAACATCATTGTCCTCTTCTCCTCTCAGTAAGCACCAAGCTACCTTTACCACTACTGAGCATCAATGCCCCCCTTTTCCCCCCACTGGGGTATTTTTCCTTCTGCTGGCCACTGATGCCAGGCATTGTTTTTCATCCCACTGACTACCAACGTGGGACATTTATTCCTCTTGCTGACCACCAATTTTTCCTGCCTCTGACCATAAGTCTTGGTTCACATCTATGTGGTTGCGGTTGATGCATTTTTCAGGCACGTTTTGCGTTTTTAAACCCAAGTTTTTTGTGTTTTTGCATGCATTTTTAATGCGTTTTGTGTTTTTTTTTTTTTTGTGTTTCCTTTAAAAACACTGTATATAGCTGGTTGCTAAGGGGTGGGTCGGGGGTGACAGCTGAATGTAAAAAAATAATAATTCCTGGCCAAAAGAATATAATCAGGACAAAAACAGCGGGGGGTCCCCCCCTTCGGGTCTGGTATGGATTTAGAGGGGAACTTCACGCCAAAATGTAAAAAAAAAAAAAAAAATCGACCCTTATCCGAGCATGCAGCCTGGCAGAGCCCGCCTGCCCCAAAGCACCGCCCCACGTTGAGGGCATGTGGCCTGGTAAAATTATGGTGTGGGGTTCCACTCCAAATCCATACCAGACCCAAAGGGCCTGGCATGGATTTGGGGGGAACCCACGCTGTTTTCTTCACAAATTTTTTATCTGCCAATTCTTTTATTTACATTCAGCTGCCAGTGGGAAAAACTGAAAAAAAAAAGTTTTGCTCACCACGAACGCTCCCGTGGTCTTAAATAGCTATGGGGGGCCCTGGTGGCCCGGCTCCCTGTAACATCAGCGACCGATGCTTGCTGGGCCGCTGCCGACGTCATAGGGGGCGGTGCCACCAGGTGATGTCGCCGGGGGCTCCACCCCATAGCTATTTAGGAAATATCACATGGCAGAGCAGGCAGACCGTGGGAGCGTTCGTGGTGAGAGGAGTTTTTTTTTTTCGGGTCTGTCGGTTGCGTCGTCATCGTGAATCATGACGAATCTACATCGGGGGACATTGGGAGGCAATTTTGCCTCCAACTGACCACCAATGCTAATCATATTTTACTGCAGGCCGCTGACGCAGAGTGATTTGCCTTCTGAACATTTTTTCCTTCCCCTGATCACCAACACATTTTTAGCTCCTTCTGACCACTGATACCAGTAATTTTTTCCTCCCACTGACCACAGACGCTGACCAGCAATATAAGAGCACTATGACACACACATTGTTAATTGTTGCACTGTGTAGATTGTGTTGCACATTACATAGTGCTGTACATTACATACTCCTGGCCAAAGTGTTTATGGCTGCTAAGTAGTTTCTGGCTATTTAATGTGTATTTTATGTGTGTTTGTGAACCTCTTGCTTATGGTACATTAACATTTTTGGGTACAAGGACTACGGAATATGTGGGCATTGTGTACTACAAAATGCCTCAGACCATATTTAACCATGTCCCTTTAAGACACATCCAATATTTAGAACAATGTAGCCACACCTGTCTTTCACCGTGGCATGCCGCGTAATATGTAAAAGATGTAATATAAAAATCTAATTCCAGGTTACATGAATAGCAGTAGATACAATATCATTATCTAATTTATCTGCAGAAAAAATACATCAGCAGCTTAAAGACAACTCATACATTGCCATAACAGGTCCCTTATAATCAGAGAGGCTATGGAGCACTTAGATACCTTCCATGTGCTGTCCCACCACCCCTGCAGGCTGAGTGAAAAATAGATTCGTCCATCCATGCTAAACAGTGCAGATGGATGAATCGCTTGTTGCGGCTATTGTGTTTTGAAAGCCAGCTGTTAAAATAAACAAAGGCTGCATCTGAATGTTCAGCTGATAATTTTCGTAAGTGAGTACATTTCGACTGATTCATCAGGAACTAGCTAAAATTTGTTTTGTTTATGACCAGCTTAAAGTATATGTAAAGCTTCAAGGTTTTTCACCTTAATGCATTCTATGTACTAAAGGAGTTGTAAAGTCAGAAGGTTTTTTATCTTAATGCATTTATCATAATGCCCCTAATACTTACCTGAGCCTAAGCCCTATCTCTATCCAGCAATGTCCGCGAGTCCCTCGGCCATCCGGGACTCTCCTTCCTAATTGGCTGAGACACAGCAGGGGCGCCATTGGCTCCTGCTGCTTTCAATCAAAGTCAGTTAGCCATTCATGAGAGAGAGGGCGGGGGCCAAATCACAGCTCCATATCTGAATGGACACATGGAGCTGCAGTTCGGCTCGGATGCCCCCATAGCAAGCTGCTTGCTGTGGGAGCACTCAACAGGAGAGAAGGGCTAGGTGCAGCGAAGAGGGACCTGAGAGGGGGATCCAGGCTGCCCTGTGCAAATCCACTGCACAGAGCAGATATGTATAACATGTTTGTTATTTTTATGAAAAAAAAGGGTGGGCTCGGGACGCAGAGCACTGTGCCCTGAGCCCACCCAGTCGTGTGACTAAAGTGAATTAATATTCGCTATTGTCTTCCTGATTCTTCTCCCAACCAATTAGGACGTTTTAAGACTCCCTGGCCAATCGTGTCTAAAGACACACTTCCTGTTCAGCCAGGAGTAGAAGCAAAGGCCCTGGCTCTTCCTTCCCCCTGCCTCCTAAAGTAAGGTCCATCTCCCGCAGGGGGGGTTTGTTGTGGTAGACCACGCCGCCTTTTCGTCCATCCAGGGGAGGGGGTTACTAGCGATGTTCGCCGCCTTCCCGCGTCCGCCGTCCTTCTCCCCTGCTGTGCTTCCGGCGAATGCTGCCTTCTCATCTGTCTCCACTAGGGAAAAGGATGAAGATAAGGAAAGAGTGGAAGGTATGCACTCCCTACATTTTCTCCTTTTAAGTGGAATTGCTACTTTTTCCTGAATCGGCAAGTTACAGGATTGCGTTGATATACTGTTGTCACAAGGAAGTAAATTTTA
This sequence comes from Lithobates sylvaticus, assembly GCA_028564925.1. Lineage (NCBI taxonomy): Eukaryota > Metazoa > Chordata > Amphibia > Anura > Ranidae > Lithobates > Lithobates sylvaticus. The sequence goes on from CM053028.1 coordinate 365,450,284, forward strand.
CTGTTAGTTTAATTTTACATCATTACACATTTAGTGCAAATTTACACATGTATTGCAGAGCAGCCATAGCAATTCAACGCTCTGGCCAATGCGTTGCTGGCTGTCTAGGAGGCAGTATGGTGCACGATTCAACGCACCGCACTGCACCATTCCTTTTCTTTTGTTTTGTACCAGCCTTATTTGAATTGTACAACATTTATTTTTTATTCATTGCAATGTCAGGCGGCGCATATCGCTGTCTGACATTGCAGTGGGCTAAGGGCCGGTGCGCTGCGATAAAATGCAGCATGTCTGCATTTAATCGCAGCACAGTGCTAGGCTGCATTGCAGTGTGAATGGGACACATAGGAAACAATTGTTACCATGCAGTTAAACGTCTGTCACCACACATATGCCCCGTATACACGGTCGGAAATTCCGACAGAAAATGTCCGATCGGACCATGTTGTCGGAAAATCCGACCGTGTGTGGGCTCCAGCGGAATTTTTCCGTCGGGATTTCCGACAGAAAAAATTTGAGATCCTGCTCTCAAATTTTCCGACAACAAAATCCGATCGGACTTTTTCCGATCGTGTGTAGAGAATTCCGATGGACAAAGTGCCACGCATGCTCAGATCGAATTAGGAGACCAAACCTATTGGCTACTAGCCTCTACGTAGTTCTGTCGTACGCAACGAACGTCACCACGTTCAGAATGATCAGATTTTCCGACAACTTTGTCCGACCGTGTATATGGAACACAAAGCAACACCGGAAAAAATCTGACGGATTTTGTGGTCGGAATTTCTGACCATGTGTACGGGCACTAGTGTAAATTGGCCCGAAGTCTGCAGTTTTCTTGGAGTGTTTAATGAGAAAATAAAAACTCAAATAGTTTATCAGTTCAATCTCATATTTAGTTAGGACCTAACATAAGCATTACATTCCTTTGGCAATGAATGAGTACACAGTCCAGCAGCCACTTTCTAAAGAAAGCAGAAACCACAATGCACTGAATATAAAAAAACAACTGTACAATAGACAATAAATAGTAGATGTTCAATTACAAACTTACTGCAAAGCTAGTAGTATAGGAATTTGAATCAATGAGTACTCACCTGCCAGGAGCAGGACCCCCCAGATCATTGTCAGACGACTCATGGCTCAGTATCGGCAGCTTCTCTCACTGGAGACAGATCTGTGCTCTGCAAGTAGAAGGAAGTTGGAGACTGTGCTGCACGTGACTTTAAGGAAATGAAGTTTTTACTGTTGGTTTCATTTCACATTGTTCCCTTGCGTCTCTATATTTTTCTTTCAGCCTTATTTTGAACAGAAAATAAAAACTCAAACAATTTAAAATTTGAATTCACCCTTAAAGGGTTAATTAGTCTTTACAGAAAGAATGTAAAGGTGAACTAGCACCAGACACTTTCCCCACTGCCCCCGGTCCCTACTGTATTTACCTCTGGGGTCGTCGAGCTGTCAACACCCCTGCAGCCAGTCCAGCAGTCAGGGGATTAGAAATCCGAGCTCCTCTTCCTCTTTTCCATCAGCACTTTCGGCATGGACCAGATTGATTCTGATTGGTTAGCGTCAGTTACAGTGACAGCACTGACCAATCAGAATCGATCTGGTCCTTCCTGAAAGCGCTGCTTTTATGCCGTGTACACACGAGCAGAACTTTTCATCATATATTCTGATCGTGTGTATGCCTCATTGGACTTGTCTCTCGTCTGTATGCTGTTCTGACGTACCAAAAACAACGCATGCTCTGAAGCAAGTATGAGATAGAAGCTATTGGCTAATGACTATTGCAGTTACTTTTTCTAGTTCCGTCGTACGTGTTGTGTGTCACCGCGCTCTAGATGGTCGGAGTTTGGTGTGACTGTGTGTAGGCAAGACCGCTTTAGCGGAATTCCATCGGAATTCCGTCGGAGAAACCTTCAGAGTTTATTCCGATGGCAAAACCGCTCGTGTGCATTACATTCTTTCTGTAAAGGTGATCTAACACTTTAAGCTGGCTCTACACTAGTAGAATTTTCTTCAAAATGTTTAATTTTAAAAATGTTTGTTCAATCTTCTAATCATTTGTGGGATCAAATCGACATTCAAAGACTAGATACAAAAATCAAAGGAGCAGGATGGAAAATTTATCTCAAACAAATTAATTTCTAACAGTGTACCGTATGTAGTTTTTTTGGGAATTACATTCACTCCAAAATGGAATGTTAAAAGCGAATGACATTTGATGTACTTTTGAACGACATTCGTCTAGTCATCGATTGTACAAAGAATCTTTTTACAATCTTTCGTTCAATAATCTACTAGTGTATAGCCAGCTTTATATATAGTTACGATCTAACATAAGCATTACATTCCCATGGCATTCAATGGATACACAGTTCAGCAGTCCCCTTCAGTGACAGCAGAAACCTCTTGGAAAAATAAAGTAGAAATAAAGAAAAGAAAGAAGTAGAAATAAAGGCAATCTTTTTGGATATAACCCTGTCAGTGTTTTTTTGCCACCTGTCTACCATTGGGGATATTTTACTTCTTGTCTCATAGCCAAAATAGGAAGCTGGAGGAAATCCCTCCAAAGTGATGGAATCCCTGGTTGTCCCCAGGGTCAACAAAACTAGTGTCCCCATTAGAAGATTTATCTTCTACTCCTGTTCAGGTGATAATCCAAATTTTTGGATTTTCATTTACTTTTACTCTCAGTGATAACAGCACAAAGAGAGAGGGTAAATCTCCAAAAACGGGCACAAACAGCAATAAAAAGCTGACAGACGTTCTAATTCCTCTCAACTCTGTCTAGAACTAATTAATTGTAAAATGTGATCAATGTTTTATCACTGGTCATTTGGCCTGGTGCTGGAGAGATGTGGATTTACTCTTACTACAGGAAAATTATATGTTTTGGGGATCTTTCTCTATTCACTTCTTGACCTTTTGGCTAAGATCATGAGAGATCTCCTTACGCGATGATGTGGCTGCAGTCTTACCCAACCTTACCCCCTTATCCAGGAAACTGTATCACAAATCCCTTCTCAAATGCCTCCTTAAAGAGGTTGTAACCCTAAAAAAAGAGAGATCCTGTTCATTTAAAGCAGGCTAAACAGCACAGTGATTGTGCTGTCAAGCTGTTGTGCCAGCCCCTCTGTTCTAATAAGGTATACTACACAGTGTAAATGCTTTCTTAAAATTATGATGGTAAATACCTTCTTTCAGATCGCCACTTTGTGGTCACGTGACCTCCCTCCGCTCTCCACCCCTTATCTAAGGGCTACAGCGGGAGGGGCTGAGCAGACAGCACAGTGGTCCCGTGACCTGTAGCCCTTAGATTGGGGGAGAGAGCGCACGCCAGCCCTGGTGTATTAACGTTTTATTATAAAGTTCAATTTGTAAAAAACATGGATTGCACTCACAGATTTTTGATGTTAAAAAACGGTATAGCCAGCTCCACAACAGCCTCCTCTCCTGGTCTGTATGTACATGTACAACTACCTCTTTCTATTCTCCTTTTGTTTATATGGACAATTATATGCAATTAAGTAGTGAAGCTGTTATTACACTAATAAGTTGGCTCATATAGAATGAGAATATATATGTGCTTTGAATGATAACTGTCTATTCAATTCAATTCAACTACGATTGCATGTTTGTATTTTTATTTTTTTATTAATTACTAATTAATGAGTGATATAGAGCGGTATAATACAGAAATATACCCATATCGCTATGTAAATGAGTATCGTCATTTGTGGTGTTTTTAGCGCTGTTAATGTACTGTGACATACTGAATCAGAACATGGTTCCCTCCCTTCAGAGACTGGGCCGCTGGGCAGTATTCCAACATAACGACCCCAAACACACCTCCAAGACGACCAGTGCCTTGCTAAAGAAGCTGAGGGACTGGCCAAGCATGTCTCCAGACCTAAACCCTATTGAGCATCTGTGGAGCATCCTCAAACGGAAGGTGGAGGAGCGCAAGGTCTCTAACATCCACCAGCTCCGTGATGTCGTCATGGAGGAGTGGAAGAGGACTCCAGTGCCAACCTATGAAGCTCTGGTGAACTCCATGCTCAAGAGGGTTAAGGCAGTGCTGGAAAATAATGGTGGCCACACAAAATATAGACAATTTGGGCCCAATTTGGACATTTTTACTTAGGCGTGTACTCACTTTTGTTGCCAGCGGTTTAGACATTAATGGCTGTGTGTTGAGTTATTTTGAGGGGACAGCAAATTTACATTGTTATACAAGCTGTACACTCACTACTTTACATTGTAGCAAAGTGTCATTTCTTCAGTGTTGTCACATGAAAAGATAGAATAAATTATTTACAAAAAATGTGAGAGGTGTACTCACTTTTTTGAGATACTGTATATATATATATATATCCTGGTAATGGGGTGAGTTACTTCTCTTGTGTCTATTGGTCTCCTGGAGCAGTGTCACGGTGGGCTCCCAATGATCCACCAATTTTGATTGGGAATACCCCAGTACGCAATGCTCGTACATGGGAGAAACTGCAAAAGAAACATACATCTTTGGAATTGCACGGACTAACCGTTGCTGAGTATCATCGGGTACAGCGGATTCCGAGAGGTCTGCAGGTAGGATTAACTCCTACACTATACTGACAATGAGGAGTATAAAAGCACCTTTATTCAAATTTTGAATAAGTGTTTGTTTGATCTCATGACTCTAAAAATCTCATACAAACATAAGGAACTTGCTTCTTTATCTTAACAACTGGTGAATGTGGAACAGGATCTTACAACTTCTGTAACATCCGAAGAGTTTATTAAACTAAGAAATGGTGGATGAAAACATCAATAAATATCGGTCTGATTTGGAAATTAGGAAAAGGAACAAGTCTGACCATGACATTGAGGATTATGAGAGAAATCAAGTATGCAGATGGCCCTAACTTTATACCCGGCGAGGTCAGACTATGGTGGAACGAGAAAAGAGATATTGGATAATTCCTCAGCTAATACACACACGGATTCCTTGTCTAATTTTTTACAAGGCTGGCGAGGAGGTTAACCAAATATGCAAACAAGATCTCGGCAGAACAGGGAATAGACAACAGGTCCGGAGCGCTATCGCAATACACGAGGCAATCAAGGTCGGTTATGGGAGACTTGATTCAAAATATCTCAAGACGAGTTCTGTCACCAGAGGAGGTAGGATTGAATAATCGTGGCCTTTCCTTTTGTCCTAAGAGCTATTTAGACAAATTTAAATTAGATCAAGATCTGTATAGATTGTTCCGTAGTATAAGGTGGAAAGTAAATTTTATACATAAACCATGTTTATATGGGAACTCGGTAGAAAATTCTCTGGATTGTGAATCATTATGCCCCAGTTGAGACATTTGTGAAAGAAGTGATAAGAGAGGTAAAACAGTTTGTCTCTCAAGTCAATTATCGGGACCATACATCGAACAATTTAACACACAAAGAGAGATCAGCCCTGAGGGAACTTAAAGAAAGTGCCAAGTGATCCCACTTGGAACTTAAGAAAATTTCTTGAGAATATTTTGAAACCTGCATTTAAGGAAGGGATTATTACTCATGATCTCTTGGAATTTCTACTACCTACTCATACACAGATCCCAGTTATATATACACTGCCAAGGATACACAAGGGCAGCAAATATCCCCTTGGGTGTACCATTGTCTCAGGGAGAGATTCGATTTTTGTGACCACGGCACAGCTTTTGGATAAAATACTGTCCCCTTTGGTGAAACATACAAAGTCTTATATTAAAGACACTAATGATTTTTTGCAGAAATTGAAAAGTGTACCGCAATGTCAGGGAGATGTTAATAGCTTATACACATCCATCCTGCATCGAGTAAGTATTGCTGCGGTGATAGGATTGATCAGAGAAAGCAACAGCTACTCAGAGTCCCAAATATTAATGTTTAAGAAATTGTTTCAAGTTATTTTGTTTATTTTGTTATTTTGTAATAACAATTTTTTATTTCAGGATCAGTTTTTTGTACAGCTCAATGGAGTTGCCACAGGCTCAAACGTTGGCACCTCCATTTGCTTGTGCATTTATGAATGAATGTAACCAGAAGTACATTTATCCAAATGATTTATTTAAAGCACATTGCGCCACCTAGTGGCACTTTATTGATGATGTATTTGCTATATGATGGGGCAACATGGAGTCTTTAACCACTTTCAGACCGGACCAATTTGCAGCCAAAGGACCAGGCCCCTTTTTGCGATTCGGCACTGCGTCGCTTTAACTGACAATTGCGCGGTCGTGCGACGTGGCTCCCAAACAAAATTGACGTCCTTTTTTTCCCACAAATAGAGCTTTCTTTTGGTGGTATTTGATCGCCCCTGCGGTTTTTATTTTTTGCGCTATAAACAAAAATAGAGCGACAATTTTGAAAAAAATGCATTATTTTTTATTTTTTTGCTATAATAAATATCCCCAAAAAATATATAAAAAAACATTTTTTTTCCTCAGTTTAGGCCGATACGTATTCTTCTACATATTTTTGGTAAAAAAAATCGCAATAAGCGATTATTGATCGGTTTGCGCAGAAGTTATAGCGTTTACAAGATAGGGGATAGTTTTATAGCATTTTTATTAATAATTTTTTTTTATTATTAATGGCGGAGATCTGCGATTTTTTTTTGTGACTGCGACATTATGGCGGACACATCGGACATTTTTGACACATTTTTGGGACCATTGTCATTTTTACAGCAATTAATGCATTTAAATGCATTGATTTCTGTATAAATGACACAAGCATGTTTAGGGGTTAACCACAAGGTGGCAGTGTAGGGGTTAAGTAGGCCTAGGGGTGTGTTTTTTACTGTGGGGGGGCGTGGCTGTCAGCTAGTGAATGCTGATCTCTGCTCCAATCACAGGGAGCAGAGATCGGCGTCACTAGTTGCTAGGCAGAACAGGGAGATGCTGTTTATCTCGGCATCTCCCCGTTCAGCCGCTCCGTGAGACGATCGCGGGAGTCCCCGCGGCGATCGAGTCCGCGGGGACCGCGGCCGGACTCACGGGGGTCCCGACCGGCGCGGGAGCGCGCCGCTCCCGGCGCGCTCCCGATGGCACGGACAGGCGAAAGGAGGGACGTATATATACGCCCTCCTGCCTGTACGTGCCATTCTGTCGACGTATATCGTCGTGCGCCGGTCGGCATGTGGTTAAAAAGATTTGATGGAATGCTTAATGAGTATTGTCCTGAGATTTAGTTTAGGATGCATGTGGGAGGTATGTCGGTTCCATTTCTAGATAACAGGATTTACATCAGTCACAATATGGTAGAATCTGATTTATTTACCAAGCCCACCAACAGGAATAAATTGCTTTTATTTGATTGTTTTCACCCACCCCATGTATTCAAATCCATTGTACGGAGCCAACTCTATAGGGTTAACATAGCCCCCAACTGTCCCTGATTTGGAGGGACTGTCCCTGATTTGGAACAAAGTCCCTCTGTCCCTCATTCCTCCTCATTTGTCCCTCATTTTGGTCTGATCTATATAGTTGTATACAAAATGCACTTTTTTACTTTCAGAAAGTGTTTCCAGTCCTTTTTTTTATAATTAAATCTTTATTAATAATTTTATTTATGCCATTTACATTTTGCTGATTACATTTCATTAGTCTGTCCCGTCATTTAATACCCCCGTGGTCTGGAGATTGGCCCTTCCGGCGGCCCCCGTCCCCGGAGGGATGTGCTAACAGGGAGAGGGAAAAAAAACAAAAAAAAAACTGAAAGAGTTCAAGTTCTTTAATTCAGGTGTTATAATACCTCTCCACTAAATGTTGGGAGTTGGTTTTTTACTGCGTGTCCTTAGTGTCATCCCCCCTGCCGAATAAAGGTGTCTAAAATAATTCCTTATGAAAGTGTGTATGTCCTACAGTCTTCCCCAACCGATTCTAAATCTCCCATCATCCACCCTCTGTGCTCTTCTCAATTTATGTGTTGTGTTGTTTTCTCTCAGTGCTCCGTCCTTGTGCTTTCTTACTCAAATGTGGTTTTCTTGAATTTGTAGTGAAATAAAAAAATAAAAATAAAAAAAAATTCTTGATGAGTATATATATATATATATATATATACGTATACGCCTGCACATACATGCATATATATATACACATACCTACGTATATCCATATGTGTTTGTTTAATTAGGGGGAGAGGACTCATTCCTCCCTAAGTGTTTTTTATAAAAAAGTGCATGTCCCAATTTCCACCGTCCGTGTTCCTATCTCAAGTTTCCCTTCTCAACCTCCCCCCATTACTTCTCCCCTCCTCCCACCCCTCCTTCCCCTGCACACCACTCCATCTATGTGTTATTTTATTTTCTCCTTATACCCCTTCCTTGTGCCTACCTTGTCACGTGTGATTTGTCTTATATTTGTGAGATAAAAAAAAAAAAAAAAAAAAAAAAAAAAAGAAAAAACGAGGGAAACCTTTAAAAAGTTTTAATCTGCTCCACATCCCAATGGTCCATGGCCGCCGATAGCGCCCCTCTCCCCCCACCACAAGCATCCATCAAATTTGTATTCAGCTTTTCCTTGTACATTACTATTTTTAAAGACACATAGCAAAAAAGACATGCTTATACATTCCCCGAATAGGTTGCCCAGGCTGTGATCTCCTCCCCGTCTTTTTACTTCAGTCCCCTTCGTTTTTCCTAGCTTGTATTTCAATTTCTATTACCTTGGCCTGTTCTTCCCATCCCTCCCAGATTGCGTCATATTTCTCTTGTTCATTTCTTGTTTTATATACCCATCTTTCTGCCTCTTGCATTTTATCCACCTCTCTTTTCCAGTCCTCCAGTTTTGGGACCTTGATCTGTTTCCAATTTCTTGGTATTAGTTTCTTGGCTGCGTTCAGTAAATGCTGTATCATATTTTCTTTATATACTGCCTTGGTGTTCATAGCCCCATGGAACAGGTAGTTTTCTGGTTTCATCTCATTCCTCCCTTTTTCCATTTTCCTGATCCATGGGGCTATTTCACACCAATATTTCTTTATCTCAGGGCAGGTCCACCATATATGGAGGTGAGTTCCCTTCTCTCCGCATCCTCTCCAACAGGAGCTCTCTTCCCTTATAAAGTATGGTATTGTATTTTCTTCCTCACTGAGTACTATTTTATACATCTGGGATAACAAATGGTTGAGCTTTAATATATTTATACACATTTTCTCGAACACCGTTAAGGAATCCTGTGATCGGGTTTGTTTATCTATTTTCTTGTAAAACTGTTTCATTTGATTATACCTCCAGCCCGTCCAGCTCGTGCTTCCAAGCCTTAGTTCTAATTCCCTCTGTGACAGGATTACCCCTTCCGGGGCATATTTTAAGCTCATTGTGTTTCCTTCTATTTCCCAGGGTCCTAACGCTCCTTTTTCCTCGCCTGGAGGGAACCACGGGTACCCACCCAATGGGGCTAAGGGTGATATTTTCGGGGCATATCTTCCCGTTTTATTCATTCTGTCCCATACCGACAGCGCGTTCTTCGTTAATGGTGATGTCCATTCCGATAGCCCCTTATCTTTAGTTGGTATCCATGGTGCCCCTGCTAAATCTCTGCCAGCCAAATTCTTTTCCAGTCCTAAACCTTTCATCCAGTTTCTAAATTGCTGTAAATTTCAAAATCCAATTTAACCACCTGAGACCCAGGCCAATTCTGACATTTCTCTCCTACATGTAAAATTCCAAATTTTTTTGCTAGAAAATTACATAGAACCCCCAAACATTATATATGTTTTTTTAGCAAAGACCCTAAAGAATACAATGGCGGTCGTTGCAACTTTTTATCTCGCACGGTATTTGCGCAGCAATTTTTCGAACGCGTTTTTTTCAGAAAAAAAACAGTTTCCTGCTTTAAAAAAAAAACAAAACAGTAAAGTTAGCCCAATTTTTTTGCATAATGTGAAAGATGAAGATACGCCGAGTAAATAGATACCCAACATGTCACGCTTCAAAATTGCATGCGCTTGTGGAATGGCGCCAAACTTTGGTATTTAAAAATCCCCATAGTCGACGCTTTAACATTTTTTACTGGTTACATATTTTGAGTTACAGAGGATGTCTAGGGCTAGAATTATTGCTCTCGCTCTAACGTTCGCGGCGATACCTCACATGTGTGGTTTAAACACCGTTTTCATATGTGGGCGGGACTTACGTATGCGTTCGCTTCTGCGTACGAGCTCGCGGGGACAGGGCGCTTTAAATTTTTTTTTTCTTTTTATTGTTCATTTTACTTAATTTTTTTAGTTCAACAACTTTAAAAAAAAAAAAAAAAATATTTGATTACTTTTATTCCTATTACAAGGAATGTAAACATCCCTTGTAATAGGAATATTACATGATCGGACCTATTTACAGTGAGATATGGGGTCAATAAGACCCCACATCTCACCTCTAGGCTGGGAAGCCTAAAATCAAAAAAAAGAAAAAAACGATCACCGCTTCCCAGCGGAGGCGGCGCCGTTTTTTGAATGCAGAGGCCGGGCGTGACGTCATAACATCGCGCCCGGCCTCCGAACGATCATAGAGACTCCGGCGACCATCTGGTCCGCCGGAAATCTCTATGATCATCATCCGGTGCCGGCGGATCCCGAGTCCGACTCACCGATGGAAGAGGTGAGTCGGTAGAAGCACCGGAGGGCGGCGGGAGGGGGGGGGGGCGTCCCCTCCCGCCGCCCGTAAGAACGATCAAGCGGCGGAACAGCCGCTATGATCGTTCTTATGGTGCAGGGAATCGCCGGCTGAAACCGGCAATATCTGAATGATGTCTGTAGCTACAGGCATCATTCAGATATACCCCTGAGACCAAAAAGACGTCATATGACGTATACTGGGTCTCAGGTGGTTAAAGGAATAGTAGTAATAAAAAAAAAGCACTTGTGGGTTTAACTACTGTATTTATCGGCGTATAACACGCACCCCAAGATTAGGAGGGAATTTTAAGGAAAAAACTTTTAGGAGGGAAGTTTAAGGAAAAAAAACTTACATTTAAATGCCCATCAATGCAGCCTTGTCAGTGTCATTGCAGCCTTGTCAGTGTCATTGCAGCCTTGTCAGCGCCCATCTGCAGCCTTGCCAGTGCCCATCTGCAGCCTTGTCAGTGCCCATCTGCAACCTTGTCACAGCAGCCTTGCCCCTGTGTCATTTGCAAACTTGCCGTTTAAAAATGGCACCGCCGAGATACAGAGCCGGATGTCCTGTGTATCTCGGCGGCACTCGATAGCTCTCAGCCGCTCTCGGGCACTTTTGGCCGTTTTCGGCAGCTCTCGGCCGCTCTCGGACGTTTTTGGGACTGCGAGAGCTGCCGAGAGCCGGTGAAAACAGCCGAGAGCTGCCAAGAATGGCCGAAAGTCGGCGAGAGTGGCCGAGAGGCTCACAATCGGCGGGGGATCTGCGTATAACACGCACCCATGATTTTCCCCTGATTTTAAGGGGAAAAAATCGCGTGTTATACGCTGATAAATACGGTAATCATTTTTTGGTATAATTCTCCTCTAAGGGGGCATGGCAGGGGGTGTGTCCTATGACTACATATTTTTGCTATTAGGTGTCCCTCGTTTCCATCTCAAAAAGTTGGGTGGTATGGGTTAAATGCATTGTAAGTGACAAAGCCATGAAAAAAAAAAAAAAAAAAGGTTTGAAGAGATGTGTCAAAAGTTTAGGGAGCTGGGATATCACGATAATATAATTTCACAGGAAATTAGGAAAATATATCAGGAAGAGAAAGAGATAGCTGCGGAGAGATACAAACAAGAGGTGAGGAGATTGTCCTTTTCCATGCAATTCCACAGCTGTAGTGAAGACGTCTTTAGAATCATTAAACGACATTAGCCCTTACTAAAGCGTGCTTACCCACAGAGGCGGCTCTCTAATTAGGCAAATTAGGCGGTTGCCTAGGGCCTTGCACTCACAGGGGCCTCGCAACTGCCTAATTTGCCTAAGAGCCATCCCTGAGGCTGTCCTACAGGGCACCCATGGATGAGACAAAGCCGCGCCTGTCACTCTCTGGCTCCTGTCACATTTGTAAAGACACAGACGCACGCGGGCATAGATTATCCTCCCTCTCTCTCAGCTCTTTCTGGCGCTTCCGCTCAGTGTGCTTCATCACTGTCTGCAAAAATCTTACAAGGGAGGAGGTGGAGCTGCAGCTTGCTGAGATGGGAGTGAATGCTCATGGAGTGACGCTGAGTACTTATTGCCCAAGATCAGAAATCCCCCCATGCCCCCCTCCTGCACATACCACCCACCCCTATTCACTCCGTGCCCCCCTTCTGCACATACCCACCCCTATTCACCCCGTGCCACCCTCCTGCACATACCACCCACCCCTATTCACCCGTGCCCCTTTCCTACACATACCACCCACCCCTATTCACCTTGAGGGGGAGCAACTAACTACTGCTGCTGCTTGTATGGGAGGGATGTGTACTGCGCCAATCCTTTCTGACCCTCCTCTCCTATTCATCCCATGTGATTGGCGCAGTACACATCCCACCCACACAAGCAGCAGCAGTAATAAGATGCTCGGTCTCAGGGTTCTTCCTTAACCCCTGCAAAGGGTGTGAGTGAGGCATCATGTCTAAATTTTGCCTAAGGCCTCACAAAGCCTAGAGCCACCTCTGCTTACCCACAGACAGAAGATACAGCAGATACCTTTAAAAGCATACCATAGGAACAAGACATTAAGAGATGCATTGGTACGGTCAGCTTTTAGGACAAACAAACATGAAATTAAAACAACATTTTTGGGCAAGAAAAGGAAAGGTTGTTTTCCCTGCCTCAACTGCTTACAATGCAATTTGATGATGAAAGTTAACAATTACTTACACCCCAATAATGATCAGAAATTCATGGTAAAAGGTTTCCACACGTGTCAGTCAACATATGTAATTTACATCTTAAAGGGGTTGTAAAGGTTCAGGGTTTAAAAAAACAAAACAAAAACAAACATTTGGTTTTGCACAGAGTGGCCCCAATCCTCCTCTTCTGAGGTCCTTCAGCAGCACTCCTACTTCTCCCATCAGAGAAGCGCTCTACTTCATGGACACCCATGCGGGCACTCTCCCGTGTCCTGCTTCTGCGTCTATTCACACAGAAAGCAGGACTCGTCCCTGCCCCCCTGGTGCCCGCGTCATTGGATTTGATTGACAGCAGCGGGAGCCAATGGCTGCGCTTCTATCAATCTATCTAATTAGGATACGAGACAACGGTCGGAGCTGGTGTGCTCGATCCCATTGTGGGAAACGCAGGGCTCAGGTAAGTATAGCAGGGGCTCAGGGGGGCTGCTGAGTGACAGAAGGTTTTTCACCTTAATGCATTCTATGCATTAAGGTGAAAAAACATGAGGGTTTACAACCACTTTAACCACTTGCCGACCGATGCATGCCGATTTACGTCGGCAGAATGGCACGGGCAGGCAAAAGGACGTACCCGTATGTCAGTTTAAAATTTGCCACCTAGCTGGTGCACGCCCGCCTCGCGCCGCGGGTCCCGTGCACTTGATGTTTGCCGACGGCCCGCGATTGCGGCGAGGAGAGGCAGAACGGGGACATGCCTATGTAAACAAGGCATTTCCCTGTTCTGCCTAGCAACATGACAGAGATCTACTGCTCCCTGTCATCGGGAGCAGTGATCTCTGTCATGTTGTAGTGAGCCCATCCCCACTACAGTTAAAACAAATCCAGGGAACACACTTAACCCCTTGATCGCCCTCTAGTGTTTAAGCCTTCCCTGCCAGTGTCATTTATACAGTAATCAATGGCTATTTGTAGCTCACTGTATAAATGTCAATGGTCCCAAAATAGTGTTAAAAATATCCAATCTGTCCTCCATAATGTCGCAGTCCTGATAAAAATCGCAGATTGCTGCCATTACTAGTAAAAAAAAAAATTTATAATAAAAATGCCATAAATCTATCCCCTATTTTGTAGACGCTATAACTTTTGTGAAAACCAATCAATATAAATTTATTGCGATTTTTTTTTTTTTTTTTTACCAAAAATATGTAGAAGAATACATATCGGCCTAAACTGTGGAAGAAATTCGTTTTTTTATATATTTTTGGCGGATATTTACTATAGCAAAAAGTAAAAAATATTGCTCTTTTTTCTAAATTGTCGCTCCTTTTTTGTTTATCGTGCAAAAAATAAAAACCATAGAGGTGATCAAATACCACAAAAAGAAAGCTCTAATAGTGGGAAAAAAAAGGGCGTAAATTTTGTTTGGGTACAATGCCGCAATTGTCAGCTAAAGCGACGCAGTGCTGAATCGCAAAAAATGCTCTGGTCAGTAAGGGGGTAAATCCTTCCGGGGCTGAAGTGGTTAACTTGCCCATGCAAGTTGATCTATGTGGGAGAAACCACACAAAAGATTAAAGACAGAATTGCACAACATCGCAGCACTATTAGAAATAAACAACCTAGACTGCCAGTATCAAAGCATTTCCTAGAACAGGGACATAAAGATTTGGATTTAAGATGTATGATTCTGGAAGACGTGTATAGAGATAAAAGAGGGGGGGATAGAATTTGAAAACTGAAACAAAGAGGTATGGTGGATTAATAGATTATAATCCTTGCATCCTAATGGATTGAACAGGGATTATGATCTATATTTGTTTCTATCAAAGATATGAGGATTGATTTTTATGCTCTTTTCTAGGTGTGAATAGAGACACACAGGATAAGGCCCCTTTCAAACATGCGGACCGTTTTGTCAGTTTTTTAGGCGGACCTAAGCGGTCCGCATGTGTGAAAGGGGCAGGTCTATGGAGCGACGGATGTCAACAGTGACATGTCCGCTGACATTTAAACCGCTCCGCTGAATCCAGACGGATGAAAAGCCTATTTTCCATACGTCTGGCGGATCGAATTGGATGAAAATGGACAGGCGGAACGTTTTCATCTGATCCCCTATAGAGGAGAGTGGAGCTAGACCTGTCATCCGCCGGCTCAGCGGGGATCAACGGATCGATCCCTGCTGAGCAAGCGGAGTCCGTGAAAATGGAAATGTGTGTGTGAAATAGGCTTTAAAGACATTGAATGTGCTTGGAGACGAGCGATGGAAAGAAACGATGCGCTCTGAGTCCTTTTCCATGTCAAACGGGACGAGACAGGGTTGCCCCCTTTCTCCTCTTATTTTTATTTTAACGCTGGGGGCCTTTCTCTGTACTGTTCGGACTGACCCAAATATTTCTGGTCTCCAGAAGTCTTCGGGTCATCACAAAATTGCGGCTTTTGAGGATGATTTAATATTCTTCGTATCTAATCCCTGTATATCCCTGCCAAATATTCTTCAGGCCCTACGCTCGTATGGTGCCTTATCCAATTATAAAATTAATCTGTCCAAATCGGGGGCGCTTAACATTGCGCTTTCTCATTTGGAATTGCTTTCTACGCGTACCCATTTCCCCTTTCAATGCGTTGACAAATCGATTAAGTATCTGGGGGTACATGTTACCTCGGACATTGGGGACCTTTACTCCATGAACTTCGCCCCTTTACTTAGCAAACTCAAGCTGGATCTCAAACATTGGCACTCCCTGTCCCTGACATAGTTTGGGCGTTGCAATACTTTGAAAATGATGGTTCTCCTGCGGATCGTGTATGTGTTTGCAGGCCCTGCCGATTGTGGTCCCTATGGCCTTTTTTAAACAAGTGCGTTCCCTATTCAGGCAGTTTATCTGGTCCCACAAATAACCAAGATTGAGTTTATCACTACTCTCTCTCTCTAAAAGGAGTGGGGGTTTAGGCCTCCTTGACGTCTTTAGATAATATAGAGCAGTACATTTCTCGAGGGTGGTAGATTGGACTTGCAATGAGGGCTCTAAGCATTTGGTGAATGCAGCTAGAGCTTGCATTCCTTCACTCTGGAGGCAGTCACAGCCCCCGACCAAGGTCCTGTAGTATGCCAAATTCAATGATATCTTACGTTGGAGGAATTGAATGCCACCCTGAATAATACTGAGGAAGTCTTCAGGGAGCGTTGGAGGCCATAGAGATATTTCACCTGTACAGATGGATACCTGCAGACAGTGGCCCGGCTGATAGTCAAGTTCCAGTTAGTTTCTTCATGGCCTGGGGATAGTTGGTGGTGCCTGCTCACTGGAGGGTAATTCCCCCTGATTCCCTGTGCTGCCTCCTTACCCCTTCTTTCTCTTATTCTCGTCTGCTTCTAATTAACTCCTTATTCTCTTTCTCCATTTAATTAATATTTCCCTGCTGTTTTTATTTTTTTTGTTCACTTCTATTTTATAAACTATTGATAATTAAAACTTTTTCTGTTTGCTTTGTTGGAGGTTGGAGGTTCTTTCCCACCCAAATATTTCTATGAACCTCCAAAATTTCCGGGTCCCAAATAGGCAATTATTAATGCAGGGAGAACTGTAAGTCAATTCTCTCCTTTATGCCCAACTGTCTTGGAACCTCTAAAGCCCCATACACACGGTCGGACAATCCGCGGACCAGGTCGGTCGGATCCTGTCCGTCGTACTTTGTCCGATGTTGGTGTTGCGTACACACGGTCGGACTACGTTGTCGGAATATCCGGTCTGCAAGAACGTCGTGACGTAAGTCGTCGTCCACGAGATTAGAAAAGGGAAGTTCAGCACCACGTCAGGCACCCGTTGGGCTCCTTCTGCTGATCCCGTGTTTATCGCGAGTTAGTCGAAGTTTGGTGACTTAAGATTCGCGCTTCTCAGTTTTCTGACTCAGATCGTTACTGCTCTTCAGTTTGTGCTTGTCGTGCGTATCTGTTTATTAGTGCGTGTAGTCAGTTCGCATTTGTTGGTCATTGCGGCCTATATCTTGATATAGGACGCTTTGATTTGCACTGCTTATTGTCTGCTCGTTTCTGGTATTCATTTCGTTCTTTCAGGCCTTGCTGTTTATCGGTGCTTTCTGTTTGTCCGTTCTGACCAGCCGACCTTTTGTGACCTTGTGAGCGATGTTTCCCGTGCGTACTCGTCGCCGAGTTCGTGCTGTACGCGGAATTGGTGTCGGGCTTCTAGCTTTGAGCCAAGACCCGTCCATGAACAGAGTGACGAGGAGTATGTGGACCAAGAATTGGTTGCTTCAGCGTGACCAATTCTCGCACATGCCTTTGCTTCGTGAGATCCAGGAGAATAATCCTGATGATTTCAGGAACTTTCTCAGGATGACGGACCCCGATTTTCACCGTCTTTTGGCTTTGCTGACCCCCTTTATCAGCCGGCAGGATACCTGCATGAGACAAGCCATTACTCCGGAGCAGAGGCTTGTTGCCACGTTGAGGTACTTGGCGACAGGGAGAAGTCTTCAGGATTTGAAGTTCTCTTCAGGTATCTCTCCCCAGGCCCTGGGAATCATTATTCCAGAGACCTGTTCTGCCATCATCGAGGTCCTGCAGGAGGACTATATTAAGGTAACATTTCTCCTTTACTATTCCCTTCTATGTATGTTCTTTTTGCTAATGTCTTCTATTTTTGACCTCCTTCCCTAATTACCATGATTGCAATATGCTCTAATATGCTGTGCCCCTTTTCTCCTTCATGCATTTTTCCCTTCACTTACCTCACCAGCATGCTCTTCTGCCCCAATAGACACCTATGGCCTAGTCACTTAAGCAATGTATTTTGTCTGCTGCATAGGATTTTTTGCCCCCAAACACCCCCTAAAATATGCACAAATGTTTGCTGTGTGGTTTACTTCATGTAGAGCCCCTTTTTTTTATTGTTTTTGGTGGGGGGGGGGGGGGGCAAACTCATTAGGAACCCCCTCCCCCAACTGCTCTGTCAGATGGTACCAATCCTCTATCTGCTGGCTTTCCCAAGGTCAATACACACTATATACCTACCTCTTTTTAGTGGGCATCTTTAGGGATGAATTCTGCAAAGCATGTAGTGCAAGGGGCTGCCTCCATACTTTCCATTTCCTATTTTTTTGTGTTCTTTCCCTCCTATTAGCTTGCTTGGTAATTTCATAATGTCACAATGTGCTTTCCTTTTTTTGGGGGGGGGGGGGGGGGTTGAAATGTTAGTTTAGCTTTCCTGGGGGCTGCCAATAGTGTTAAGTACAGAGGGTCTGGCCAAACTAGCACACATTATTGAGCCATTTGCCAATCAATGAAGTGCAGAGGGTTACCTGTCCAACAACCCCCCCCCCCAAAACCCTAGTTATTGTCAAAGGCCCATCAGAAGTGGGGGGATTGATGGGGGGGTGAGTAATCTGTGAAGGGGAGCCTCTACTTTTCTGTGCAAATACTTTCCAGCCTCCAATTTTATACAATGCTCTTGTTCCAAGATGTTGATTGTCTAATCTGCTTGCAATGTTTATGTGCAAAGTGACTAATTTTTTTTTCTTGTTTCACTCCACAGTTCCCTTCCACGCCACAGGAATGGCAGACTGTGGCCTCCCACTTTGCCAGCCGTTGGGACTTTCCTAACTGCGGAGGGGCAATTGATGGGAAACACGTCCGCATCGTCCCACCGCCCAACTCGGGGTCCCACTATTATAATTATAAAGGGTTTAATAGTGTAGTGATGTTGGCGGTGGTGTCGGCAACATATGAATTTATGTATGTGGACGTGGGGATGAACGGCCGGATCTCGGATGGTGGTGCCATTACGCACACGGAGTTCTACTGGCGTCTCCAAAGTGGCAGTCTGTGCTTGCCACCTCCAGAGGAGAATGCTGAAGGACTCCCCTTCGTCTTTGTCGCAGATGAAGCGTTTGCGTTGACTCCCCATTTGATGAGGCCGTTCCCGATGAGGACCCTCACCCCAGAACAGAGGGTCTTCAACTACAGGCTGTCCAGAGCCAGAAGAGTGGTGGAGAACACTTTTGGCATCCTGGCCAGCCGCTTCCGCCTGTTCTTGACGGCAATTAACTTGGCGGAATACAAACTGAACCACATAGTTCTTGCCTGTTGCATATTGCACAACTTCCTCAAAAGACATAACAGGAACTATGTGGTGCCCGTTGGCCCAGATGTGGAGGGCCCTCCAAATGCGGACCTCACAGCCCTTCAAGTGGCACGTCCAGGCTTGCCCCCTCTAAATGCCCGCGCGGTCCGCGAGCAATATATGGAGTACTTTGTGGGTAGGGGGGCCATTGCTCTGCCTGACGATGTGTGAGAGGCATTTTTTAATAAATCTGATATTTCAACCAACCTATGATTTCTTGTCATTTCAGTATTCTTTTTTGCTTATTTTACCTTGAAATTTTTTCCCTTTGCCTTCGACAGTGGGAATGCACTTTCTGGGCAAAAGGAGGTAACAGTCTCTTCTTCCCAAAAAGATTAGTCTCATGTTGTGTGTTTGATACCTAATCTTTGGTCTAGATAAGGTTTGTACTGCCTAACTGACACCCAAAATACTCCTTTTCATCACCAGGTCAGACATGTGTGTATTCTCAAAAATGCTGTGCTCCGTGTTTTCGTACAAAGCACTGTGGGTGTCATTTACATAAGTCAAATCCACTATGCTCTACAAGTGCAGTGAAAAAGTGCCCTGGAAAAGAAACTTGCAGTGCAAAGTGGACTTGCCTTTAGTAAATAACACCAATTGGCCCCCATATCCTTTCCATTTGACATACATAATGCATTGTGTTTTTGAAATAAGGAAGCCACACATTTAGAAAAATAAAAAAGTTTACTTGGAAAACATTCACAAGTGCGTTTACAATCTTCACGCCCAAACTGACAACATCTTGGTTATTTACAGCATTGTTTAGAAACATTCCGCAATTGGTAAAACCAGGCATGGAGCAAAACAGAACCTATGAACTTGGAAAGTTCAACTTTGTAAAGTGAAGACAAGATCAGACATGACTATATGTTCAAAGTGTGTTTGATCTTGCCTTCATCACATGGGGGGGTCACCCCTGGAAAGTGGAAATTTAGAACATGCACACAATTTGGGTCTGAAAATGGTCATTAGATGGTAAAACACATGCCTAGAAGCTTCAAAAGTGCCATTTTCCATCATGGGGATGAATGGACGTTTTTTGGGGGTGCAACCCCTTCACCACAACCACTTTCGTAGTTCGTAAAGTGGTTGCACCCCCAAAAAAAACGATGGCATTCATCCACCATGATGGGAGCTAGCACATGTGGACACAATGTGTGCATGTTCCAAATTTCACACAGTTCTTAAGTTGCAAATGTGTTCAGAAGCTGGCACAAATGTGTGTTAATTACTTGGTGCGTTTTCATATTTTTCCTAAAACATCAATGATGTTCTTCAATTTTTGTTGAACATCATTGATGTTTTGCTTTATGTAATCGAGATTTCTATTGCAGACCATTATCTCCCCGATGAGTACGTGGGCACTCTCTGTGGTAAAGTGCGATTTTTCTTCCACAACATCCACGTCACCTAAAAACCACAAACAAACAAAAATCGGGTGTTGGAAATGAGGCAGGCATACATTGATTAGCTTACCAGTAGCTGTGTTCTCCCACACTCACCTGTTGTGGTGACAATTTCTCCAAGTTCGATGATCTCTCCTTCCTCCTCCTCCTCCTCTGCTTCTGCTGTTTCACCTTTTTTGGGAGGTGTGGGTTTTGGGGTTTCCTCAGACGGGCCAAGTTTTCGCTCCCCTATGAGAATGTACAAAAGGAAGATTTAGCAACACAATCTATTGAGGGCAGAAATAGGAAATGACAAACATTGCTTGAAAGTGACGGACACAATTTTTGTTTGGCCAGTTACAAATGCCAACTACATGAATGTAGTCACTTTGTAAAGGTGCTAAACTGACTAGCTTTTTGGTAGAAGTTTGTGTGATGGAGACCCCCCTCTAGTATCCACTGGAGAACATGTGTGGAAAAGCCTAATAAAAAGGGGGTTTGGGTGTCCCAGCACTAGTGCTCTAGAGTCCAGATGGGTAACCAGCTACTGGGTGACCTCTCCTTTACATTGAATAAATTGGCTTTACATTCTTGATGACATTTCTAGTGAGAACAAACTTCCTTTCCACAAAAAAAACACCAAACATCGTATTATAAGTGGCCGATCGTTGCGTACGATCGAATGGACACACACGACCATGACAGTGGCAGAAAGATCGAGGCTGAGTACGATCGAATGCACAGACGAACATGAAAGTGGCCATTTTGGAATGTACAACTTTGTAAAAATCAAACCACATGGAGCAGTATGCAAGCAAGAAATAAAACACAAAACACAACTACTTACTTTTTTGAAGAATTCGCTTGATCTTTCTGTACTGATCGGCCTCCCTCAGTTTCAGGTCTGACCAGCGTTTCCTCAGTTGCTCCTTGGATCGTTGTACCCCAAAATTATTGTACAGCCTCCTCACAACTTTAGACATGATCTTGGCCTTGCGGACATTGGGGTTGAGGTAAGGCCCATACTTCCCATCATAGTCGCTCCTCTTTAATATGTCCACCATCTCCAACATTTCTCCAAATGACATATTGGAGGCCTTGAATTTCAGGCTCCGGGATCGGGACGTTTCTGCCTCCGGACTTTCCTCGTCCTCCTCGTTGGTGGGATATTTGTGGCGCACCTGCTGTGTCCCCGCCATGTGCTCTCCCCACTGCGCCGTAAAGAGAAGGGGTGGGGAATAGACGAGAAAGATCGTCAGGGGCGGGCGGAGTTTGACGCATGCGCACTGTATATAAAACGTCACACGCCTGTGTCGTAGCCACGATCTGGGAGACGAGGGGAGAGAAAGCTCACGCACGAGACGATCGCTAGAAACGAAGGTACACTTTGACGTTGGTACATAACTAGCCTAGACTGATTAGAACTTGAGGCTTCTTTATGGAGAAGATTAGGAGAGTTTAGGCTGACATTATTTATATTGTTCTGTGTGGTGTTGTGTCTTGCAGAGGTGATGGAGGCCTTCTACGACGTGAGTTTTCTCCCCCTCTTCATTGATAAATACAGGGAATTTCCCCTTTTATGGCTACCAAAGCACCGTGACTACAGCAACAGACCAAAGAGGTACGCAGCCATGCTGAAACTTGTGGCATTTGTAAAGCCAACCCTGCCCATGGCAACCGTGGCAAACTTAAAAGTGAAGATTAACAACATGAAGAGTACCTATTTCCGGGAGCGCAATAAGGTCCGGAAGTCCCTAGCATCTGGAGCTGCAGCAGCTGATGTCCATGTCCCCACGCTCTGGTACTATGAGAGGCTCCACTTTCTCAAAGACCAGACTACTGTCAGGAAGTCACTCTCGACTCTTCCTTGCACGCGTCCTTCCACGCACGCCACCCCTGATGAGGCTTCCGAGGACCAACCTGGGCCTTCCAGTCTGGAATATGTGCAGGTGCCCAGCTTGTTCCAGGTATAGTAGTTTTGTAACCATTTTGGGGAATAAGGAATGATGTTCAGTTAATTCAGGATCCCCAATTGCTTAGTTCCTAACGTGATTGACATATCAACAGACAGTGGTGTTGGAGACATTTTTGGGAAGACTCTAAACTGCAGGGCTGAGAATTGTATGGTTTTCTATTTGTAAACATTTTGCAACAGTCACTAGATGAGAATTGTGTGTGTTTGATGAACAAATAACTGAAACTATGTGCCTTTTTCAGACACAGGAAGACCTCAGCCAGGAGGTGGCTGTGGAAGGTGGCAGTCAGGAGGAGGCAGGGGTTAGTGGCAGCCAACAGGGGGGTAGGCGTAGGAGCCTGACTGTCTCCCAAGTCCCTCCCCTCCTCCTTCCCTACAGAAGGGCGAAAAGCATGGGGGAGGTGGGAGAGTCAGCGCTCCAGCTGATACGAGATGCCTCAGCCTCCCTATATGCCACACCCACCTACGAGGAGGCCTTTGCCTCCTTGGTTGGCAGTAAAATGACGGGTATGGAGGCGGGGCAACGCAGCATGTGTGAGGATGTCATCCTCAAAATACTAAATGAGGGGATGGCTGGGGAGATGACTCCCCTCACACATGTTTGCGAGAGTGACCTTGCTCCGCCTCCTCCTCCTCCTTCTGCCACCCCACCAGCACCACGGCGTGGAAGGAAGCGTACAAGGAAGACAAGAGAGTGATGACCTTGATTCAGTCTGGTCTGAGAGAAGATGGAGCCTCTCGTTGGACCAGAGCCTGGGGACCTAGATGGCATCTGCTGCAGTTCCGGATGTTTTGGACTTCAGGACCAGATTGCGCTCCTTATTATTTAGATAGGTACTCTTCAGGCCCCCAATTTTTTAAGCGTGAAAAAAGATGGTTGCCATGGGTGTCCAAGGCTTTGCAAATTCCCCAAGTTTCACCATGGCTGCGTTCCTCTTTGGTTTGTTGCTGAGACCTAAATAAAGGTTTTTTTGATTTGAAATAATCATTGACTATTGTGTTTTACTTTTCTACAATGACAGTTTTTCTTGGAGTAGGCAGGTACATTTCACTAATCCTAAAGTAGAATTAACAAGGGGCACCAACAACCAACAAACTCCTAGTAAATTTAAGCAAGAAATACAAATGTTAATAATGTGGTTTTGCTAAGTTGAGACACACAACCCCCCTCCAAAAAAAAAAAAAATCTCCTTCAAATATGTATTCCCCAAAAAAAACAAAAAAAGACAAATGATGCTAAAAATATAACAAAGATTCTTTTACGATCTGAGTAAAAATAAACATGTAGTGTATAAATGCTGAAAAGTAATAAAGAACTAAGTTTGTGAGAAGTGCGGGTGAATAGGAGCAGCTAAAACATGTCATTCTTGTTGCATTGTAAAGAAAAAGAGAATGCGCTGCATTAAAGACATTTTAACATTGCAGCGTGACGAATGTGCTGTGTCGATTAGGAAAGGTAGTTTTACCTGACCGAGCGCTTCCGTCACAGAATTTCTTCTGAGCATGCGTAGCACTTTGTCCGTCGGACAACCGTACACACGATCGGATTTGGTGTGATCGGACCGTGTTGACGGCAAATCTTTCCAGCAGGAGATAAGACTTTGTCCGTCGGACAAACCGACGTACACTGTCCGATGGTGCATACACACGGTCTGATTTTTCAACAACATTGTCCGATCGGACAGAATCCATGAAAAAGTCCGACCGTGTGTATGGGGCTTTACACTGCACGGGTGAAAACCTCTGACTACACTGACTGCACCAAACATTTTCGTTAAGGGGACCATAACCCAAATATGGGCGAAACATAACACCCGTCCAGAACCCATCCTTGGCTTCCTGTACAATATATATATACTTTAAGATCTTCTATCAGGGACAATGTGATCAATGACTCATATACTTTAAGATTTTTTGTCGGACAATGTGATCAATTACTCATCACTGGTCATGAGACCTGTGCTGAAGGGATGTCGAATTATGCTTACTGCAGTAACATTATATGTTTTGGGGATCTTTCTTTTACTTTACTGAGCGATAAAATAAAGGTATGCTATTGTTATAATATAGTACATTTTGTTTAACTGCTCTGTCATTCTGCTATAGCCGTCTCATCTCTGCCCACCAATACCACCATCCAGTGCCACCTGCCAATGCCCACACAGTGCCAAGAATCTGCATAAGTGCCAGCAATCAGTGCCACCTATCAATGCCCACAAGTGCCACCTATCAATGCCCACCAGTGGTGCCAATCAGTGCCTCATCAGTGCCCCCTAGCAGTGCTGCCTATCAGTGTCACCTAGCAGTGCCAATCAGTGCCCATCACTGCCACCCATCAGTGCCCATCATTGCCACCTATCAGTGCCACCTATTAATGCCCTTCAGTGCTGCCCATCAGTGCCAACCACCAGTTCCCACCAATGCCACCTATCAGTGCCCACCAGTGCCGCCTATTAGTGCCCATCAGTGCTGCCTATTAGTGCCCATCAGTGCCATCTTATCGGTGCCCATAAATGCAGCCTATCAGTGCCCATCAGTGCAGCCTCATCAGCGTACATCAATGAAGGAGAAAAATTACCGTTTGCAAAATTTATTAACAAAATATAAAACGGTTTAGTATTTTTTTTTTTAAACTTCTGTCTTTTTAAATTTTTTTAACAAAAAAAAAAACCCACAGGTAAACAAATACCACCAAAAGAAAGCTCTATTTGTGGGAAGAAAAATTATAGAAAAATTAATTTGGGTACAGTGTTGTATGACCGCGCAATTGTCTTTCAAAGAGTGACAGCGTTAAAAGCTGAAAATTGGTCTGGGCAGGAGGGGGGTTTAGGTGCCCAGTAAGTGAACTTAAAAGGACGCTGCATCTGCGGTTTGCCATCACATGCGTCCGGAGGTCTGTGCTGCAGTATCTCCACCTCTCTGCAGTAGCCATGATGCCATGTTTGGTTTGAAACGCTAATATAATACCAGCAGGTAAAAACAATTCTTACTATAGCACTTATAATCTAGCTATTTAAGTGAGGTCACTCAGTATTTTTGGATGGCTACTAATCACTACACTACACTATACGTTTTGGCTATGCAACTATTTATTACTATTGCTACATTGGGGAAAAAACAGAGCTATTTGTCTTCTGCCCCATATAGTTCCATCAGAATAAAAAAGTATTTTCGTTTGCAAACTCTGGTTGTTTGTTATAGTTGTGGAATTATATATAGGGGAATGCAACCGCTTAATCCCTATCTTTCCTTAAACTAGTGGTCAGCCATTATTATGCTAAACTGTAGGTCTGCCCTTATTGCAGCTATAAATTAGTCAAACGCTATTGTATAGCCTTTGATTATTTAATATGCTATATAGTATTTTGTTAGTAATACATTTTATAAGCACAAACTACTGTTTATCATGTAGCGATACTCAAAAGGAAATTTGGACTTTAGATGAAGCAGTTGAAATGCTGGGATTGGAGTAAAAATTATTTTATTGATCATGGGTATATAATAAAAGTTTATTATATACCCATGATCAATAAATACATTTTTACTCCAATCCCAGCATTTCAACTGCTTCATCAAAATTCCAAATTTCCTTTTAAGTATCGAATCCAGGGATGGAGGCGCCTTACCGTGCCTCATTTAAAGTCCCAAAACCCCCCTTTTTTGTTCAGTTTATCATGTAGTGAGTGCGACGTACGCATTGTTATCATTACTATCATGATTATTTTTATTCAATTTTACCCTTAGATTATTGTTGCTTTAAACAAACTGGCGATCTGGTACTATCCAATCGTTCCACTGGCTACCCCGGCCGGGTCTGGCTCCTATTGGGAATAAGCCGCGATTGGTCTGCCGCGGAATGTGCGGATTGTTAGATAGAGGCGTATATGGGTGTTTAGTCACTTGAAAGACCAGGTGAGCACAAAAATAAATATAAAACTGTTGATGTTTACATTGAACATAAAATAAAATTGTTATACAAGTTAAATTCTTTTATTATCGATGAAATTTGAAATTTATGCTTGACATTATACTAATGATATGTTTATAGCTTATGTAATCTTGATGAATTAAATGGCATATGCAAAAACCCCAATGAAGCAATCTGTGAAACATGTTGGTTTCCCTGCTTGTCAACACCTCTGATTAATTATGTCAAGTATCATCTTATGGTCGAATTAAATGTGTATTTTGACTGTGTTTTTGAATTTTATATTAATACATTTATATTTTCTCTTATTCAATTGCCTTATTTGTGTTTGCCTCATCCACAGACAACTGGTCTCAATTAAAAATCCCATTTTATCTGTAATGAGGCGTACACACGCTCGGACTTTCCGGCGGGATTGTCCGTCGGACCTTGTCCAGCGGACAAACCGCCGGACTTTCCAGCGGAGGTCCGCCGGACTTTCCAGCGGAGGTCCGCCGGACTTTCCGAACGTGTGGACTTACCCACACACACCCGGACTTTTGGCGAAAGTCCGCAGGACTTTTGAATGAACGGACTTGCCCACACACAGTCCGTTCATTTAGAATGTGACTCCAGGTAGATGGGACTAGCGAAGGCAGTGAATGCTGCCGCGCTAGCCCCGTCACCTGGTATGGATTTAAAGGGGAATCCCTACGCCGAAAAAACGGCGTGGGGGTCCCCCCCAAATCCATCTCAGACCCTTATCCGAATGAATGAATGACTTGTATAGCGCAACCTATGCGAACTGAATCGCCTCAGGGCGCTTTTCGCCTGAGCACGCAGCCCGGCTGGTCAGTAAAGGGGGTGGGGACGAGCGAGCGCCCCCCCTCCTGAGCCATACCAGGCTGCGTGCCCTC
The DNA here is from genome assembly GCA_028564925.1 of Lithobates sylvaticus. NCBI lineage: Eukaryota > Metazoa > Chordata > Amphibia > Anura > Ranidae > Lithobates > Lithobates sylvaticus. Next base: position 365,477,424 of record CM053028.1, read on the forward strand.
AACATGGGGGGTGCCCTGGGGAAAGGGGGGCCCTGCGGCCCCCCCACCCCAAAGCACCTTGTCCCCATGTTGATGAGGACAAGGGCCTCTTCCCAACAACACTGGCCGTTGGTTGTCGGGGTCTGCGGGTGGGGGGCTTATCGGAATCCGGGAGCCCCCTTTAATAAGGGGCCCCCAGATACCGGCCCCCCACCCTATGTGAATGAGTATGGGGTACGATGTACCCCTACCCATTCACCTAAGGAAAAAATGTAAATAAAAAAAAACTACACAATTTTTTAAAATATTTTATTGCACAGCTCCGGGGGTCTTCTTTGGGGGTCTTCTCGCCGGACTCCTCCGCTATCTTCTGCTCTTTTACTAGCTCTTTCACTAGCGGAGGAGCCCGGCTTTCTTCTTCGTCGCCGCCGTCATCTGGGGGTCTTGTTCCGACTTCGGGGGTCTTCGGGGGTCTCTTCTGTTCTTGCCGGTGGCTGGGACTTCTGTTGCTGTCGTCGCTGTCGCCGCCGCCTTCTGCTTCTTGTTCTTCTTTTTTCATCTGATGTTGTCACAACGCTCTCTCTGGCCGTAATGGCAGAGACACGCTGTGATGTGACTTATATAGGGACAAGGGGCGGGTCACATGCTCATGTCACATGGTGACCCCGCCCCCATATGATGTCACAGTCCCAGCATCCTCCGGGAGTCAGGCGAGAAGACCTCCCAAGACGGAAGAAGACCCTCGGAGCTGTGCAATAAAATATTTTTAAAAATTGTGTCGTTTTTTTTTATTTACACTTTTTTCCTTAGGTGAATGGGTAGGGGCACATCGTACCCCATACTCATTCACATAGGGTGGGGGGCCGGTATCTGGAGCCCCCCTTATTAAAGGGGGCTCCCAGATTCTGATAAGCCCCCCCGCCCGCAGACCCCGACAACCAACGGCCAGGGTTGTCGGGAAGAGGCCCTTGTCCTCATCAACATGGGGACAAGGTGCTTTGGGGTGGGGGGGCCGCAGGGCCCCCCTTTCCCCAGGGCACCCCCCATGTTGAGGGCACACAGCCTAGTACGGCTCAGGAGGGGGGGGCGCTTGCTTGTCCCCAGCCCCTTTCCTGACCGGCCGGGCTGCGTGCTCGGATAAGGGTCTGAGATGGATTTGGGGGGGACCCCCACGCCGTTTTCGGCATAGGGATTCCCCTTTAAATCCATACCAGGTGACGGGGCTAGTGCGTGGCATTCACTGCCTTTGCTAGTCCCGTCTACCTGGAGTCACGTTCTAAATGAACTCCGTGTGTGAGGCAAGTTCGTTCATTTCAAAAGTCCCGCTGACTAGCACACAGACGGCGGGATTGTCCGCCGGACTGCCGAGTCCAGCGGACAATTTTAAGTCTAAACTTAAAACTTAGTCCGCCGGACTTTTGGGAGGAAAAAGTCCGCCGGAGCCCCACACATGGGCGGATTGTCTGGCGGACAATCCCACGGGAAAGTCCGCTCGTGTGTACGATTTTCTTTCTTTCTTTGCTATTCATAACCAGGGAATGGGGACAGTGTCTCTCCTGGAAACTGTCCAATCATACAATTGTTCATGTATTGTATCATGTCTGCACCCTCTGATTATCTCCTGTAATATGTCTGCAGTCTCTGACCATGTCCTGTACTATGTCTGCAGTCTTTGACCATCTCCTTTACAAGGTCCACAGTCTCTGATCATCTCTTGTATTCTATCCACAGAGTCTGACCATCTCTTATTTTTTTATTCATGGTCTCTGATCATCTCTTGTATAATGTCTATAGTTTTTGACTATATCCTGTTATCTGCTGTCTCTGACACTGAGTATTCACTGAATGTTATGTGTGGCCCTTTCCATTGGCTTCCACTAGCTGGACTGACTGGCAGACCTGACTTGGAGCCCTCAATATCAAGAAAGTTGTCAGCCACTGTCCTAGACCATGCTGATCTCAGAACTCACTCTGGAGCAATTTGAGTGCTAGGAGATATCTTTAGCTGAGAGGGGGAAAAAAAGCAGATGCATCCTCTTCTCTACAGTCCCATTAAAGTGGTTGTAATCCTCCAACATGAAATATAAAGAAAGCATATCCCTTTATAGTGTGTACTTGTCTCAATTTAGAGCACTAAGTGTAATTTATATCTGCTGCCTATTCCTCGGCTATCAGCATGAGTCACTTCTGACAGGTTTTCCTGACACCAAGAAATAAAAAGGTAACAGGGGAGGGAGCTCCAGCACACAGCCTGCGAATGACAGCCTCAGCTTTGTTCCTGTGTGCTGTGTGAAGGGGGGCTGTCCCTTCACTCCAACCAGTGCTCAGAGCTCTCTTCACTGAACTCTGGGGAGTGTAACTTCAACTCCCCACACCCTGGAGATCAGCTTTAAGTGTAAGGCCTGGTTTACAAGGGACGTATGAATCCGCACCCTGGGTGCGTTTGGGGCCATGCACCCGCACAGATGTCACTTTGGGAGCAGCTGCTGTGTGTGTGCAGCCGCTGCATTACATCTGACAGAAATAGGGCTAGCTGCACAGGGACGGCCCTCACACATGGTATGGGTTCATACGCCCTGTGTAAACAATGCCCTAGTCCAGTCCAATTTTTTTATTTTGTGTTGGAGAGTAGGGAAGAATTAGAACTCCCCTCATGTTGTTTTTACTGACAACTGGGATCCCTAACTTCTGTTCATGACAACAGTTTTACCAGACAGGAAGTGAGGAAAATCTGCAAAAGGGAACTGACAGTAGTAAAACACTGTTTCTGTTTGTGCTGCTGTTGGAAATGTTCAGTGCCTGTCTGATGAAACCATTTTCATTTTGACAATATATATAGTAGCCCCTAGCATCGAATTGTTAAGTCAGTTTCCATGCCAATGGCTTATGGTGAAGAATTACGGCAAGAAAGGTTGGAAACAGAAAGGTTGGAAACAAATTCCTCTCGAATTGTTAAGTCAGTTTCCAACACAGCCAAACAGGACCTTGTTATTAAACTTACATTTTGCATCACAATGAAGTTGTCGATGGCCTTAATGCTATGGTTGCAGGTCAGGTCCAGATGACCAGTACAGCACTTTGAAAGGCAGCGTTGTCACTAGTTCCGACTATTTGCAGCCATACAGCAAACTAAACCCACTTTACATGCAGATAGTCTTCACTGAACACATTATCAAGACATTTCCTCGTTTTGTGCTTTTTACTGAACAATTGGACATGTTTCAAGATAATCGGCATTGTAAAATCTGTATATGGCAGGGCAGGGACTCCTACTGACGTCATTGCATACCGAAACGCCAATTTTTGTTGCCAGCTGGGTGATGCTTTTACATGTGCACTGTTTTTAACTTTCTGTAAGTGTATTTCTTTATCATAACAAATGTTTTAAAGGTTTTTTACACAATGGAGAGGCCTTTTTTGTTTACTTTGCATGATGTTGATATTGGAAGTCTGGACATAGCTATTTGTTGAAAGGCTTTCCAGGTGGCTATAACTGTTTAAGGGATATAGGACATTTTGAGCGGACTTTACCGGTACCAGAAAAGAACACTATATAATTTTATGAAAATTGATTTATTATATATTACAAAATAAAAAATTAGTACAGAATAAAAACAAGAAAGTTAAAGCTCTCATTGGTATAACCACACAATGTATATCAGTCAGAGAGGTCGATGTTTGGCTTTATGCTTTCTCTGGACCTTTTCTCCTTGACTGCAAGCAGAGGGATTATGTATAGAAGAGAGAGGAGGGAAATATCATATTTCACAGAACGGATAAGAAATGCAGCCAGATATCTTATAATATTATAGTCCCCATGAATAATATAGGGAGAAGTGTCAATGAAGTGCCACTCAGAGGCCTTATAAATGCGGCATGCCAAGTGCCACCCAGAGGCAACCAGATCAACGAGAAACATCTCTAGATCAATCAGACAATAATTCACAGTACCCCATTCTATAAGGAGGACAAAATGAAAGTCAGCCTCCGAAGAAATATAAAGGACAATCAATGCAATCACAACCATATCAATATAATACTTACTGGACAGAGAATATCCCCAAAATCACGATAACGGGACAAAAGTCAGTGTATCATATCATTAATCAGACCCGCAGTCCTGTTAGCTCCTATATAGAGTATAAAATAAATTAAGTGGCAAATGGCAATATCCCTTGTTTAACCACAACGGTCATTAGAATCACAAACATAGTCAGATACCTCGATAAGGAGGGGGTCAATGATCGAATGACTTATTCAAAACCTTCCAAAGAACCAGCAGAGGGTAGACTGAGATCTAAAAAAATCAATAATATCTTAATTAGTGTTATTTTCTTGTCAACTCATTGCAAATTAAACGAACTGCTGGGATCATGAGCAGCACTCAATTTCAAACTTACCAAATAACCAGTGTGAGAATCAACATCCGATACCCTGCATTTGCAAGGCAGCAGATATAGTCAAACAAACACCGGTGGCAACATACACAGTGGTCTAGAAGGCAAAATAAATCAAATTAGTCTTTGGTCAATAAATACCATTGCAGTAATGCTATAAGGTGGCTATAACTAATGTATGGAAGGTGCCATTGACATACTGCATATGGAAACTATTGAAGCACCATATGACTACTCTTGAAAAAGGGAATCATAGGGAGTTGTTAAACATACATCTTATTATCACTTTGGGTGAAGGTGTGTTTTGGTGATACCACAGATACAATCTTGTTTGAAGAGGCGCATTTTTCCATCTACTCTGGGAGTTATTTTGGACACTTTATTTAAATCTTTATATGATTCGTTCATCCTTTTATATTTTGTCACTTATGATTTATATATTGATATATTGTGTTTTTATATTATGTAATGCACTGTGAGATCATTTAGAAAGTGCAACACATTATTTCTTTTCATTATTTTTATGTATTTTTATGTTATCTTTTAGTTATTTTTTATTTCTTTTACTTATTTTTGCATTTGCTGCTGTATTTTTTAACCACTTGCTTACTGTGCACTTAAACACCCTTCCTGCCCAGACCAATTTTCAGCTTTCAGTGCTCTCGCACTTTCAGTGACAATTGCGCGGTCATGCAATGCTGTAACCAAATGAATTTTTTATCATTTTGTTCGCACAAATAGAGCTTTAGTTTGGTGGTATTTATTCGCGACTCCGTTTTTTATTTTTTGCGATATAAGCGAAAACATAGCGGAAATTTTGAAAAAAAACAATATTTTCTTTTTTCTTTTTTAAAAGAAATCCAATAAAATCTAATTTTGTCATAAATTTAAGCCAAAATGTATTCTGCTACATGTTTTTTTGTAAAAAAAATTCCGTTAAGTGTATAATAATTGGTTCGCGTGATCACGGACATATGTACGCAAATGATCATGTAAAAGGGGTGTGCAGGTGATCACGGACATATGTGTGCAGATAATCATTGGCACATGTTATTTTACTGGGACATATGTGAGGGACATGTGTATTTATTATTTGGGGACAAGTGTGTTTTGGGGACATGTGTGTTTTACTGTGGGGACATGTGTGTTTTACTGTGGGGACATGTGTGTTTTACTGTGGGGACACTAGACAGGTGATCAGTGAGTAAAAGCTGTAAAAAAAACAGCTAATACTCACTGATCACCAGCCGGCTGCAGCGATCCGCTCTCCTCTCCTCACCGACGACTTCCGTGTGAGGAGAGGAGAGCCGATTGCCTAGCAACCGGCTGTTTGTGTACATCACATGACGGCTGTGATTCGACACGGCCGTCATGTGATCAGGAGGGCCAATCACCGAGCCCTCCTGCCGATACGAGATGCGCCGTGTCCGGGTGACACGGCCGCATCGGGATCGCGCCGCTGCGCGGGCACACGCGCGATCCCTCTACTTCTGAAGGACGTTCCGGAACGTCCATTCAGAAGTAGACGGCTCCCACCTGGCCGTATATGTACATTGGCCGGGTGGGAAGTGGTTAAAGTATAACTAAAACTAAATTTTAGATAAAGTAGAGAGGGATTAGAATGCTTGTCAGTTGTTATTGCTGTCTATACTCCTGTTAAGGAGATTCACCCTTTCGATTTGTCCTGTTTATAATTATCATTGAAAGTGAAAGTAAAAGAAAAACCCAAATTTTAGGTTGCCCCCAGAAAAGTGACAGTGGGAAAATCTTCCAATAGGAACACCATTTCTGGTGATCTGGGGGTCCCCAAGGTTATTCCTGTAACTTGCAGGAATTTCCTCTCACTTCCTGTTTGGCTACGGGACAGGAAATTAAGGGAATTCTCTGGGACACAGATGACGAAAAAAAAATCTGACGGGTTATACCCTTCCCTTGTATCTAGCACATATTGCGCGGTTTACATAACTTTACACTGACTTCCAGTAACTGTAATGCCGCGTACACACGTGCGGACTTTTGCCGGCGGACTTAGTCCAGCGGACAATCCGCCGGACTTTCCAGCTGGCTTCGCCGGACTTTCCGAGCGTGTGGACTTGCCCACACACGTGCGGACTTGCCCACACACGCGCGGACTTCTTCGGCGGACAATCCGCCGGCCAAAGTCCGCGGGACTTTTGAAAATGAATGGACTTGCCCACACACGGAGCAGTCCGTTCATTTAGAACGTAACTTCAGGTTACGTAGCTAGCGTAGGCAGTAAATGCCGCCGCGCTAGCTCCGTAACCTGGCATGGATTTAAAGGGACTCCCCACGCCGAAAAACGGCGTGGGGGTTCCCCCCAAATCCATGTCAGACCCTTATCCGAGCACGCAGCCTGGCCGGCCAGGAAAGGGGTGGGGACGAACGAGCGCCCCCCCCCCCTCCTGAGCCGTACCAGGCCGTGTGCAGTCAACATGGGGGGTGCCCTGGGGAAAGGGGGGCCGTGCGGCCCCCCCACCCCAGAGCACCTTGTCCCCATGTTGATGAGGACAAGGGCCTCTTCCCGACAACCCTGGCCGTTGGTTGTCGGGGTCTGCGGGCGGGGGCTTATCGGAATCTGGGAGCCCCCTTTTATAAGGGGGCCCTCAGATCCCGGCCCCCCACCCTATGTGAATGAGTATGGGGTACGATGTACCCCTACCCATTCACCTAAGGTGTAAAATGTAAACTACAAAAACACACACACTTTTGAAAAAATATTTTATTGCACTGCTCCGGGGGTCTTCTTCCGTCTTGGGGGTCTTCTCGTCGGACTCCTCCGCCATTTACGAGCGGAGAAGTCCGGCTACCTTCTTCGTCGTCGTCGCCGCCGTCGTCTGGGGGTCTCGATCCGCCTTCGGGGGTCTTCCGGGGGTCTCTTCTGTTCTTGCGGCGGTCGTCGTCTTCCGCGCTGCCGGCGCCTTCTTCTTCTTGTTCTTCTTCTTGTTCCGATGTTGACCCGTCGCTGTCTCTGCCCGGAATGGCAGAGCCGCGCTGCGCTGGGACTTATATAGGGACATGGGGACAGGGTCACATGCTCATGTCACATGGTGACCCCGCCCCCTTGCGATGTCACAGTCCCGGGCAGAGACAGCGACGGGTCAACATCGGAACAAGAAGAAGAACAAGAAGAAGAACAAGAAGAAGAAGGCGCCGGCGGCGCGGAAGACGACGACCGCCGCAAGAACAGAAGAGACCCCCGGAAGACCACGGAAGACCCCCGAAGGCGGATCGAGACCCCCAGACGACGGCGGCGACCACGACGAAGAAGGTAGCCGGACTTCTCCGCTCGGTAAAAGAGCTTGGTAAATGGTGGAGGAGTCCGGCGAGAAGACCCCCAAGACGGAAGAAGACCCCCGGAGCAGTGCAATAAAATATTTTTTCAAAAGTGTGTGTGTTTTTGTGCTTTACATTTTACACCTTAGGTGAATGGCTAGGGGTACATCGTACCCCATACTCATTCACATAGGGTGGGGGGCCGGGATCTGAGGGCCCCCTTATAAAAGGGGGCTCCCAGATTCCGATAAGCCCCCGCCCGCAGACCCCGACAACCAACGGCCAGGGTTGTCGGGAAGAGGCCCTTGTCCTCATCAACATGGGGACAAGGTGCTTTGGGGTGGGGGGGCGCACGGCCCCCCTTTCCCCAGGGCACCCCCCATGTTGAGGGCACGCGGCCTGGTACGGCTCAGGAGGGGGGGGCGCTCGTTCGTCCCCACCCCTTTCCTGGCTGGCCGGGCTGCGTGCTCGGATAAGGGTCTGAGATAGATTTGGGGGGAACCCCCACGCCGTTTTTCGGCGTGGGGATTCCCTTTAAATCCATGCCAGGTCACGGAGCTAGCGCGGCGGCATTTACTGCCTGCGCTAGCTACGTAACCTGAAGTCACGTGCTAAATGAACGGACTTGCCGATGAGCGGCAAGTCCGTTCATTTTCAAAAGTCCCGCGGACTAGCCTACTAACGGCGGGATTGTCCGCTGGACTGCCAAGTCCAGCGGATAATTTTAAAACCAAACTTAAAACTTTGGTCCGCCGGACTTTGGCGCCAAAAAGTCCGCCGGCGCCCACACACGAGGGGATTGTCCGCTGGACTTGAGTCCAGAGGATAATCCCACGGGATTGTCCCTTCGTGTGTACGCGGCATAAGGGTGGTGAGGCAGCAGTCCTTACAGTCCAATTGAAAAATAGTCCCCCCTACTGCCAGTGTCCCTTGGTGGCCAAGGTTCTTCTTCCTGTTGGCCCCTGTCATATTTGAAATACATGTGGCTGCGTGTGGCTCCACCTGCACAGATGCATCACAGAGATCTGTGAATTTAAAAACAACAAGTCTCATCTTCCACTGCAGCAGAGAGATTGTAGTTCTCAACAGAGCAAATGCAGTGATGTCAGTGCACTTGTAGTTGATACTTCCTCCAGCTCCATAAATTAAGTACCTACCTGAGTTGGAGGAACAGTCTGCACCGATACTGGCATTGATATCTGTGCCAATACTAAGCATTTGCACCATTATCGGTACTCGTGCAAATGCGCTGATGCTAGAAACCAATACCTTCAGGTTCAGTTCTTTCATCTGTCAGTGGGATTCCCCCACTGACAGCTGAAGTGTATACAAAAGAATGCCGGAAATTATCGGTTGTTAAGGAGTGGGGCCGCCGCATCCTTAACAACTGATGATGTTTCAGCTGTCTCCCTCCTGCTCTTCCCCTCCACTTTCTATTAGCTGGCCCCATGGAGGAAGAGTTCAGAGTGGAGGAGCCCCCCGCTGTTTTGTGTGTGCAGGTCGGGGCCCGATGTCAGGCTGGCTCCGCTCAGGTACCAGAGTGTGCGCCGGGCTGTTCGGGGTGGGCCAGTTGGTGCCAGCAGTGGGACCCTTTAGAGGAGGAGGCCAGGAGGGAGGAGCCCCCTGTTCTTTCTTGCAGCTGCCACCAGAGGGCCTGGTGGAGATGGGACACAGGCTCAGCTACCCCTCCTGGCACTGCTGGACAGGTGTGAGCTGGGAGGACTGCTGCTTCCCAAGGTGTGTGTGACACTGCCCCCCACCTATGACACTGCCTCCCACCTGTCCCGCTGCCCCCACCTTTGACACTGCCTCCAACATGTGACACTGCCTCCCACCTATGACACTGCCTCCCACTTGTCCCACTGCCCCCCACCTGTGACACGGCCTCCCACTTGTCCCACTGCCCCCACCTGTGACACTGCCTCTCACCTGTCCCACTGCCCCGATCTGTGACACTGCCTCCCACCTGTGACACTGCCTCCCACTTGTCCCACTGCCCCCACCTGTGACACTGCCTCCCACTTGTCCCTCTGCCTCCCTCCTGTGACACTGCCTCCCACCTGTCCCACTGCCCCATCTGTGACACTGCCTCCCACCTGTGACACTGCCTCCCACTTGTCCCACTGCCCCCCACCTGTGACACTGCCTCCCACTTGTCCCACTGCCCCCACCTGTGACACTGCCTCCCACTTGTCCCTCTGCCTCCCACCTGTGACACTGCCTCCCACCTGTGACACTGCCTTTCACCGGTCCCACTGCCCCCACCTGTAAACATAACTAAAAGACACTCCCCATCTATATACCATGGCCTCTGTATATATACATAGTTACCTAGTAGGTGAGGTTGAAAAAAGTCCATCAAGTCCAACCTATGTGTGTGATTATATGTCAGTATTACATTGTATATCCCTGTATGTTGTGGTCATTCAGGTGCCTATCTAATAGTTTATTGAAACTATCGATGCTCCCGCTGAGACCACCACCTGTGTGGAAGGGAATTCCACATCCTTGCTGCTCTTACAGCAAAGAACCCGCTACGTAGTTTTAGGTTAAACCTCTTTTCTTCTAATTTTAATGATTGGCCACGTGTCTTGTTAAACTCTCTTTCACAAAAAAGTTTGTGGGGTCACCAGTACAGTATTTGGAAATTTAAATAATATCCCCTCTCAATCGTCTCTTCTCCAGAGAGAATAAGTTCAGTACTCGCAACCTTTCCTCATAACTAATATCCTCCAGACCCTTTATTAGCTTTGTTGCCATTCTTTGTACTCGCTCCATTTCCAGTACATCCTTCCTGAGGACTGGTGCCCAGAACTGGACAGCATACTCTAGGTGCGGCCAGACCAGAGTCTTGTAGAGCGGGAGAATTATCCTTTTATCTCTGGAGTTGATCCCCTTTTTAATGCATGCCAATATTCTGTTTGCTTTGTTAGCAGCAGCTTGGTATTGCATGGCATTGCTGAGCCTATCATCTACTAGGACCCACAGGTCCTTGTCCATCCTAGATTCCCCCAGAGGTTCTGCCCCCAGTGTATAGATTTCAGTCATATTTTTGCCACCCAAATGCATTATTTTACATTTTTCTACATTAAACCTCATTTGCCATGTAGTTGCCCAACCCATTAATTTGTTCAGATCTTTTTGCAAGGTTTCAACATCCTGCGGAGAAGTTATTGCCCTGCTTAGCATCGCCCGCAAATACAGAGATTGGATCTTATGCTATGTGGAGCCTCCTTCTTCTCTTTTGAGCGAGACACCTGTGGACAGCGGAGGTGAGAGGGTAAGAGGGAATCCATTAGACCACTGTGTACCGGAGTTTCTGCAGTCCAAAAGCCCTGGCAGGGTAATCAGTCACAGCCATGCGCCATCCATGCTCATCCATGCTCCATCCGTGCTCATCCATGCCCATTCATGCTCATCCTTGCCACAGCCATGCCACATCAGTGCTCATCCGTGCCACATCAGTGCTCATCCATGCCACATCACTTCTCACCCATGCCACATCCTTGCCACTACAGTGCCCATCAGTGTCTCACAAAAGTGTAATAGGTAGTCAAATTAGATTTGAAATGTATGTCCCTGGTGGTGCTACCTGTATGTTGGGCCTCTGTATGTGGCCAGGCTGTGTAAAAGTCTCCCACATGTGGTATCGCCATACTCAGAAAGAGTAGCAGAATACATTTTAGGGTGTCATTTTTGCTATGTACGTGCTATGTGTTAGAAATATCTTATAAATGGACAACTTTCTGTAAAAAAAAATGTGTTTTCATTTTCTTTCCACATTTTCCAAAAACTTGTGTAAAAAAAATGACATGTTCAAAAGACTCATTATGCCTCCTAGAATATACTTTGGGGTGTTTACTTTCCAAAATGGGGTCATATTGTGGATGTTTCCATTGTCCTGGTGCTACAGGGCCTTCAAAAATGTAAGAGGTAGTCAAAAAATTAAATGTGTAATTTATGTCCCTAGAACGCCTGACGTTGCTCCCTGCATTGTGGGGCTCTGTATGTGGCCAGGCTGTGTAAAAGTCTCACATGTGTGGTATAACCATACTCAAGAGGAGTAGTAGAATGTGTTTTGGGGTATAATTTGTGGTATGCATATGCTGTGTGAGAGAAATAACCCGTTAATATGACAATTCTGTGAAAAAAAAAAAGAAAAAAAAAAATGTTGCAAAGAATTGTGGGAAAAAAATTACAACTTCAAAAAACTCACAATGCCTCTAACTAAATACCTTGGAATGTCTACTTTCCAAAAAGGGGTCATTTGGGGGGTATATGTACTTTCCTGGCTTGTTAGTGTCTCAAGAAATTAAATAAGCCATCAGTACATCAGGTGTGATCAGGTGAGATACATTTTCAGTGGTTGGCACCATAGCTTGTAGATTCTATAACTTTCACACAGACCAAATAATATACACTGATTTGGGTTATTTTTACCAAAGATATGTAGCAGTATAAATTTTGGCCAAAATTTATGAAGAAAAATTACTAATTTGCACAATGTTATAACCGAAACAAAGAAAAATGCTTTTTTTTTTACAAATTTTTCGGTCTTTTTTCATTAATAGCGCAAAAAATAAAAAGTCCAGTGGCAATCAAATACCACCAAAAGAAAGCTCTATTTGTGTGAAAAAAAGGACAAAAAATTCATATGTAATTGTCATTCATAATGTGAGAGCACTGAAAATTGGTCTGGTTAGGAAGGGGGTTTAAGTGCCCAGTGGTCAAGTGGTTAAAGTGTCAAAATAAAAATAAAATTAACAATTAAAAAAAAAATTATTTAAAGCGACCCTGTCTCCGTGTGCTCGCACGCAGAAGCAAACTCATACGTAAGTCCCGCCCACATATGAAAACGGTGGTCAAACCACACATGTGAGTTATCGCTGCAAATGTTAGAGCGAGAGCAATAATTCTAGACCTAGACCTCCTCTGTAACTCAAAATATGTAACCGGTAAAAAAATTTAAAGCGTCGCCTAGGGGGATTTTTACGTACCGAAGTTTGGCGCCATTCCACGAGCGTGTGCAATTTTGAAGCGTGACATGTTAGGTTGTATTTACTCGGCATAACATCATCTTTCACATTATGCAAAAAAATTGGGCTAACTTTAATGTTTTTTTTTTTTTAAAGCATGAAACGTGTTAAAAAAATTGCTGCACAAATATTGTGCGAGATTAAAAGTTGCAACGACCGCCATTGTATTCTCTAGGGTCTTTGCTAAAAAAAAAAAAATATATATGTTTGGGGGTTCTATGTCATTTTCTAGCAAAAAAATTTTGAATTTTACATGTAGGAGAGAAATGTCAGAATTGGCCTGGATGCGAATGGTGGTTAACTGTAACGTAGCAGTATTTTTTTTTCTGGTCACTGATTTGTTAGGTAGTGAATGATAACAGTCCCACAGTCTTTATGTAAACAATAGCAGCTCCCATATTGTTTTTCGCTCAAGTTCACTTTAAGTAGTGCGTGTTTCAGCCACCAGAGGTCTCCAGAGTACTTTTTGCGACACCATTTACAGAAATTTCTATGCAAAACCTTAGGACCAAAGTAATTTTCTAGTTATATTGAATCAAAGTAAGGAACATTTTCAATGCAAGTGTAAACGCAGAGGTGATCTATCACATTAATAATAATTATTATTATTTTATTACATATAGGTTTAAAGGAGCCTGCCACCTTTTGAAAAAAATAAATAAATAAATGCACCTATCTTGCAATTTTTTTTAATTTTCATTGGAGCCTACAAAGCCTTTTTAACTGTGATCAGTGGGTTGCAGGTGCGATGCTCTGGCTCCTGCAGACTAGGGTTTCCGCTACCATTTTCTTTAAGACTGAGCACGAGTACCAATACTTTTACTCAAGTACTCGCCGGTACTTGGAGAAAAGCTGCATTGGCTTTTGTCCAATCAGCTGGTACCATTCCAGTCAGTAGACTGTCAGTAAAAATGAGGAACAATGCTCTGGCAATTACTCGACTGAGTTCCCTAAGTATAAATTCAGGAAAAAAAAGTTCATAAGAAATGTCAATATAATATCAGCATATATATTAACAATACTGAGGTGCCTGCTGTGATAGCTGAGATATATATATTCAATTTATTTATTTATTATTATTTATTACAGGATTTATATAGCGCCAACAGTTTACGCAGCGCTTTACAATATAAAAAGGGAGACAATACAGTTATAATACAATAAAATACAAGAGGATTAAGGGGGCCCTGCTCAGAAGGGCTTACAATCTAATAGGGTGGGGGAGGTGATACAAAAGGTTGTAACTGTGGGGAATGAGCTGATGGAAGTGGTAGAAGATTAGTTGGAGACATGATAGGCTTCCCTGAAGAGATGAGTTTTCATGGATCGCCTGAAGGTAGCTAGAGTCGGGGATAGCCGGACAGGTTGAGGCAGCGAGTTCCAGAGGATGGGAGAGGCTCTGGAGAAATCCTTATGCAATGGACAAAAAGATGTAAAGCCAAGGTGGTGAAGGAATAGAAACGCCACACTCCTTAATCCCAATCAAGGTCCACAACTTTCAGAAATCCATATATTGTTGTCACCACGTGTCACCATCACCATAAATAAAATGCCTGCTTACCAGATAGTAAAGACCTATAGAAAGGTCAGCTGCGCCTGTGGCCAAGACCGGATTAACATAGGGGCTATTGGAGCTGAGCAAGGATGAGCATGAATGGGCATGGATGAGCACGGATGGAGCATGGATGAGCATGGATGGCGCATGGATGCAGGGCCGGATTAACATAGGGGCTATTGGAGCTGCAGCTCCAGGCCCCTTTCTCAAGATAGGCCCATTTGCCCCCCCAAAAATAAAAGATCGTCTTCGAGAGTTGTAGCTCAGCGATCAGGAGTCACAGAGACCCCATATTTGGGGGGTAGATAGCTGAAGACCTACTCCAGCACTGGTTAAAATATGGGGCTGCTATAATCTATGGTTCCGGAGATATGGGGCTGCTTGCGCAGTCGATCAGAAGCTACATACAGAGCGGCCAGTTTGAATACAAGCTGAACACTCTGCAGCAGACAGAGGATGAACTCACAATGCTTATAATAATTATTTGCATATTACTTATGATAATTAACCCCTTGCCACCCAGGCCAATTCTGACACTTCTCTCCTACATGTAAAAATCATCTTTTTTTTTTGATAGAAAATTACTCAGAACCCTCAAGCATTATATATGTTGTTTTAGCAGACACCCTATGGAATAAAATTGTGGTCTTTGCAACTTTTTATGTTACACGATATTTGCGCAGCAATTTTTCAAACGTTTTTTTGGAAAGAAACAGTTTCATTCATAAAAAAAAACACTTTGCACAATTTTTTTTGTGTAAAGCAATGCTTTAAATTTTTTTACAGGTTACATGTTTAGAGTTAAAGAGGAGGTCTAAGGCTAGAATTATTGTTCTCACTCTAACGA
This sequence comes from Lithobates sylvaticus, assembly GCA_028564925.1. Taxonomy (NCBI): domain Eukaryota; kingdom Metazoa; phylum Chordata; class Amphibia; order Anura; family Ranidae; genus Lithobates; species Lithobates sylvaticus. The sequence goes on from CM053028.1 coordinate 365,492,532, forward strand.
TCGCGGCGTATGTAACCAGTGTGTATCTGGCTCTGATACTAGCCAGTGCCTACCCAGCCACTGACTAGTATCTCTCCCCAGCCTGTCCCCACACACCATCTCACCTGCTGACCTGTGGATGGGGGAATCACTCCTGCAGTGTTATTGTGTTCTGCCAGTGAATACGATGATCAGTGTTGCTAACTATAGCTGGCAGCACCGATTGTTTTGGGGAAAACCTGACAGGCTGGTTGTACTCAAGTCGGTTAATAGGTTGACTTGTGTAAAACCAGGTAGACCATACATAGATCGACTATGGCTGGTCTCTGCTTAATTGGTGTAATTTCAATCCATGTATGGCCCTCTTAACCACTACACAGTTCCTAAACATCCTTCCACAAACCTTTACATTTTTCCTTCCCAGATTCCTTCATCCTCCTCTCCTATACATAGTGCCCACTGTCATACTCTCCACACTTCTCTCCTGTACATACTGCTCACTGTCATACCCTCCACACTTCTCTCCTATACATAGCGCCCGCTGTCATATCCTACACACTCCTCTCCTGTACATAGTTCCCGCTGTCATACACTTCTCTCCTGTACATAGTGCCCACTGTCGTACCCTCCACAATCCTCTCCTGTACATACTGCTCACTGTCATACCCTCCACACTCCTCTCCTATACATAGTGCCCACCATCATACCCTCCCCACTCCTCTCCTGTACATAGTGCCTTCTGTCATACCCTCCGCACTCCTCTCATGTACATAGTGCCCACTGTTAGACCCTCCACATTCCTCTCCTTC
>CM053028.1:365493774-365749808 GCA_028564925.1 Lithobates sylvaticus
TCTCAAGACCTTTATCCCATAGAGAATATGTGGAGGGAGCTGAAGGTTTGAGTTACCAAACGTCAGTCTGGAAACCTTAATGACATGGAGAGGTTCTGCAAAGACGAGTGGGACAAAATCCCTCCAGAGCTGTGTGCAAACCTGGTGGCCAACTACAAGAAAAGTTACCTCTGATTGCCAACAAGGGTTTTGCCACCAAGTACTAAATCATGTTTTGCGAAGGGGGTTGAATACGTCTTACACTCTTTAAAATGCAAATCGATTTATAAAACTTTTTTTTAAATGCGATTTTCAGGATATTTTTGTTGTTATTCTGTCTCTCATTGTTAAAATAAACCCATCATTAAAATTATAGACTGATCATTTCTTTCTCAGTGGGCAAACATACAAAATTAGCAGGGGATCATACTTTTTTTTCCCCTCACTGCGAAACGTTTCTTTAAGCAGATCAATCAGTTTGGAATAAGAAAAAATAAATAAAAAATAAATAAAATAAATACCTCTCCACTAAGGCTGCTTGGAAGGGTTTCTGACGTTACCGTTGTGCTGGGAGGGCTGGAGAAATCCCATATGTTCACAGGCAGAGCTGGGTCAGGATGCTTAGAGTTATCAGTACATTTAGGATTGTCCAATAAGGTCACTTCATAAAATTCTTGAATATCTAAAATTTAAGAAAGACATATGGTTAGCTTGAGACATGAAAGGAAACCAATCATAAAAGCAAAAATAGGATTTTTATAACAGCTTACCTATAAAATCATTTTCTTGGAGTACATCACGGGACAGAGAGCCATAGTAGTTACTATGTGGGTTATAGGCCACCTTCAAGTGATTGACACTGGCACACCCTAAGACAGGAAGTTCACTCCCTATATATCCCCTCCTACTACTGGGAGTACCCAAGTTTTGTAGCAAAGCAATATACATGCATTAGAAGAGGGGAAGGCCCTTGTAAGGATTTTACAGGTAAAAAATTAAAATAAAGAAAATCCTATTTTCTTTATCGTACATCACGGGACACCGAGCCATAGTAGTTACTATGTGGGATGTCCCCAAGCAATGCCAACTGAGGGGAGGGCGATAACAAAAGTAGGGCAACCATGAGACTAAAGGACTTATACTGCTGTCTGCAGCACACTACGCCCAAAGGCAATTTCCTCACACCTTTTTACATCCACCTGATAGAATCTGGTAAATATAGACTGAAGACCAAGTTGCGGCCTTGCAGATTTGAGCCATGGAAGCTTGGCGATGCACTACCCACGAAGCACTAACAGCCCTAGTGGAGTGCGTTTTGATTTGAGAGGGTGGAATTTTCCTCTTCAAACCATAAGCTTGAACAATTACTTGCCAAATCCATTTAGAAATAGTAGATTTTGATGCTGCCTGTCCCCCTTTTAGGACCTTCAGGCAACACAAACAAAACATCAGTTTTTCGAATCTGAGCAGTCGCCTTCAAGTAGACCAAAAAATGTAGTAACTCTTCCGTAGAACAGGGTTCTGGAAAAAATGAAGGTAGAACAATATCCTGGTTTAGATGAAAACCTGACACTACCTTCGGTAGACAGTTAGGATGAGGACGCAATACCACCTAATCCTTGTGAATAATAAAATATGGCTCTTTACAAGAGCAGCCAACTCCGATACCATTCTTGCAAAAGATATGGCTACCAGAAAAATTTGTTTCCTTGTCAAAAGGGAATATGCTGCATCGGCTCAAAAGTCTGTTTCTGCAATGCCGACAAAACTAAATTCAAGTCACAAGGGTTCAGGGGTGACCTAACCAGAGGATTAATCCACGTTACCCCCTGAATAAAGTTACAAACCAAACCAGAGAATGCGAAGCATGTGGTCGTTGAAATACCAATAAGGCCGATACCTGGCCTTTGATAGTACTCAAGGCCATTTCCATCTGCAGAAAGCCAAGGATTCTACCCATGACATACTTCCTGGGGTGCCAACCCCTGGATTCACACCAGTAGACATAGGCCTTCCAGACTCTACAATATATGATTCTGGAGGCCGGCTTCCTTGCAGTAAATCAAGGTACTTACCACTGAACCTGATAGCCTGCGCTTCTTCAGAATGTTGGTCTCAATAGCCAAACCGTTAAATTTAGCGCTTGTAAGGTGCAAGAGAAGGTCTGGACATGGTGGTAGGGTCCATGGGCACTGAAGCGCGCTGCCCGAATCTCTAGAATGTTGATGGGTAAGGTCATTTCTGATGTGGACCATTTCCCTTAGACAGTCGCCTCTTCCAAGACTGCTCCCCAACCTGAAAGGCTGGCATCCGTTACCAAATTCTAGATAACTGGTAGGAAGGATTTTCTGCAGATTCTTGGTCATCAACCACCAACTGAGGCTCCAGCGCACCCTTGGAGACAGACACATTGGGAAATCTAAAGCTTGGACTTTCTTGTTCCAAGCAGATAGGATACTGTTTTGCAGCAGCCTCGAATGAAACTGAGCATAAGGAACAGCCTCGAATTAAGTCACCATCTTTCCCAACAACCTCATGCAAAGTCGAATAGGATTTTTCTTTGCCTTGACCACCTGAATCAGTTCCTTTATGGCACTGATCTTCGCCTGGGGCAAGAATACCCTTTTCTGGGCTGTATCTATGATCAGACCCAAGTATTCTCATCTCCCTGATGGTTTTAAGGAGGATTTCTCTAGGTTGAGAACCCAACCTAGGTATTCCAGGTAGTTGACTGTGGTGATCATACTTTGGTCTAAGCGGGCTACTGACTGGTCTATCAAGAGCAGATCGTCTAGGCAAGCTATAAAACGTTATACCTTGGGCCCTTAATCTGGCTAGAGGAGGGGCCAGGACCTTTGTAAACACTCGAGGTACAGTTGCTAGACCGAAAAGGCAGAGCTACAAACTGAAAATGAAGATTTTCTACCTCGAAAACAGATATTTCTGGTGAGCGGGAAAAAATAGGCACAGTGGGAGTTATGCATCTTTGATGTCGATTGACGCCACAAGTTCTCCACCTTGTAGAATGGAGACTACTGTTTGGATTGACTCCATGCGAAAAGAGCGGATATTCAGAAACCGGTTTAGATCTTTGAGATCTAGAATGGGTCTGACATCTCCATTTGGTTTTGGTTCCGTAAAAAGGTTTGAATAAAACCCAAATCCCTGCTCTCTTTCATGGGGACCACTGAGATCACCTTTTGAGACAAAAGAAGGTCTAATGCTGGAAAGACTTCTTTTTCTCTGGATCCCTGGGAACGTTTGATCTGAGAAAACGAGGACCCGGGAACTTTCGGAACTCTAGTTTGTACCCTAGAGTTGAGGAAGTCACCCATCTGTCTCGACACTCTCCCTTCCAGACCCTTGAGAATGGCAGAAGTGTTCCCCCCACTCAAGCGAGCGGGGGCGCCCCTTCATAAGGAGGCTTTAGTATTTGGTCTTGTAGGTTTCCTCCCCCAGGGCTTCTTTTGTCCCTGGGGTTGACCCTGAGGTTTACCTCTTGAACTTGATGGCGGAGGCCGTAGTGACTGCCTGGAGGCAGATGCCCCTGGCACTGAAGAAGGAGCTTGTTTAAATGAAATACGTTTACTCCTTTTCCTAGCTGGCAAAAGTATACTTTTTCCACTAGAATTTTTTTGGCTGTATTTATCCAAATCATCCCCCGAAGAGCCGCTCACCGTGAAAAGGTTAACTAGCCAGGAGCATTTTGCATGGCGCAATTTTTCAACCATAAGATTCTATGCATATGCACCAGTCCAAGCATAAGGCATGAGGCCTGGAGAATAGAATCTCTCATAGCGTCTATTGGAAAACAAAGGCACCTAGTAGCTCAGCTAAATCCTGGGCCTGCTGATCAGGAATAGCATTGAGCACCTGTTTAAACTGGTCTCTCAAGGATTTACATACACCAGTCTGCTAGCGAAAAAACTTCAGTAATATAGACGGGGGCTGCAGTGTTGGAAACAGTTGTAAAATTAGACAGCCCTTATGGCTCACTCTGACCAGCCACCTCAGATCTCTCAGAGGAGGATGCCATAGTAGAGAGGAGTTTAGGCTTTGAGCTTGAGGGAGTCCCTTTTGAGCCCTTTTTTGGGGTGATTCTACCTCCCCTTCTGACCATAGCCAGATGCACAAATGCAGAGGTACTACCTGATGAAATTGCACCCACTGCTTGAGCAAATAGTCCAGCAACTGCTATTAGTGCTCAGCCTGGTGCTTTAGTAAATGTGCCAAGGGAATGCCTGTGCCACCACTTACATGCCCCCTTTTTGCTTGTGTCCCTCTGACCGCTGCAGTCAGTAAAATTGGGCTTTTTAAGTGTATGCCCGCCCTGGACGTTGCTGCACGCCAACGCCACACTCCCTCCGTATTCCCACCTCGGCCCCTTCCTCTTTTCAAAAAGAGCGTTTTCCTGCACGAGCCTCCGATCAGACAGGATCGGCGTGTGGGGGGGGGCTGTGACAAAACGCTGTGCAGAGGCGGTGGAGAACGGAGTGGCATCCGCCGATCGTTCTGGCTTCCCCCTCTATCCAGTGAGAGAGGGAGAGCTTCTGTCCAAGTGGGGGGGGGGTGTTTTTGGAAAAAAAAAATGCTAGCCGGAGGGAAGTCTGCAGCTTCTGCTGATACAGAGTGATCTGAGGAAAGCATGACAAGTTACGTGCTCTATACAGCCCCCAGTGGTGACTTTTAGGCATGACAACATTTACTTTTAAAGGAGATAATTCATAAGAAAATAAAAATTCCTTAGAAAATATCCCCTTACCTTTCCCGCCGCAGGGATTCTGTGGTAAAACCAACAGACCCAATCTTCACCCCTCACAGTGGGCTAAATTAAAAAACCTTCAGGAACCGAGGCCCCTTTTTATTAGGGATCCACACTCCTGGAGCCGTAAAGCACTGCACCAGGAAAACTTTATGGCTGAAAAAATAAAACACACAACAACAACATTAGATCCCGGGGACCAGCTCTCTAAAAACAGAAGCGTTATGGGCTAAACCTCGTTTCTTCCACCACAAGGCCCAGGTACCATTCAATTCAGACAAAAAAAAAAAATGGATTTGAATGGATCCGGTTGCATAGCCTGCCTCAGCAAGGAATATTCCAGTGGAGCTCAGCACAGCACATCTTTAGTCGTGACCAACACCTAAGACACTGGTGAAAAAACTGGAGGTACTCCCAGTAGTGGGAAGGGATATATAGGGAGTGAACTTCCTGTCTTAGGGTTTGCCAGTGTCCCTCACCTGAAGGTGGCCTATAACCCACATAGTAACTACTATGGCTCCGTGTCCCGTGATGTACGATAAAGAAAATAATGGATTACCCAATTCTGAGAAGGCTCGTTGCCTGACCATCATGGTGAACCTCTAGCTTTAGTTCCAAGTCACTGACCCAGAACAAGTAGGAAGATCAGGAGTTTTGCTTGACAGTTTTGCATGACAGCCAAATAACTAGCATTTTCAAAAGTAGGTGAGCAATAGCAGCCTCCATATTTATCTCATGAGAGGTCTACTTAAAGTGTTGTCATGTAAATTTGGTTTTCTTGGTTAACCCCAATGTATGACGACATCAGTCAAAGCTTCATACACAGGTGAAATTACTTTTAGCTGTTATACCTGTTAATTTGTTATTCTGTTCAGCCATTCACTCCCCTGCCACAAGTTACAGCAGGCAGGGTTGAACCTTCTCAGTTACCTTCTGCATATTAGACTATGACTATCCTCATATTGGATGAGATTCTCCATGTACTCTACAAACCTCTACTTCACAGTTACCAATAAACAAACTGACACACTGTGCAATGCAAAAGAACCACAATGCAAAACACCCAATTAAAAAAAAAAACTGATGTGCTGGGGGATCCTGGAAGCCAATGAAAATTTGGATTTTATGCAGTTACACTAGCTGTAATTAAAACAAATACAACAGTTTTCAAATACATAACCAGTCAAAATGGTGCTTACGGTTCAATGGAAGTGCATCATCCAAGTTTTTAATACACTGCCAAAAACACAAAATAAAGGCATCCTTATATGCACAGCTCCAGCATCTCAAAGTTATCCCACAGCTCAGGCTCCCCCGTTTCAGTGAGTGGCAAACAACTTTACCAAAGGAGCGTATGGGTGACATTATAACTCCCAGAATTCAAGGCCATTGTCGGACGCTCCCTGAGCCGGAGCTGCATGTGCCAAAAGCGTAGTGTGACATGCACATGTGCAGTGGGAAGCCAGCTGTGAAGGTGCAAGGAATTATAGCTTCCCTCCATAAACATACCCACATCAGGGATCTTAAGAGCCCTTTCACACTGCCAGTGTGGGGGGCGTCAGCAGTAAAGTGCCGCTAATTTTAGCGGTGCTTTACCATATTTTTTGCTGCGCTTTTAACCTCCCCCCGCTAGTTGTTAAATAAAGAGTTAAAAAAGCACCCGCATAGCGCCGCTGCGCTTTGCAAGCGCTGCCTATCAATTTCAATGGGCAGGGGGCACTTTGGGAGCGGTATAAATCACGTTGTTTGGAAAGGGGAAAAAATAAAAATAATAATAAAAATTATGAAAACTGATTCAGGCTACATCCATCTTAAGTTCAATTCTTTTTACATTCATTTTATTTAATTTTCTCTTCAGCCGTTAAAGAAACTAATCATAGGTTAAAAATAAAAAATGGGTTTCTTTCTAAAAAAAAAAAAAAAAAAAAAAAAAAAGAAGAAGGAGATAGAGATTTAATAGTAAATGGAAAACGGAGAGCATTAAACCAGGAAATAAATCCAATGCTATAATTGATACTCTGGGGGGAAAAAAAAAAAAAGGGGGGGCTTAAACAACATTGCCAGGTATCTATTCCTATCTTATAATTTCTAATTTACTCACCTATATTGATAGAAAAAGGCGGCTATACGGTTATAAATATGGAACTTTTCAAAAAAAACGCAGAACTTTTTTTTTGCCAATGTAAAATTGTATGCATAAGCCTATGAAAATCTGTGAAAGATACTACAAAAAAAAAAAGACATTCCAAGAGTTGAAGCGCTGTCTCCCCCCCTCCCCCCCCTATTGAAATATTCTTGCCTCCCTAATTAAAGGAGCAAATGTGGTACAAGATATGCGATATTTAATATAGCTCGATTTACAAAATGTATACACTTATATCGCCATATACCAACGTACATCTCTGGTCCTATATTAATAAGGACGGGAGACATTAGTATATAGAAGTGGACTTCTGGTAAAGGGGGAAGAGGGGAGGAGAGAAAGGGAAAGAAAAAGGAGAAAAAGACAAAAGCCCTAGGACTTAATAAACACAAAGGCCTGAGAGGAAGGGAAAACCCAGGGAGGAGAACCCCCCCCCCCCCCCCCCCCCCTTTTTTTTTTTTTTTTTTTTTTTAAACTAGAGGGAAAGAGGAGAAGAGAAGGAAATTGATTACAAGATTTCCCATATTGAGTACAAATTAATAATAACTAAATAACAATAATTAATACTCTGGTACCCTTGGTATAGCGGTATAACATTGTCTGTACAATCCTATAAGGACAGAAGTAGCAATAAGGGAAATAGACTGGGGGCTTATAAGTGTTAACAAGCCGCTTCTCTATAGCCTAGAACATTAGAAATTCAGCAAAGGGGTAGCTTGGAGGAAAGTAGAATAAGGCCTAAAAAAAAAAAAAAGGGAATATAGTAGGAAAGGCAAGACCAATAAAGGAGGCGAACCTAAAACCCCCAAAGATAAAGCTAACACGAGCACAATTAAACACTATATGGTAAAAGGTCTAAGCCCTAAAAGCCCAGGCCCAGAAAAACAAGAAATGAGTAAACAAGCCAAAAAGAAAGAGACAAACAAAAAAAAAGAAGAACCCGCTGAAGTTTCAGCTGGAGAAGCAACCCTGGAGACTGAAATAGATAGAAGTACCTTGGTGGAACAAGCTATGAACCCCCAGATGCCAACGAAAAACGAAATCTCAGAGATGTTATCCCGAATGGAAAATTCGATCAAAAAGGACATCTCAGCACTTCGATCAGACGTAGGCCACCTCTTAAACCACATAGAGGAAATCGAGAACAAAACAGACAACTATATTCAGGAGATTTCAAGGATGCAAGAACTTAAAAGAGACAAAACTGAACCAGAGGAGATTGAACCACAAATTAGAGGAATACGAGAATCAAAATAGAAGGCGGAATTTAAGAATACGTGCCCTAGCGGAAGAAAACGGTGAAGACCTTAGGAAAACAATAAAGGATATACTCAGTCCGATCTGAAACAAGGGCCCTGAAATGGAGCTGAAAATAGACAGGATACATAGAGTAAGGAAACCCCAACATATACCAACAGAAAGTCCTAGAGACATCTTGATAAAATTTCAGAACTACGAGGATAAGGCAGCGATATGGAGTAACCCAAGAAGAAAACCTCCAGTGAAAATGAATGGTACAGAACTACAAATATACTTAGACTTGGCCCCGGAGACGTTGGCCAGGAGGCGAATCCTCAGACTGCTATTAAATCAACTAAGAACAGAAAATGTGAAATACATTTGGGGTTTCCCGGCCTGCCTAGTAGGCTATAGAGAAGGTAGATCCGCGAAACTGAGATTTCCCGAGGAGCTCCCAGAGTTCTGCGGTAAATTAGGCATACAAGAGTTTGAGATCCCAGAGTGGTCACAAAGAGAATGTCTGGGATAAAGCGCTGTTTTTTTTTTTCTTCTTTAGGGGTTAGCGGGAGTGGGCGAGGGGAGGTGACCTTGCGTACTCAAGGGAGGAGAGCTCTGCCTGGTATACGCACTCCACTCCCCTCCTGGGAGTAGCCCGTGGGAGGGGCGCGGAGGGCAGGGTGGGTGCAGAGTCACACCTCGAGGAAAGAAGACCTGGGATCGAGATGAGGTTCGTTTCAACCCATGGTCTAGAGGTCAGTAGTGACCGGGAGGTGGGAGGGGGGCAGGGTGGGGGAAGGGGGGAGGGGAGGGTGTCGGAGAGGGTTGGAGGGGAGGGACCCAGAAATGCCTCTTATCCTACTACAAAAAACGAAAGAAAATGATCGTAAATTAAGTTTTTAACATATAACGTTCGTGGATTGAATATTCCTGCCAAAAGACAAGATATTAAAAGAAATTAAACAATATCACGCAAATATAGCATTTCTCCAGGAGACACATCTCTTCCATGGAGCAAACATAAAATTATATTCCAAAGCATACCCCACTTGGTTTTATGCAGACTCAAATACTAGAAAAGCTAAGGGGGTTGCAATTGGGCTCTCAAAAGAAGTTCGATTCAAAGTAGAAGATAGACTCGCAGACCCGGATGGTAGATACCTTTTCATTAGAGGTCATATTGACGAAATACGATGTACCTTGGTAAATATCTACGCCCCTAACAAAAGTCCTGCGCAATACTTGAAAAAAATGATGGGGATCCTCTCAGTTTGGGAGGGGGAGGGTAATATTGGCAGGAGACTTCAATATGTGTCTGAGCCCTAAAGAAGATAGTACGTCCCGTGCACAGGGGACGGGAGGTGGGTCCCTAAAAATATTGAAGCAAAAATTACATCAAAATCAACTAGTCTATGTTTGGAGAGCTATGCATCCAAAAGTAAGGGACTACACGTTCTTCTCCCCTGTGCATGGGACGTATACACGAATTGACTATCTATTTGTTGACCACAATACCCTGACAAAAGTGACAGAAGCTGAAATAGGAATCATTACTCTATCGGACCATGCCCCAGTAACGATGACTATAGAAGAGTTAAAAATACAGAAACCAATTAATAACTGGCAACTGAACGAAACACTTATTACGGACAATCAAGATATAGAGAAAATACACAACGAATTAAAAACTTTCTTCGAAATAAATGAAACAGAAGATGTCTCATACTCGGCACTTTGGGATACACATAAGGCTTACATTAGAGGCATCTTCATTTCAATGGGGGCATGGAAAAAAAAGACCAGAGAGCGGAAAATCAAGTGTCTGATAGATGAGATACATTACCTAGAACAGCAACATAAAAAATAAAAAAAATCGGGGGACAACGTCAAGAAGTATACCATCAACTTATACTTAAAAGGGAAGATCTAAAAGAACTACTGACTCAGGAAACGAGAAAGACATATAACAAGATATTGAAGGAAAAATATCTTGGTGGCAACAAAATGGGGAAACACCTGGCAAAATCCCTGAGGAAGGAAAAGACAAAGAACTATATTGAACAAATTCGGAACAAACAAGGCGAAATGGTTCATAAAACTAACGATATAGCCGAGGTTTTCCGTAAATACTATAGTCAACTCTACGATGTCGAGAACGGGATAAGAGAAAAGGGGAAAATAAACATAATTAGACAGTTCCTGGAAAAGTCTGGAATACCCAAAATAACATCAATGGACAGCGAGGACCTAGAGAACCCCATCACAGAGCCTGAGATAGCAAAGGCAATCACAGAGTCCCCACTGGGCAAAAGCCCAGGACCAGATGGCTTTTCACTAAAATATCTAAAAAAAATTCAACACGGTATTGATACCCAGACTTTGCAAATATATGAACGGTCTTGGAGTGGAATTCGGACTGAGCACAGAGGCACAAAGAGCTCAAGTAACAGTTATTCTAAAAGAAGATAAAGATGATACGAAATGTTCCAGCTTCAGACCAATTTCCTTATTAAATTTTGACGTAAAGTTATACGCGAGAGTTTTGGCAAACAGGTTAAAGAACAAGATGAAAGACTTGATACATGTGGATCAGGTGGGGTTCGTCTCAGGTCGAGAAGGACGAGATAATGGTATCAGAACTCTCTTACTATTACAAAAAATGGAAATGGGGGGGCCCCCAGGTCTATTCCTGTCAATAGACGCTGAGAAAGCGTTTGACAGGGTAGACTGGGGGCTCATGACAGAGACCCTGAAGTTTATGGGATTAGGCACTAAGATGCTGCAGAAAATAAATGTATTATATAAGGAACCGACAGCGACAATAAAAATAAATGGTAACCTTTCATCTCCCTTTACTATGAAAAATGGTACAAGACAGGGTTGTCCCCTGTCCCCACTGTTGTTCGTGCTCTCATTAGAACCTTTATTGGCAACGATAAGATTAAATAAAGATATTAAAGGAATTAGGTCTGGCGATGTCGAGCATAAGACCGCGGCTTTCGCCGATGACCTTTTGTTCTACATCACCGAGCCCAATAGAACATTGGCATGTCTATTAGACATACTTAAACAATATGGTGATATCTCAAATTTTAAAATAAACTTGAACAAATCTGAAATCTTAAATATAAATGTGCCACAAAAAGGAAGCACTTGAACTACAGAGAGATTTCCCATTTCCATGGAAAAAAACAGGATTAAAATATTTAGGGATAAAACTCGCTAATTCAGTCGACAAACTTTATAGAGAAAACTATATCCCATTACTCGACGAAATCAAAATCGAAACTAAGAATATTTCTTCAAGACCTCTGTCATGGTTTGGACGTATTAACTCTGTTAAAATGATCATTCTACCGAAGATGGGTGTTCGAATTAAACTATGCCCCAATGTTAAAACAAATAAGGACAGATCTGAAAAAGTGGGATAAAGAAATCTTCACGTTGGTTTGGGAGGACGAATATAAAAAAAATGAATGTAATGCCAAGGCTCCTATACTTATTTCAAACTATGCCAGTAAGGATCCCCCAAAGTTTTATGAAAGAATTGCGGTCAGGACTCCTGAGTTTTATATGGGATGGAAAGCCTGCAAGACTACGAAGATCTATTCTGGCTCTTCCAAAAGAGAAAGGTGGCATTGGATTCCCAGACCCATGCAAATATCAGGAAGCCACACATTTAGTTAGAATAAAGGAGTGGTGCGCTAAAAAAAAAAAGCCATGGGTAAACATGGAACAAACGCTGAGCAAAGCCCCCTTGGAGGGGTTGGCATGGATGGCTGGAAAGGATATTCCAAGAGTACTCAAAAAACACCCACTGATCGGGGCAACCCTAAATATAAGTAAAAAGATTTTTAACAAAAACAAGATTTCAAGCGAACCAAGCCCTATGCTACCTATATTAGGTACATATGACTTTGAGCCAGGTCTATCGGATCAGAAATTCTCTGTCCTGAGAAACAGGGGGTTAAATAGGATTATACATTTTTCAAAAGAAGGGAAAATAATGACAAGAGGGGAGATAGAAAAACAATTTACCCCAGAACTAGACTACCTTAGAGCAATGCAGTTGGGGGCTTACATTCTCTCAAAAAGTAAAAAATACCCTGAAATTAGAAGCCTCTCGGAGTTTGAGCAGACGTGTTTAGATGGCGAGACTTTGAGACACCCCTTATCATATTTTTATGAAATGATTACAAGACATGAAGCACCTGAAAAGTTAAGCTACATATGTGCCTGGGAAAAAGATTTGAAGGTTACGTTTTTTTTTCCCCAAAAACAAAAGGAAAAAATACTGAGAGCTGTTCACAAAACATCAATAGCGAGTAGATTCCAGGAGGGGGGTTATAAGATTCTCACCCGGTGGTATAGGACCCCAAGCATGTTACATGATATATTCCCACAGACGCCGAATATATGCTGGCGATGCGGGAAAACAGAGGGTACAATGTTGCACATCTTTTGGGAGTGCGACAAAATTAGAGAATACTGGAAGAGGGTGGAGGAAACAGTAGAGCAAATTACAGGGGTATCCCTTGGAGAATGCCCGGCATTGACCGAAGATTACTTATAAATTCCAAATGCTCCCAATCCCTCTCCCAGATTATTATTTTCAAACCTTAAAATCGATTCTAAGTAAATGTATATGGCAAAATAAAAAGCCTAGGATCTTGCATATCATCTTGAGAAACAGTAAAGAGCAAGGAGGCCTAGGGGTCTCAGACCTGAAAATGTACTATCAAGCGGTCGTAGTGTCAAGAGCCATTGAGTGGTCACATGAGACAACAGATAAGCAATGGGTAAATATAGAGAGTAGCACAAGTGGGGTAAACTTAAGAACGGCAATTTGGAACCCACCGCACTTAAGGGGTCTAGGTATAAATACACAAAAAATTACAAAGCACGTATTTAAAATTTGGGATTCACTGCACAAGCGATTCGGTTGGAAATATAATAATTCACCTTTAATGATGTTAAGAAATAGCAATTATTTCCCACCTGGGAAAACACACAAAGGGGGTGGGGATTGGATAGGGCAAAATACACAATTGAAGGATATCACAAAAAGAGGCAATATTAAAACACTCAGAGATATACAGCAAAATATGACACAAATAAAAATAAATGATTGGCGCTACCTACAGCTGTCACACTTTATCAGAAAACTACCCCAACCAATTAGAACAAAAAAGGAATATACGTCATTAGAAAAAATAATTGAAGATAAGGGGGGAAAAAAAAGTCGTATCTAGACTGTATAAAGCTTTTCTAATGGAAGGACATCTGGAGGCGCCGCCCTTCTTTATAAAATGGGGAAATGAACTAGGCTCACAAGACTATAAGCATAGGATTGATAAAATGTTAAAACGTACTCACATTTCGGCAAGTGACACTCAGACCGCAGAAATGAACTACAAATGCCTCTCTAGATGGTACATGGACACCGGATAAACTAAATAAATGTCAACCAGATAGCTCGCAAAACTGTTGGAGAGGGTGCCTGGAACGAGGCACAATGGCACACCTTTGGTGGGAGTGCCCAAAAATAAAGAAATTTTGGAGAGAGATTTTGGAAACCATAAAAGAAATAAATGGAGTGACGTTGCAAGAAGAACCATGGATATGTCTATTCCACGGAACAGGGGAACCAATCAAACAATATTTGAAAACCCTGACTCCTCAGATGCTAAATGCTGCAAAGGGATTAATCCCTAAAAAAATGGGATCTTGAAGAAGCACCGACCAAAAGAGAATGGATTTTGAGGATCGAAGAAATATACCAGTTAGAGAAACTAAGATCGATGGGACATGAAGGGAACGGAGGAGATATAAGTAAATGGAAGTGCTGGCAGGAATTCAAACGGACGTGGAGTTACGCTGAAACTATCATGTAAAACCATGGAAAGGCCTAGCATGGCCTCCTTGGAAGTTAGAAGATGAGAGGTATTTCGGGGGGGGGGAGGGTAGGGGGGGTTTGGGGGGGGAGATAAGGATTTCGTATTTATAAAGAAAGCACTTAATATTTATATGAAATAAATACATATATATATACATAGGATTAAATCAAAAACTTTACACTAATTACAAGAAAACAGATCACAGGCGAGAATGGTTACCTTTAACAGTGATGTGGGAATACTGAGCTTCACATTTATAATCAAGGGGTTTCAATGGAACCATTGTGAGGGCCAATTAAATTACCATGCCCCATTTTGATGTATGTATAGGAGGATGATGTACATAATATATTTTGTGATATCATGATGAGATACAAGCCCAGCTTACAAGACTTATTTTATTTTCCTGTTTCTTAAAAGCCTTTTGAGGTCTTCAATAGGCAGGTGATAACCAAGTTGCCCATGGTTTGTAGAGAGCCATATCATGGGTCTTTGACATGCCAATGTCGAAACTGGTTATTCTAGGATCAAAGAGGGTTGCGTCGCTAACAACCAGAGGCACCGAAGAGAGTAATGTTTATGTGAGTAAAATGATGGCCAACTAGGATTGAATTTCAGCCAATCAGGATTCAATGCCACTTCTGAACCAATGAATAGTCCAGGGGTGCAATTGGTAGAAATGGGTAGATAGGGAACATGAAAACCAAAGCGCCCATGTATGCGGCCTCTCTTAGCCTCATGGAAGACAAAGCATGGTCATTTAACTTATCCGTATTACATTATTTTGCTCTTCTTTTCTAACTTTTTCTATCCTAGGATTTGCCTTAAAGGGGTTGTAAAAGGTTCAATTTTTTTCACCTTAATGAACCCTATGTAAGTAATATTTGTATTACTTTGCATCATTGGTAACATTTGTTTTAAGGTTGTATCCTCTACGTTATATTTGGCAATATCGGAATAAAAGTTTCTTGTCTGTACAATAGTAAAGAGGGGGTCTGAGTGGGGTGAACCCTACCAACTGACCCCAAGGGAAGAGATGATAAATATGGGTCCTGGGTGGTAAAATATATTTGTGATTGGGATTGTTGGATGGGGAAGAGGTTCTCTAAGAAAGGTACATTTAAAATGAAGGTATGGGAAAATCTGTACCGTGCTCACCACAAAAAGATGACACGGCCAAATGAAAATGATACTTGGAGTATATGGATGCTTGAGTAAATGAATAAGACGGAGGAAATTCATGTTTTTACTATGGGATTTAAAGGAGAAATCATTCCAAACAAAAAGGAACAAAATTGGGATGATCAGGGAGACAAGGAGCAATTGTCAGGACTTGGGCCTTATGCAGTTGCCCAGTCCTTGTCAGCAAAGTGCTCAGGGACTGACATGAACTGTCACCTTTCAGTGGCTGAGAAAAAGGGAGAGCCACAACACAAGTCTGATACCCCAGTAAAATGTGAAGTACAGGGAAATTGGGGAGGTACAGGAAGAGGAAGGCAGAGCAGCAGGATATGGAAAGGAAATGGCCATGCTGGCATTAAAGGGAGGAAAGTCTCCAGGCAGAAGACGGGAGAGGATGTGAAATTTAATTACACTGGAAGAAGCTGTAGTAAGCATACGGGAAAAACGCTGCTAATTTTTGCAGCCAGGTGGTTAGCGAAACAGTATGAATATTTGAAAGTGCAAAACACATCCCTAAAAGAAGCGCTAGAAATAACCAAAAGGTAACATCAGTACTTTAGAAGCTTCTATGTCAAATTCTGAGGCTATCCACCAGCAATTAGTACTAGAAAACCAAAGATTACAGAAGAACGTTCATCAACTGGGAAAAAGACTGAAGGATGCAGAAAGTGAAGTGAAACCATTATCTATTGGCTCCCAGGAGCCGTTTGCATTATCCACTCTGAGAACTGAGCAATGGATTTGGGTATGTCTGAACTCAGGGGGACATCCTCCACACCTAAAAAGGTATGTACCAACAAGAATAAATCCCTGGAAGGTAAGAGTTCTTCAAAAATTGCCCCTATATCTTGTAAACAGCCAGCTACTAATCCAGTTGGAGCCATCGAACATTCTCAGTCATCTAAAACAAAGCAGTTAAGAGATGCTGTACCACTCTAGATAAGATAAAATGTCACTTATGTGGGGTATTTGGTCACATATCCAAGTTCTGTCTATCCAGTCCTATTGCAAAATGTCTAGAGTTTGTCTATAACCTAGCCAATTGTGAGTGGGTGGAATATGGAATTATGGAATATATGTTGCGTTGTCCAACTCTGAGGTCTGCTATTTCAACTGCTGAGAACCCACCCAAACCCACCCAAATGCCCCCCCCCCCCCCCCATTCTTTCTGACCAGGTCAGTGAGAAGCGAACTGTATTGACATGAAAATTACCTAAGCCAAGATAAATATCTGTAATAGTGAATTGAAATGTGTATTTACTAAAATGTGTTTTCCAGAGAGACAGTTCTGGAGAGGTTATGCTTTGTTGAAAAAGGGTACCGCTAAAAAAGGTTTATTACGAGTTGCTAATTTTTTTTCTCACCATGGTGAATACATTTTTTGAGGGGTAAATTAATGGTATACCATAACACAAAAATCCACGCGGACGAGTAATTAGAGTTGAGCTCAACAACTTTTGGCATTTTAAAAAAGTGCACCGTTTCAAAACAAATAAGAAAGACTCTTTATGGAATGGAATGTAAATTTGGGTTTCATATGCTAATGTATTGTTACAGGTGTATAAATAACCATCGGTTCGTTTTGTTTCTAGGCGAAAAAAATTAAATGCTCATTACTAAAACTTTATTGGTGTTTTATGCCTCAGGATACGATAATTGGGTTTTATGGCTTTCAGAACAAAAAGGAAAATTAAAAAAAATAAAATAAAATCGCAGCCTCCATAGACAACTTTATACAAAATTGTTTTTCTTTTTCCTGGTTTGTCGGGTTTCACATATAAATGTTTTAGGTTGTCATCACCAGTATTTCGTTGGTGCTTCCATTTATCAATCCAATCGGCTGTGTTTTGGACTACCTAGTGTGTGTTGCATGTTCTGATCCGACATGTATGAACAAGTTTCTTTGCTCCACCGATTAGCAGAACCAACTTAACGCCACATCTCCAGTTATCACTTAGTTTTTTTTTGTTTTTTTTAAAGTTGATTAAGACAGCAGTGGTTATAAATCTGTCAATGTTACTGTGTTTATTGGTAACAGTGTTGTGGTATTATCTAGAGTTTGAATTTGATCCGGTATAGATCTGTTACATATCTGTTTCCCATTTCCAAAGATCAGCCATGCTGATACTTGCAGTTCCACGGCTTTAAAGGGTAAAGGCCTGATGTTACTTTTGTGTAGACTTGTGTTTAAGACTGCCTAACCCCCCCTGCTGTTATTGTAATTCGTTACACACCCAGCCATGCCTGGCTGTTCAAGCTCCACCAATTGCCTCAGGCTAAGGTATGTTAATGTCCCTAGCAGTCTGTGTCCCCAAGTGTATTCCAAGCCCGTTTCCTGCCCAGTGTCACCATGCAAATATTTGCTCCTAGTTTCCTGTTGGTCCATTTTTACGTGGCCAATTGTCTAATGTGTCTTTGGCGCATCTGTCACTAATATCTGTGTGTTTCAAGACACAACGTTTGGCTCAAATTGTACCCCCTACTGTTCAGTGAACCCAGCGCCTCAGTGCTGCAAGGGATTTTTCTTTGCCTGTTGGCCAGTTGTGTCTGAAAGCAGCAGTTCCTTGAGCTGGATACACATTATGCAATTTGTTGGTCAGCTTCCTTTAGATTTACCTTCAGATGTGTAGTACGAGGGCCGGTCTGATTGCATACAAGTTGTGTATAGGTCTGGCCTCGTATTGTATGGTTTGGAGTGAGACTGGAGAAGAGTTGTGCAGGAAGATTGTGTGGGGTGTTGCCAGCTCTTGACTGTTCCAAGGGCCCTAGACTTTCGTTATATGTGTGGGCATGCTGTAGTCTCAGTTAATACCCATAGGTGTCCTTCCTGTCCTAGACTCGTGTACCTTAACTAGTTGTCTGGTGTCCTGCATGCCAGGAAGACCAGCGCCCCAGTGTTGCACTATGCCCCTGTCATTCATGCAAGTCCTGTCTGAAGCTTGTAGGGAGTTTATTTTGTATGGGTGAAGGATAACATTGTCTGATTACCGGATTGATAAGAGGGAAAAGGTGTGCAGCCTTTAAAAAGAATCAAGTGTACCTGTTGGCCGAAAGTCTGAATACCCAGACTGAAAACAAATTCCCCATACTTAGGATAAAGAGAGGCTTAATGAAGATTGCCTTTGGAGCTGGAGACGGGGGGCTGGGTACCTTAAACACTATGGAGCTGGAGATAAATCAGGAACACATTGGGAGGTCTTGTGCTACATATCAGGGAAGGGGTTAGGAAATCCAACTTGCTCTATCCAGGACCTCAGAGAAGTGACTGACTCTCAGTGGGACAATTTTCACTAACTATTATGGTCAGGGCGATTAGTAGCCTTTAAGATGGTGATACTACCGCAATTAATATATCTATTCAGGTCGGTCCTATTCCAGTTCCTAATACTTATTTTTTAAAAATTCAATCTATTGTAAACAGATTTTTATGGAAAGGAAAGAAAGCAAGATGGGCCTTTAACCAGTTCAATACCCGCCCATAGTCATATGACGCCCACAAGGTGGATCTACCATCCTGGGTGGGCGTCATATGACGTCCTCGGGTTCCCGGCCGCCTGGGGGGCGCGCGCGCGCCGCCGGCGGCGCGCGCCCGCGGCATCGCTCGGGACCCGGTGCGAGTGTCCGGCGGCCGCGTTGTCCGCCGGGCACCCGCGATTGCCCGTTAAAACAACGGGACCGGGCGGGACCGTGGAGCTGTGTGTGTAAACACACAGCTCCACGTCCTGTCAGCGGGGAGGAGACCGATCATGTGATCCCAGTACAGAGGATCACATGATCGGTCTCCTTTCAATTTTGGCACAACTGCGAACATGGATCCCCAATTCACCTAATCCTAGATGGCAAGAATTAGGAGGAAAACCAAACTCCAAAAAAATAATCTGACTATTTAATAGTAAGTACATTCAATCCTACCCACACCACTTCTCTAGCCCGCTCAATGAAAGCATCACTCCAGGCATGGAAAATGCTGATAAAACAAAAAAAGTTACCTCCCCTAACTCTCCACTACCGATCCCCATCACTAGTCTATCAGAACTTATACCTGACATCCATATAACATAATGGGCAGAAAAAGGTATCAAGCATGCAAACCTTATGATGGGACCCGCAATGAAAACATTTAAAGCATTACAAATTGAATTTGGTTTGGGTGAATCTGAACACTATGGATACCTCCAAACCAACTTTTTTCCACGCAACTTCCCTGGAGAATAACACTATACTTTACCAAACATTCACCTAATATAAAAGGAATCTCTTTTTTATAACGCCCTAAATGATAAACTAACATTTACTAAACCTTCCAATATCGAGGCTTGGGAACGAGAAATGGGAGAACTATACACCTCAGATCAATGGCAACATGCACTTCAAACATACGCTTCCACTAAATGCATTAACTTATCGGAATTAACACAAAAAAATCCTACTGCGCTGGTAACCAACCCCACATAGGATTTCCAAATTTGACACCAACATTTCCACCAACATAATGGGGAAGCATAACAATACAGGTACCTTATACCATATACTTTGGGATTGTCCAAACATATGAAAACTCTGGGACAATGTATTTGATATGCTTACACAAATAGTGACAACATTTCCCTAAAACTCCGGGATTAGCTATTCTATCTTTGGGTATAGACTCGGTCCTGAAATCCACCAGGGTGATAGTGTCCCATATCTTGCTAAGCACCTGGCTAGCGATTACAAGACATTGGAAAGACCAGGAACCCCCTACAATGAAAGCAATAATAATGACAATTAACACACACGCCACTTATGAAATTATGTTCGCTTGAAAATGTGTCAAAATTGTCTGATGTGTCGGCCATAATGTCGCAGTCACGATAAATAAAAAAAATAAAAATATCACAGGATCGCTGCCATTACTAGTAAAAAAAAAAAAGCTATAAATTTATCCCCTATTTTGTAAACGATCAATATACGCTTATTGCGATTTTTTTTAACCAAAAATATGTAGAAGGATACAGATCGGCCTAAACCATTTAGCAAAAGTGGAAGTGTGCTACAAGACGAAAAAACTGCTGCTGGAGAGGTAGTCGAGGACACCTTTTCATGATTGCCAGAAGTATACAAGATTACAACCATTTTAGAAATTAAAAACAGTTACTATTTCTACTGTGTAGTTTATAAACAAACAGTTTGCATTTTTAATGTGTAGGTTATCCCTACATTTCATATTCCTGACATGGGACGGTTGAAACATGTACCGTACTTCTATTACCCACATGCCACCAAATAATATAGATGTACCTGACTGACTGCAAGTGGTTATTTTGGGATGATTGCTGCAGCTATAGGCAACCCAGTATTTTTTTTTTTTTTTTTTTTGGGCCAGCGATACTCTTATGTAAAAACATAAATTAGCCGTCAGGGAGCCCAGCATCTGATCCAACACTTGCAACGTCTCCGATCACCTCTATGGTCTTGGAGACGAGGAGCCACGAGCATTTGCATTACTTCTGGTTTCCCGAATGTAAATAGTGAAAGCCTCTAATCGCACGCTTTTAAAAGACACAGGAGACATCTAGGGTCTAATAGGCCCTAGCGCTCTCTATAAAAGGAGTACCTGTCACTGCCTATTGCAGTCACATCTCTTGCGACAGCAATAAAAAAAATAATAAAAAAAATAATCAATTTAAAGAAAGTGTAAAAATAAAGTGCCCTCCTCTCCCTTCGCACGCAGAGGCGACTGCAACCGTAGGTCGCACACACATATATAAACAGTGTTCAGACCACACGTGAGACATTGCTGCAAATGTTCTAGCAAGAACAAGAATTCTAGATCTGTTTAAAGCATCGCCAATGAAGATCAAGTATCATTGTTTGTCGCCATTCTACGAGCATGCGCAATTTTAAAGCATGACGTTTTTTGCATTAATAATCTATTTCTCAAAAAAAAAAAAAAAAAAATTTGCATTTGAAAACCCACTGCGCAAATACCGCATGACAAAATTGAAAACAGTGGTTAAAAAGTAACCTGTTCTCTTTGCATTGCTTCTTTTCTGTTAAAGACCTGGTGATCCTGCCAGTCCCCTTGCTTTTCTATTTTAAACTGACCACAAAAGACATGGCAGCACATCCATCCCAGCCTACCAGTCCTCCAGTGGTGAAACTTGTGCCGACACACCCCCCTGCACACAGAGGATCAGTGTACTGCTGTCTCTCTGCCTCCTGCTAACAAACCTCCTTCATGCCCTTTATGCAGCTGAAAGCAGGTGGTTACACAGAAAAAAAAAAAAAACACATCACATATACTGTAAAACTAACCTGACCCACTCAAACAGCACTGAAGTGAATGCAAGTACCCAAGTTAGTCTTCAAATCAAGCCCAGTTGAGCCACTCAGATTATAAAACTCACTGTACATGGGAACGTTAAAGCAGTTCTCTCTGCCAGAGACATTTTTGCACACTTAAAAAAAAAAAATACATTTTAGGCCTGAAGATTGCAAAAAAAAAACACCGAATTCTATTTTCTGACAGCAGACACCTGTAGAGAATAGTGGTAGTTTCAATTTTTTATGTTACACAATGTTAAACGCAAAAGGTCCAGAAATTGAAAAAAAAAAAAAAAAAAAAGTAGGATTTTAGGGCACACAAATACAATACAATACCACATTTTTTGGTAAAATAGAAAAGATGAGGCAATATTTAACACGTCAAACTTTAAAATTTGCGTGGACCCCTGAAATGGCGAAAAACTTCAGTACCCTATACTTTCCATTGGTGACGTTTTAAAAGCCCCCTACAGCTCATCAGTTTAGTACTACAGAACTGGGAGCATCTTCCCCTGTTACCGATTACGCAAAAGTATTCATAGTATTGTAAATGGTGCTTTTTATAATGCGATTTCTGTTTATGCATGAAGGTCTATATTATTCTCCCACTCCCTGTATATTTTAAAGCCTTCTCTTGGGCTGAATGTACGCCTGTTGCTAGGCTGCTGTTTAGTCCATACCGTATATATTTGAGTATAAGCCGAAATTTTCAGCCCTTTTTTTGGGCTGAAAGTGCCCCCCTCGGCTTATACTCGAGTGGCCGCCGTCTGCCTACCTGATCAGCCTGTCATGCAGACAGACATCAGCCATTCCAGTGTTCAAAAGCCGCGCCTTCTCGTCTGCAATAGGCGGAACACTCAATTTCCCAGCAGTCAGTGTTCCGCCCATCACAGACATCCTCTCATCCTCGTCCATGGTATGAGGATGAGCGGATGTCCATGATAGGCGGAACACTGACTGCTGGGAAATGGAGTGTTCCGCCTATCACAGACAAGGAGGAGGCGCGGCTTTTAAATACTGGAATGGCCGTTGTCCGTTTCTTATTACGCGCTGATTGGTGCAAAACGGGACACGGGGGCTGCAGAAGGGCACACGGGGGCATGCACAGGACACAGGTAGGCTGCAATGGACACCGGAGGTACACAGGACACAGGGAGGTAGGCAGATCTGCACAGGTAGGCATGCAGCTGCAGATGGGCATTGTTGACCCTCTTTTCCACTTACAGTAGCTGCTGCATTTCTCACCCTCAGCTTATACACTCAATACGTTTTCCCAGTTTTTTTTGTGGTAAATTAGTGGCCTCGGCTTATATTCGGGTCGACCTATACTTGAGTATATATGGTAATATCTATTCTTGTGTACCACATTGTTGTGTTCTTGTCAATGCAAAACTGCATGGTAGCACTGGGACTCCTGAGACAGAGTATGCATTTTCTGCTGCAATGGTGTGATCCAATAAATATTTATTTTGCTCAGTACCCCTTTAAAATGTTTATTTTATCTCATCTCTTACGACGGCTATACAGGTTTTATTCCCTCCTTTCACACAATCAGTTAGCCCAAGCGTACACCTCTGCAACATATGTGCAATGTCACCAAACAGGATTTTTAGAGCCTTGTCTTTCAACTGGTATTTTTAGAGCCTTGTCTTTCAACTGTAGTAAGCCTTGATTTGAACGATATCCGGCTTAAGCTGGTGTATTAAAAACAAATAAAAGAAATAAATAAAAAAAAAGAAGAAGAAGTAAAATTATATGTGAAAGTCCCTAACGTGAATATTCTCTTCTGTGAAGTTAAAAAAAAAAAAAAAATCAGACAAAAGTGTGCAGATGCAAAACACCTTTACAATTTAAATTGCATATCAAAAAAAGGACCAGAAGTCCTCTGTGTAGTGCAAACACATAGACTTGGAAAGTTCCACCACTGTAAAACACCATTAACAGAGGCCTCTTACCAGATGTGATGGACCATAACATTATAAATGGTTAAAAGGATATGAAACTTTAAAAAAAAATAAAACACACAAAACATGTCATACTTACCTCCTCTCTGCACTTGGTTTTGCACAGAGTGGCCCCGATACTCCTCTTCTGGCGCCCTTGAGCAGCGCTCCTGGCTCCTCTTCTCGAGTGCCCTAATCACAATCACACTTAATAGCTTTACATTGTGTAATTACCACTTCAAACAGAAGCAATTACAGGCCGATAGCTTATGTAAAAAAAAAAAAAAAAAAAAACGTTGGCTCCAGTGTTAGTGCGTGATGACGTCATGTACAACAAGCGGCGCCCTACAAGTTGTTGGAAACTCTTCAGGCGTTTTTTTTTTTATATATAAATAAAAAAAGTAACAAAATGTATTCAAACTCGTTAAAAAATTTAGTTAGGTCAATAGTGGTTATATTGCAATATCCGTATAATCCAAAGGGCAAGTTTATTGTAGCAAGACTTAAAAAAAAAAAAAAAAAAAAAAAAAAGGGCTACTTGGGACTAGTTGCCCTCTTGTGTGGTATTGTCCAATGTGCCATTGTCCTCAGGTGGAAATCCTCTTCTGCAGCCTCAATTAACTCTTGGAAAAACAGTAATGCCCGTACACACGATCGGACTATCCCGCGGGATTGTCCGCCGGACAATCCGCCCGAGTGTGGGCGGCGGCGGACTTTTTCGGCTCAAAAGTCCGGCGGACTTAGTTTGAAGTTTTGACTCAAAATTGTCCGCCGGACTCAGCAGTCCGGTGGACAATCCGGCCGTCTGTGTGCTAGTCCGCGGGACTTTTGAAATGAACGGACTTGCCTCACACACGGAGTAAAGTCCGTTCATTTAGAACGTGACTCCAGGTAGACGGGACTAGCGAAGGAAGTCAATGCCGCCGCCTCGATCGGCGCGATTGACACCTCGCTAGCCCCGTCACCTGGTATGGATTTAAAGGGGAATCCCTACGCCGAAAAAACGGCGTGGGGGTCCCCCCAAATCCATATTAGACCCTTATCCGAGCACGCAGCTCGACCGGTCAGGAAAGGGGGTGGGGACGAGCGAGCGCCCCCCCCCCTCCTGAGCCATACCAGGCCGCGTGCCCTCAACATGGGGGGTGCCTTGGGGAAAGGGGGGCCCTGCGGCCCCCCCCACCCAAAGCACCTTGTCCCCATGTTGATGAGGACAAGGGCCTCTTCCCGACAACCCTGGACGTTGGTTGTCGGGGGTCTGCGGGCAGGGGGCTTATCGGAATCCGGGAGCCCCCTTCAATAAGGGGGCCCCCAGATTCCGGCCCCCCACCCTATGTGAATGAGTATGGGGTATGATGAACCCCTACCCATTCACCTGGTGAAAAAAAAAAAAAAAAACACAATACAAGTTTTTAAAATACTTTATTACACAGCTCCGGGGGGTCTTCTCGCCGGGCTCCTCCGCTATCTTCTGCTAGCTCTTTTACTAGCGGAGGAGCCCGGCTTTCTCCTTTGTCGCCGCCGCCGTCTGGGAGTCTTGTTCCGACTTCGGGGGGCTTGTCCCGCTCTTCTGTTCTTCTTGCCGGGCCTCCGCTTTCTTCTTCCAGCTCTTTTACTAGTGGTGGCCTGGGCTTCTGTTGCCGTCACTGTCGCCTTCTGCTTCTTGTTCTTTCTTCATCCGATGTTGACACGGCACTGTCTCCTCTTCTAATGGTCCAGACGCGTTGTGCTGTGACTTATATTAGGGACAAGGGGCGCCGGCATCCTTCGGGACTGACATCATAGGGAGGCAGGGTCACCTTGTGACATGAGCCGGTGGCCCCGCCCCTTGTCCCTATAAAAGTCACAGCACAACGCACCTGGGCCATTAGAAGAGGAGACAGCGCCGTGTCAACATCGGATGAAGAAGGAAGAACAAGAAGCAGAAGGCAGCAGTGACAGTGACGGCAACAGAAGCCCGGGCCACCGCTAGTAAAAGAGCTGGAAGAAGAAAGCGGAGGCCCGGCAAGAAGAAAAGAAGAGCGGGACAAGACCCCCGAAGTCTGAACAAGACCCCCAAATGGCGGCGAAGGAGAAAGCCGGGCTCCTCCGCAGAAGATATCGGAGGAGTCTGGCGAGGAGACCCCCCAAGACGGAAGAAGACCCCCGGAGATGTGTAATAAAGCATTTTAAAAACATGTGTTGTGCTTTTATTTACACTTTTTTTTTCACCAGGTGAATGGGTAGGGGTACATCGTACCCCATACCCATTCACATAGGGTGGGGGGCCGGAATCTGGGGGTGCCAGAATCTGGGGGCCCCCTTGTTGAAGGGCGCTCCCGGATTCCG
Source organism: Lithobates sylvaticus (assembly GCA_028564925.1). Taxonomy (NCBI): domain Eukaryota; kingdom Metazoa; phylum Chordata; class Amphibia; order Anura; family Ranidae; genus Lithobates; species Lithobates sylvaticus. The sequence continues at coordinate 365,519,548 of CM053028.1, forward strand.
ATAAGCCCCCTGCCCGCAGACCCCGACAACCAACGGCCAGGGTTACATAGTTCTAGTTCATCCAGTTCAACCACAAAAAAAAAAGAAATAAAAATAAAAAATATCGTACAATCCAATATACACAGGATGTCAGGAATAGGCCCTTGTCCTCATCAACATGGGGACAAGGTGCTTTGGGGTGGGGGGGGCCGCAGGGCCCCCCTTTCCCCAAGGCACCCCCCCATGTAGAGGGCACGTGGCCTGGTACGGCTCAGGAGGGGGGGGGCTCGCTCTTCCCCACCCCTTTCCTGAACGGCCGGGCTGCGTGCTCTGATAAGGGTCTGATATGGATTTGGGGGGGACCCACACGGCACTTTTACGGCGTAGGGATTCCCCTTTAAGTTCATACCAGGTGACGGGGCTAGCGAGGTGTCAATGTCGCCGATCGAGGCGGCGGCATTGACTTCCTTCGCTAGTCCCGTCTACCTGGAGTCACATTATAAATTAACGGACTTTACTCCGTGTGTGGGGCAAGTCCGTTCATTTCAAAAGTCCCGCGGACTATCACACATCGACAATTTTGCTTAGAATCTAGGAGCCAGCTGAATAAAAGGCCCCTTACCTGTCTCGCGGCCTTGCCAAGAAATTTCACAAAGTATGGGACATATCGGTGGAATCCCCATCTACAAATGCAGATTCCCCCTCACATTTAAATCCTCTGCCCAGCACCCAGAACTGTATGTTTGGGGCATCGGGCAATAAGAATTGCTCATGCCTAATGCCAAGCGAAAAATAAATATTTAAAAAAATTAAAAAATAAAAAATCAACGTTTGTTATAAGATTTTGCAAATTATTATTTTTTTCTCCTTCACTGATGTGCTCTGATAGGCTGCACTAATGGGCACTGATGGGATGGCATTGAGGTTGGAACTGATGGACACCAATAGGCAGCACTGAGGTGCCACTGATGGGCGGCACACTGACAGGTGGCACTGGATGGCACTGGCAGAACTTAAAACAGTTCTGAGTGTCAGTGTGCTGTGACCTGACTGGTTGCAGGGAGGAGCTGAGCTCTCACTCTAGGATCATATTACCAGGCCTGCTCTGCTGTGAAACTGTATGGAGAGGAGCTGACAAATTCAGCCAATGATTGGGCTGTTTAAGGGGCGGGGCCACATACACATAGCAGCCTGCCCCAATCCCATCGGCTGGTGTTGGATAGTAGGGTCCCGCCCACCTCAGACATCCAACCTCAATTTTGACAGCTTCTCTACATACAGTTTCACACACTGCGGCGCTGTTCTGCCAACAGTGTGTGGAGAAGGGAGGAGGATGTCAGCAGCTGCTGAGCACTCTTCCTGCTCCATCTCCACTACCAGACAGACCCCACAGCCAGCCCTGTAGCAGAGGCACCTGTCCGTGTCAAAAACCCAGGCGCCAGGGCACAATTTCTATTTGCAACGGCAACCTGGCGCCTGGGGATTTGTCGAGCCCCGAGTTACGCTCTGAAGGTTGTTTGTGGAAACAGAAAATTCTTGAGATTCAGTCTGCACAGGTGGTCCGAGCGTACAAATTTTTGGTTGTTTAGTGCGTTTGTTTCTTTATTGTGTGTCTGAGCCTGGGTATGCCCAATAGGCTCTGTCATGTACTTCCCTTTAAAATAAATAAAAGCAAGCATCCTCCATTACACACAACACAGAGTGCTGCTGAGGACTGGAAACTCCATTATCTCCAGTCTCAGCCATATTGTCTCGCACCTCTGGTGGCATATGCAGTTGTACAGCATGCTGCGTTTCTAAATGCAGTACACACTTCCACAATAGCAAGAGAACCAGAGCAACAAAGACGACTGATTAAGGGAAGGTCAGGTAAAATGGATACCAATTGCTGTCTGAGCTCGGTGTCCTCTAGTGTACTCTCTTTCTCGTCAGTCTCAAAGGCTTCCCTTGCCTCTTCATAGCTACATAATTTCTATACATTCCTGCTCAATGTTGCTTTGCTTGATCTCTTCAAGAAACCCATTAGCTTTAGAACAGAATCGGCTCTTCAGATAGAATAAAAAATAAAAACTTTCCATAGCTCCACTAATAGAGCAACTGTACAATCGAGTATTCATACCCCATCAGTAGGGATTAGAGCTGGAGGGAGCCCTGCATCTCCTGCACAGAGTTAATGTTGCCCTCCTCCATCCATGAGCCACTGAAGATTGTGCCTTGCAATTTTTTTGTTTAACCACCTGAGACCCAGTATACATCATATGACGTCTTTTTGGTCTCAGGGGTATATCTGAATGATGCCTGTAGCTACAGACATCATTCAGATATTGCCGGTTTCAGCCGGCGATTCCCTGCACCATAAGAACGATCATAGCGGCTGTTCCGCCGCTTGATCGTTCTTACGGGCGGCGGGAGGGGACGCCCCCCCCCCTCTGGTGCTTCTACCGACTCACCGCTTCCATCGGTGAGTCGGACTCGGGATCCGCCGGCCCCCGGATGATGATCATAGAGATTTCCGGCGGACCAGATGGTCGCCGGAGTCTCCATGATCGTTCGGAGGCCGGGCGCGATGTTATGACGTCACGCCCGGCCTCTGCATTCAAAAAACGGCGGCACGCGTCTTATTGACCCCATATCTCACTGTAAATAGGTCCGATCGTGTAATATTCCTATTACAAGGGATGTTTACATTCCTTGTAATAGGAATAAAAGTAATCAAATTTTTTTTTTTTTTTTTAAAGTTGTTGAACTAAAAAATAAAAGTAAAATGAATAAAAAGAAAAAAAAAATTTGTTTAAAGCGCCCTGTCCCCGCGAGCTCGTACGCAGAAGCGAACGCATACGCAAGTCCCGCCCACATATGAAAACGGTGTTCAAACCACACATGTGAGGTATCGCCGCGAACGTTAGAGCGAGAGCAATAATTCTAGCCCTAAACCTCCTCTGTAACTCAAAATATGTAACCAGTAAAAAATGTTAAAGCGTCGACTATGGGGATTTTTAAATACCAAAGTTTGGCGCCATTCCACAAGCGCATGCAATTTTGAAGGGTGACATGTTGGGTATCTATTTACTCGGCGTATCTTCATCTTTCACATTATGCAAAAAAATTGGGCTAACTTTACTGTTTTGTTTTTTTTTTAAAGCAGCAAACTGTTTTTTTTTTTTCTGAAAAAAAAAACGCGTTCAAAAAATTGCTGCGCAAATACCGTGCGAGATAAAAAGTTGCAACGACCGCCACTGCATTCTTTAGGGTCTTTGCTAAAAAAACATATATAATGTTTGGGGGTTCTATGTAATTTTCTAGCAAAAAAATTTGGAATTTTACATGTAGGAGAAAAATGTCAGAATTGGCCTGGATCTCAGGTGGTCTTCAACACCTGATAAAATAGGCAAGGCATCTATAGTGATATCCAGTGGAAGGGTTACCACCACTAGTTATTCGTTGGGGAGACGATCGCTTTATACCTACTGTTCTCAACCATACCATGCCTCCAACACTGCCTAAAACCTTTTCAGCAGAGTTCCAGAGGGACATTACAGATAACATTTGTCCATTGGCATTTATGAGGTGGTTTGTGTTGCACCCCTTCAATTTCTGCCAGAGATACTACCAGAGTTATACTTTCCCCGTTACGTTATCAATGCAGTTGACTGCACAAGATGACAAGTCTAACACAAATTCCTCATTTCCATAATATGTTCTGTGTCCCTCAACCTATGAGCTCTACATAGTTACTTCCCTCTTGCCCCCACTGAACTCTTAGGCAGTGCGATTACCACCTAAATCTCTCCTCTAACGTAGTAAAATTTCTTTCTGGTCTCCTAGCCACAACTAGTGCTACCCCCCATACAACTAGGCGATCAGTCTCGTTGAATCTCATTCAGTGGAATTCAGTGAGTGAGAGACCAGAGTCTCCCTTTATGATAAGTTTATCAGACCATTAACACCCTTCAAAAATTTAGGAGGTTTAACCCCTCCTTATTTGCCTATCCCCTCATATTTAGAGACTCTTCAAACCAAAATTTGTGAATAATTTGACTTAACCATCACATTGCATACCTCAGGTCTCACGCAATGGGAGGCCCACAAATGTGTAGTTAAGGACAAGTGCATTTCTGTATCTTCTAAATTGAGAGACACAAGCCTGTATAGTGGCTCTTACGACTCGTATATAAACATCAGAAGTAGTCCACAAGCAAACAGGCCACTAGCACTCATGTCTCTCACACAAGCCAGAAATAAATTGCTAGAAGAAGAAGAAGAGCAAGGGAAACGGAACTGTAGGTTTGTACTCAGTCATAAAAACAATTCTACTTGCATGCCAAGATAAAATGATACAAGCAAAAAAAATTATATAAAAACATACATACACATATACACATACACACACACATACATACATACACATACATACTCACACATATATATATATATATAGAAGCTTTATAACCTACAGACACCTATAACAAGTAATATATATATAAACCTTGATTCAGAACTTCCGGATGGACCATGGAAAAACATGCGGCAGCATCAAAAACGATATATAATAATATATATACTATACATACAGTATATACAGTACACCCCTCACATTTTTGTATATTTATTATATCACACACACATACATATGAGGTGCCATGTTGAACTTCCAGTGACCAGTTTGAGAGAGAGAGCGATAATACCGATTTTAACACACCTGCTCCCCATTCACACCCGAGACCTTGTAACACTGAGTCACATGACACTGGGGAGGGAAAATGGCGAGGGAGATTATATATATATATATATATATATATATATATATATATATATATATATATATATATACACACACACACACACACACACACACACACACACACACACACACACACACACACACACACACACACACACACAATTTCATTTTTTATTTAAATGCCCATAGCTCTCTATATTTTCTACCTTTGGTGGGAAATAGGGGTAAGGCAGCAGCCATATTCTAGGTCTTGAGCGCAGAATTTAACATTTACTCGATATCTGTTCATTAACTGACTAGCTATAAAGCAGATGAAGCCTGGCAGTCTGGAGTCCTAATCCAGATAGTCGGTCTCTCTCTCTCGCATACTATAATAACTCCTTAGACACCTTATCACCCCATTTGCTCAGGGCTTTCAATTTTTTTAGTTGACAAACCCCATCCCTCAGACAAAATTAAAAACCCACATAACCATCATTCATAAAAGTGACAGGAATCCTATTGCAGGTAGTCAATTACAGATTGATGTCCCTGCTCAATGTTAAAGTAGAATAAAGTAAAACTCACCCCCCCCTCCCCCATTTTGGATAGGATAAGTGAAGAATATAACCAGGTCATATTTTTATTTATCTGTATCCCAATTCTGGAGATTTCCCTTAATTTCCTGTCCCATGGCCAAACAGGAAGTGAAAAGGAAAACCCTGCAAAAGCAGGGGATTCATGAAGTACCCCCCAAGTCACCAGAACTAATGTCCCATTGAAAGATTTCCCCTCCATTAATTTTTTGGGAATAACCCGAAATTTGGGATTTTCTGTTACTTTCAATGATGGTAAACAGACAAAGGGTGAATCTCCCCAACAGGAGAACGCAAAAAGAAAAAAAAAAAAAAAAAAGAAAAGAAAGGTTTTTGCCTAAATGTATACTATAAAACTATATGGCAAAATCTTGATGAAGCGGCTCCTTCCTCTACTACCCTCATTAGTGCTGTTGGACCTTAGGGTTCATTCTGACAGGAAAGCTATGAGGTAATACTAAGGTCTAAAACATCCATCATTGGCCAACTAAAAACCATGAAAGGGGCTTCTTTCTGTCCATGGATGTGGAGAAGGCGTTTGACAGAGTGGCCTTGGACCTGTTGGCAGCTGTTTTGGCAACCAGTGGCTTTGAAAAGGAAAGGTGTGCGAGAATACAAGCCATATACTATCCAGCAAGCAAGGGTAAAAATCAATGCCATCTGTTGAAAACCTTTCCTATACCAAATGGCACTAGGCAGGGATTACCAGACACCTTGAAAATGACTGTTCTTCCCAGAGTTTTGTATGTTATACAAACTGTACCCAGTAAGCTTTACCTGATTTATTTATTTTTTTGCTAGTTTGCACAAGACCTTTAGTTTCTTTAGCTGAAAGCAAAGACTCCAAGAATAAGCCTAGCTGCCCACTTGCCACCCCCTAAAGATACCAGAGGCATTGTGCTTACCGGACATGAAGTGCTACTATAGAGCCTACCAGGTGCAGATGATAGTGGACTGTACAAAAGCCTATAAAAAAAAAAAAAAAAAGACCTATATTATGGACCTGACAGAGAGCCATACAGGCAGTAGTTCTAGATTATCCTTCGATTGGGGCCACTTTACAATGCTTCCATGGGCTTGGTAAGTCTTTGACCCTTTCATCCATTCCAGGATTCATGACCTCATCGCTTTCCAACCCAGACTTCCCACCAGGATCACATCCCAAATTCAAACACTGCAAATGTACCATGCTACCTAGAGCTGGCATTTTTCCCTCCCCCAACGTGGAGTCTTCTTACAGAGGAACAATCTCTCTACCATGTCCTCAAAAAAAAAAAAAAAAAAAAAAAAACACTCCACATAATATTTCTACTTGCATTTTTAAATGCAAATAGATGGAGTTTTTGTTAAATACATTTTATACAGAGCACCATTTTGAATCCCATTCTTTTTTTTTTTCCATACGATTTAACCGAATGCGGTATTAGAGGAGTATACAGTATATGCCAATATAAAAAAAACTCCTGCAGAAGAGCCCACATTGGGACAACAGGTGCGCATGACCTTAATATGATTGAGGTAAACACGATAAGGTGAGCGCATAATATAAGAAGCACTGGGTGATTGCATGCATCACAAAGAACATTTTGGAAGGTGTTAAGGTAAATCCAAGCTCACTACACAGCGGTGGAGGATTTCTCATTTGTGACTGATATCTGGACTATCACAAATAATTTATTACATTTTTTAAATCACCCATTCACGCGTAAAAAGGAATGTTGCATTCATTCATATTTTATTTATTGGGGTTTGATTGCGTTACATTGGGATATTCATCATACTTCAACACATGTAAAATGTATGTTAAGCTCAAACTCAACGCTACCTCATCTCCAACAAATACAGAACATTCGAGTTGCCCAATAAACCTGGCAAATATCAAGGCTTGGGAGACAGATGTGGGAGAAACCTTTGCTGAGCAGGTATGGGAACAAATATTAACAATTCAGAAAGTCTCGCTAAATGCGACAACACCGGAACATATTAAGGCGTTGGCTAGCTGACATTGCACACAACGCCTGTGTTAACATGACTTACCCACAAACATCAGATTGCTGCTGGAGATGTGTAGCAATGTACCCTCCTCTGTACCACATTTGGTGGAGCTGCCCCAACTTAAAATCATGACCATTAGTCCAATACAAGTTTAAGTAATTTGCCTGGGATTTCTCTCCGGCCCAATACTTGCTCCAGCATTCGACAAGGATTGGCCACTCATTCCATAAATCTCTTGCAATGCTCATGGTCAATGCGACACGCATGTACACACTTTTTTGGGGGGAAAAACAAGTTGTTCAAGTGCCAAAAAATATTTTTTAACCCCCTTCCCGACCAGCCGCAGCAGTTGTACTGCGGCAGGTTGGTTCCCCTGGGCGAACCGACGTAACTGTACATCAGTTCGCCTTTTGGCAACTAGGGGGCATGCGCATCCCCGGTGCCAGGCCAGATTAAGTGCCGGCGGGCGTGATGACAGCCGGGCACCCGCAATCGCTCGTGACAGAGCGAGAACCGGGATCTGTGTGTGTGCGTGCAAGTTTGCCCACTTACAAAGAAATGAAGGGTCTATCATTTTTATCAGATGTATTTTAAATGATACACAGAATAGCAACCAAAAATCCAGAAAAAATAAATGAAACAAATGTTTCAAGTTGCAGCTCAGTGAGTAAAATAAGTATTTGATCCCCAAGCAAAACATGGACTTTGTACTTGGTGGAGAAACCCTTGTTGGCAGGCACAGAGGTAAAACGTTTCTTGTAGTTGGTGAACCGGGTTGCACACTTCTCAGGAGGGATTTTGGCCCCGACACGACGAGTCGAGTTAATGGCAAAGAGCTAAATTTTGGTCTCATTTGACCACAGCCCTTTCTTCCAATCCTTCTCTGAATCATTTAGATGTTAATTGACATGACTGTATATGGGCCTTCTTGAGGAGGGGGACCCGCTGTCTTTGGAGGAAGAAAAATGCTGACTATGACCCCAAGAACACCATCCCTATAGTTAAGCATGGAGGTAGAAACATTATGCTTTGGGGCCGTTTCTCTGCTAAAGGTACAGACAGACTTTGCCGCATTGAGGAGCCAATGGATGGGGCGGCCATGTAATGTAAAATCTTGGATGAGAACCTTCTTCCCTTAACCAGAACACTGAAGATCAGTCATGGATGGGTCTTTCAGCATGACAATGACCCAAGTGAATGACTTTCACTGAGAAGTGTGCAAACCTGGTAACCAACTACAAAAAACGTCTTACCCCTGTGTTTGCCAACAAGGGTTTCTCCACCAAGTAATATTTTGCTTGGTGATCAAATATGTATTTTACTCACTGAACTGCACCTCATTTATAACATTTGTATCAGGTGTTTTTTTCTGGATTTTTGGATGATATTTTGTCTACATCATTTAAAATACACCTATGAAAAAAAAAAAAAAAATATATAGACCCTTCATTTCTTTGTAAGTGGGCAAATGTAAAAAAATCAAACGGGGGATCAAATTAATTTTCCCAAGTGTAACACAGAGGCCAATATCCAGCACCTACCATAGAAGAGGTTGCACAATCGAAAACATACCTCAACATTAACCAAGATAAACATCAAGAAATAAATTCATGGTTTTTCAGTCCCCAAACATGAAAAAATATATATTATATAAATATCAAGCAAGCCATGTACACAATAAAAACAACTTCCCACTAGAAAAAGTGGATAAAAATCCCAAAAGCAAGAAACAGGCTAAAGGAACAATTTGAGGTACAGATTCTATATCTGTCTGTAATATGACAAAGTGTTCCGGTAAATTTTTAATAAAATTTATAAGTAATGCAGCGAATATTTGAAAGCATATAAAAATAAATCGAAACAAAGTAAAAAAGTTTTTTGCATATTATATACCTACCAATTAAAGCTTGAAAGAGGTTACTCTGAAAGATGCCAATGACCCGTTCAATAGATTTCCTGAGTTGTTTGTCCTCCGTTTGATTAAGTTTGGTGCGATATTCTTCTAGGAGGTCCAAAGCACGTTGAGTATCTATAACAAAAGAAAACATTGCTTTTTAAATACATGCCATCAGCTGCCTACAGGTTAGTTAATCCAATTTATACAGTACTTGATATTCAACATCAAAAAAGGTATGCTTTAAAATGGTGCTCCAAGTAAAACCATCCAAATACATACATTTAGACCATTTAACCTCCCCAAGAATTTATATACTTCTAAGTAATGAGATTTGCCATTTTGCTACACTGCACATGCAAAAAAGGAGACTACCCCGTTTCAGCTGCTTGCTCGCACTGCCGATTGCATCACCAGTGACAAAGCATGCAATGCAAAAATCTGTAGACTGCGATCAAAAAGGTGATTGAGAGATAGTGTCCCTTTCTTGTCAACACCCCATAACCTGGACAGCAGCGGGGGCGGTATTTACTAGAACTGACCCTCTTGTAGCTCGCCCCTGCAGGGGGAAAATACAAGGGGGGAATCTGTTCCAGTAAATGCCCCCCTCCTGTCCGGGTTCCCCTTCCTTCTGCTGCCCAGACCCCGTGTGCTCCCTTTCTCCTTGTAGTGCCTTTCGCTTCACCTCCTCTCCTGCCAGTCGCTTAACCACTAAAATACCAGGCACTTATACACCTTCCTGCCCAAGAAAATTTTCAGCTTTGAACGCTGTCGCAAATTGAATGACAATTGCACGGTCATGCTACACTGTACCCAAACAAATTTTTCACCATTTTGTTCCCACGAATAGAGCTTTCTTCATATTAAAAAAATAAATAAAAAAAAAGGACAGAAAATGTTGAAAAAAAAAAAAAAAAAAAAAAGTTTGTTTAAGTTTTTTTTAATTAAGTTCATTTTCTTCTTCAAAGACGGGCACCGATGAGGTGGCACTGGTATGCGGCACTGATGGGTACTTATGGGTGGCATTGCTGGGCATCCCTGAATTTTATTTTGCCATAGAGGTGCAAGTCAGTGCCCATTTGTGGGCAATGAGTGGCATATGATGGGAATTGATTTTCACATGTGGATGGCCATGGGGGGGGGGATGTACCTGGCCATCTACGTTAGGAGCTTCCCTGGTGTGTCTGGCGGCTTCCCTAGTGGTCCAGTGTGGCCATGCGAGGGATGGCTGTGCTGATAAACAATCAGCGTAGACCCCCCCTCCTGTCAGGAGAACCGATCGGCTCTCCTCTACTCACGTCTGTCAGATGTGAGTGAGGAAAAGCCGATCAACAGCTCTTCCTGTTTACATCATGATCAGCGTGATTGGACACGGCTGATAAACGTAGGCTCTTTACCAAGATCGGTGTGACTGACACACCGCACCACGATCCCTGCAATGCACGCCCTGACGGGCGCGCAGCAGCTGTTATCCTGCAGGATGTCATGACGCCCAGTCAGGATAACTGAACCGCCGGGCGGAAAGTGGTTAAAGCGGTTCTGCACCCATCTCCTAATATTACTTTTAATCTATTCTCCATCATGTTAGATTAGAGAATTGATGGGTCAATTCTGCATCTTGGAAGCCTACCTTAAATTCTGGCTTCATCTTTGGTGTTGTCCCTGCGGGGGTGGGCGGTGTGTGTGGGGATCCTCGTCATGCCGCACTGTCTCCTGGGATCTGGCGTCATTCATCCCAGGAGTCAGTGCGGACATCCGACCTGAAATCTCGCGAGATTTGCGGACATCTCGGATTTGCAGACATCTCGCGAGATTTTGAGTCGATGTCCGCAAATCTCATGAGATTTTGGGACGGATTTGCAGACATGCTCGTTGGAACAAGGAAGCCACTGCTCGTGGGCTTCAAATGCCCACAAGCAAAGTGACAAATTCTGTGAAGAAGGAGAAGGAGAAGGAGAAGACATGGATACCGGACGGACACCTAACAAGTAGACTCTTACTATTTTTAACATGAGAAGAAAAAAAATAATAAAAATAATTAGTGTGTGCAGAACCGCTTTAAGGATGGGGGGAGGGGGGGTTACCAGTCATGGTCATTAACAAGATTTCTTTTGGTGGTATTTCAGAGTTTAATCTTTCTAATATACATACATTTTTGTTGGGATTATAGCAAAAAGTAAACAATATTGCTTTTTTTTTTTCAAAATTGTCGCCTTTTTTCTTTATAGCGCAAAAAATAAAAACCGCAGGAGGTGATCAAATACTACCAAAAGAAAGCTCCATTTGTGGGGGGGGGGGGGGGATTTTTATTTTTTGTTTTGGTACAACGCATGACCGCATAATTGTCAGTTAAAGCGACACATTGCTGTATAGCAAAAAATGGCCTGGTCATAAAAGGGGGTAAAGCCTTCCGGTCCTTAAGTGGTTAATGAGCTCACTTATAATAATGAAATGTGTCCCATGTTGTGCAGGCACAGCCAGATCTTCCAGAAATCATCGGTGCAAGGATGCTCGGTATTCTTCCTGTTCCCGTCTTTAAACATACGGTGCTGCAGGGGTTAATGGCTTTGGGTCTTCTGTGAAAAAGTTTGACAGAACCCATTCCCTCCTACATTGAGAATCATTCTTTCAAGGCTTTTACTGCCTCATCACACTAGGCATTTGTTATTCTCCTCTGAGCGCCAAACCGTTTGGATGCGTTTAGGCGCGTCAAGGTTTTTTTTTTTTTTTTTTTTATGCTCAAAAGCTCTCCTTGACACGCTGGTGATGGTTTTTGTTTTTTGCCTGTAAACAGCTATGTGCACATGGACACCTATGCCAACAGAGGTGCTTTTACAAAAAAAAAATAATTGCTAAACACTATTAAAAACAGCATCTTTAATACCCATGTGCATGAGGCCTGATTGAGGAAGAGAATCCTGTGACTAATCAGACTTTCCCCATTCACGTGTTACAAGCAGTGAAAGCAATGAAAGAACATTCCGCAATGAAGAAAGAAAATTAAGGGGACCGTTCTAATTGGGAACTTTCACAGCAGCTTCAAACATGACCCAAAGCCACAGTGTGCAGCTGGAAGACAGGACGGGCATCCCTGCACAGAAGATTTATACAGGGTTCAGCTGCAAACACAACATGGGACATCATTTAATATAGGCAAATCATCTGACTAAAGTTATAGCTTACAGCTAAACGTCAGTTTTTAAAGAACAAGTTCGCCTTTGGGAACGTCTTCCAGCCGTTTTTAGGGTGGAACATGTAACATGTTGCCGCTCCTGCAGCCTCTCCCCAATCCCCCTTCTAATTGTGACAGTGGGCCAGGGATCTTCTCATGCCCCGTCACAATTTGAAAAGAATATGGCCATGCGAGGCTCCTCCCACACAGCCAAATCATTCATTCCTCTTTTGGGGACCCCCCCCCCCAGCCCCGCGCTCTTGGCTCCACCTTTTGTGTGCCACCATAGAAAACCGTTTAGACTCAAGTAAAAAAATGGGCGAAGCATTTTTTTCACCTTCAGAACCACTTTAATGTGCTAAGGAACCCAACAAGGAAAGGGTTAGATCACATTTATCTTTTTTATGACTCCATCCTACAGTGCTGTGAAAAAGTATTCATACCCCTTGAAATTTTACACATTTTGTTATGTTACAACCAAAAACGCAAAATGTATTTCATTGGGATTTTATGTGACAGACCAACACAAAGTGGCACATAAAAGTGAAGTGGAAGGAAAATGATAAATTGTTTTCAAAATGTTTTACAAATAAATGTGAAAAGTGTGGTGTGCATTTGTATTCAGCCCCCTTTACTCGAATACCTTTAACTAAAATCTAGTGGAACCAATTGCCTTCAGAAGTCACCCAATTAGTAAATAGTCCACCTGTGTGTAATTTAATCTCAGTATAATAAGATGGCTGTTCTGTGAAGCCCTCAGTGTTTTTGCTAGAGAACCTTAGTGAACCAACAGCATGAAGGCCAAGGAACACACCAGACAGGTCAGGGATACAATTATAGAGATATACATTTAGTACCGAGCATTTGTGCGAGTACTGGTACTCACACAAATGCTCCCGATGCCAGATCCGATACCTGGAACCGGAAGTCGGTGAGCGGAGATCGGTCTGGCAGCAGTGGAAGACTGTAAGCTGGTTGGGGCAGAGTGCCGGGCACCGCCACATATTCAGTACAACGGAAGTGACGAAGCAGTCACATTCAGTACAGGAAGTGACGTTATGTGCCTACATTGGAGGGTAATTATCACGACACCCATCTTGGTACATCCTAATCGGCAGCAGTAAGCCAGCAGTGGACATCTTGTTACACCCAGCCCATATAGTTTGGGCTGGGTGTAACAAGATGTCTGCTACTTGCTTACTGCAGCCAAGTGCAAGGTGTACCAATATGGGCGTCGCAGCATACTTACTAGATGTTAAATGACATGAATGATGAGAGGCAAGGAAGGATTTTGCAATGCTATATGCCATTGAGCATTGCAAAATCCTTCCTCTACTCTCGCAATTCTGTAATTTATTATGCAATTGCCAATCGGTGCTGCATTTCAGTGCCCGTCTGGGCCTGCCCATAAGTGTCGCCTATCAGTGCCATCTACAAGTGCCCCCTATCAGTGCCCATTAGTCAAACTGTCACATGAAATTAAAAAAGTAAATCGGCGAGTACTTGAAAGAGATACTCGGTCTTAAAAAAGTGGTATCGGGACAACCCTAATAAGTCCCATTTGTGAGAACCAATGCAAAAGGACAGATGTGACCAAAATTGAACTTTTTGGGCTGAAAGCAAAAAAAAAAAAAAAAAAAACTGTGGCGGAAAACTAACACTGCACATCACCCTGAACACAACATCCCCATCGTGAAACATGGTGGTGGCAGCATCATGTTAGGGGGATGCTTTTCTTAAGCAGGGACAGGGAAGCTGGTCAAAGTTGATGGGAAGATGAATGGAACCAAATACAGGGCAGTCTTGGAAGAAAACCCGTTATGCCTTTTTCACAAGGGTGTCTGTTCTGCTGCTGTTAACCACTTAAAGACCAAGCCTCTTTTTCAGACTCAGTGTTTAAAAGCTAAAAACAATTTTTTTGCTAGAAAATCACTTCGAGAAAAAAAAAAAAAAAAAAAAAAAAATGTATAATGTTTGGGGGTTCCAACACCCTAGAGAATAAAATGGCGGTCATTGCAATACTTTGTCACACCGTATTTGCGCAGTGGTCTTACAAGCACACTTTTTTTGGGGAAATGTACTTTGAATAAAAAAAAAAAAAAAAAAAGACAACAGTAAAGTTAGCCCAATTTTTATTTTATATTGTGAAAGATAATGTTATGCTGAGTAAATTGATACCAAACATGTCACGCTTCAAAATTGTGCCCGCTCGTGGAATGGCATCAAACTTTTAGCCTTAATCTCCATAGGCGACGTTTAAAAAAAAAATAATCTACCGATTGCATGTTTTGAGTTAGAGAGAAGGATTATTGCTCTCGCTCCAATGATCGCGGCAATACCTCACATGTGTGGTTTGACCACAGTTTTCATATGCGGGCGCTACTCACATATGCGTTCTCTTCTGCGCAAGCTTGTCAGGGCCCTGCTATGGTATGGAGAAGGGTGGGGGCCATCTTCCCCTCACTCGTCTCCATACCCAGCCACAGAAAGGTCCCGATTGCCTCCGCCGCTGCCGACGGCTCCGGTAAGTGGCAAAGGGCGCGGGAGAGCAGCTGGAAGGGGGGGGGGCCTCTCTCCCGCTGCCAATAAACGGTGATCTTGCAGCGAATCCACCACAGAGACCACCATTATTGTAAAACAGGACCACCGGCTTTAAAGATAGACATTTCCATTATGGCAGCAGCTGCTGCCATTACATCCATCTTTAAAGTGTCGACGTTTATGTACAGGAGTCGGTCGGCAAGTGGTTAAACACATGTTTTGTTATTTTGAAATTCCAAGATATATACTCCAGGTACAGCGATCACTTGCAGTTGTACATTGCGATTAGCTGCGTTTACATGCAGCTGCGTTGGAACATTCTTGCCATTTCTGATGCGCTTCCTGTTTTTCTTTCCTTGTTGCTGCTGCTATCCACAGGAGAAATGGTACACTGATTAACTGCAGTTATGTGCAGATAGCTGCAAAAAAAAAAAATAAAAAAAATTGGTCCCGGGACGCAGTCAATTAAATTTTTTCTAACCGCACAAAACCCCATGTTACAAAACTGTTGCTAAATGCAGTGTGTAAAGGGGGCCATAGGAAAGCATTGTCTGAGTTTAGCTGCGATAGATAACTTGATCTACTTGCAACTAAAAGCTGAATTCTAGAGGGGCTTTACTTTATGGTGGAGAGGGCTCACGAGTACCGCCGAGGCCGGGACCGGAGGGAGCACTCCCCCCTGTACATTTATTCTATGGTTTATTGAATTTCTGGGACAGAGATGAGCTGCAGAGGGCGGCCGACATCCCATATCGTAACACCAAGCTTATGATGTTCCCGGATTATACACTGAAAAGAGAGGCAGCATCGCTCCTTCGACGCTGTGAAAGCGTCTCTTCGAGTTAAGGGGATACGTTACAGTATCCTGTTCCCGGCTAAGCTGCGAGTAGTCGATGGGGAAACAGTACGGATCTTCACCAGCCCTAAAGACGGCGGCGCATGGCTGCAGACACTACCTCCATAGTGTACCTTCTTCCCCCAAGCTACACTTTTGACGAAGTCCGTTTGGAGGTTCGAAAATGAGGAGGTGAGGGAGATGTTATGTGCAGGACTAGCCTGGGTATTTGGCCTTGAGATCATTGAGCTGCTGTTGTGCACAGTTATGTTGTTCCCAGGTTAAGTTTTATGCTGGCCGTGACCCTCCTTTTACTGTATCCTGATTCAGTCTGGGTGCGACTGATCTTATGCGAGTACTTTGATATGACCCAGATTCACGCCTCCCGATTTTCCTGACTTGGTTCTCATTTATTTTTTGGGATCATGTGCCCCTCGCTGTTTGGGGTGCACGGGGTGGGGGGGGGGGTTGGATGGTCGTTGCTGTCCGCAAGAAGGGTGTTTTATTGATTTCAAGTTCAATGTTGTTATACCTGGTTGGTCTATGTTTTTTTTTTGCCATGTGCAATAAGTCGTCGTCTGTGGGTGCGCATCTGCCAAAACGGTCAAGTGGCATCGGTTTGTAGAGCGCGAAAGACGGTGGGGTGCTGCACATCCATGGTTGACCCCACAATGTTATAATCCTCTACCTATGTCTATGCAGGCAATATGGCTAATTTCACAGTGCCGTCTTGGAATGTTAGAGGCCTTAATTCTGCAATAAAAAGATCCCTGGTGCTTAAAGATATACAGCATTTTGCAGGAAACCCACCTAGTGGGTGCCAGGATCCTGGGGTTAAGGAGAGCCTGGGTCTGTGCCCATTACCATGCTTCCTACTCCAACTACGCTAGGGGGGTGAGCGTTCTGGTGCACAGATCCCTGGCCTTCCAACTTTTGGCAGTCAGAACTGACCCCAGGGGCAGGTATGTTCTTGTGCATGCACTAATAGCAGGATCTCCATACGTAATAGTGGGAATATACTTGCCTCCCCCTGCTATTACCACCTTACTTCATACTTTGATGCAAACTGTTACACAATATGATGTGGGTAGGGTACTGCTTGTTAGAGCTGCACGATTAATCGTTAAAAAATCTTGGATTCCCCCCCCCCGACGATCTCTCCTGCTGAGAGTAAGCGATTCTTTCATATAAAGAAGTGGAGAGATTATCTGCCTAGAGTCCATTCACACAGGGGCAACTTTGGATCAGACTTGAAGCCGTCCCAAAGTCGCGCAACAAAATTAATCAAATTTAAGTGAATGAGAGCCGTCCCCGTCTTAGTGCACACTACTGAAGTCGCTCCGACTTCAGAAAAGGTTCCTGTACTACTTTAATCCGACCTCTAGGCGACTTGTACCCATTGATTTCAATGGAAGTTGCCTCCAAGTCGGATATCCTGTCTTAACTGAAGCAACTTTAGAACTTGAAACATTGTAACTAATGCTTACTTCTTAGATCAAAAGGGATAGAACTTCTTGTGTAAACAAATAATCTGGGCAGTCTGCCAAGCTTTCAACCAAGTGTAAATGCAGGAAGTTTAACCACTTAAAGTCTAAATCTTTTTCTGACACTTCTTTCTAAAAGTTAAAATCAATATTTTTTGCTAGAAAATTACTACCCCCAAACACACACATATATAATTTTTTAATGTATATATGTCAAACTGTATTTGCAGTCTTTCAAATGCAATTTTTTGGGAAAAAGTACACTTCAATAAATAAAAAAATAAAAAAACAGTAAAGTAAGCACAATTTATTTTGTTTTAATGTGAAAGATGATGTTACGCCGTGAGACACTCGTGATCTATCTTCTAAGCAAAAAAATTGCGATTCTCATTTTAGCCAGAATCGTGCAGCTCTACTGCTTGTAGGGGATTTTAATTTGGTCATGTCTAACAAGTTGGATAGACTCTGGCCTTAATCTCTGGTGCCATTTCCACCCCTCTGATGCCCAGTTTACCCGCCTCTCCACAACTTATCGGACACTGTCCCGCATAGACATGGCATTTGCCTCCCCTAACCTGCTAAGAGGTGACATCCACTGAGATTCTCCCTCGTGGCATTTCGGATCACGCCCCACTGATGGTCACGATTCAGGCGGCTTCACCTGGGGGCCAGAGGGTATGGAGGCTGTCCAAATACAGGATTATGGACACAGATCCAAGAGGATATACCTGAGGCATTATGCAACTTCTGGCTAAGTAATGCAAACTCCTCCAGATCTCTAATGTTATGGGATGCGTTTAAGGCTTGGGTGAGGGGTGAGTACATTAAAAAGATTGCAAGTAAAAAGAGGGCATCTGTGCAGTCTCTCAAGCAGCTGGAGCAACAGGCCCAGGAAAAAGGAACAATTATATGTTCGTACCCCAAACACGGATAACTGTCTCCTGGCAATACACTTGGGAAACTATCCCTGTTGCGGGTTGATCTTACTAAGAAATCTGTGTTGGCCAGTGCCCAGAGGGTATTTGAATTTGGGGACAAAATGGTAGGCTCCTAGCCTGATTAGCCAAAGGACAATACACAACGATGCATGTGGGTAGGCTGAAGGACATGGACAGCACACTCTTGAGACAATTAGTAAACAGATTTTTACAATTTTACCAAGAACTGTACTCTTCAAAAGTGAATTATACTGCCAATGACCTGTCTGATTACCTAGACCTGATCCTGTTTCCTATGCTCGACCCAGACAAAAGCAAGACCCTGGATATAATGTTGGACATAACGTTGAAGGAGATACAAACGGCCATAGGTTGCATGCAGTCGGGGGAAGGCCCCTGGTCCAGATGGCATACCTATAGAGTTTTACTGTCTACCAGGAGCTGTTGGCCCCCAGATTAACCTCCCTCTCACAATTCTCCACTCTTGGTTCTCTATCGGATTCTACGTCTGAGGCGGTGGTGCCCAAACCCGGTAAGGACCCCCGACTGTGCGTCATACAGGCCCATATCTCTGATAATGCTGATTGCCAAGCTTTTGGCCAAAATCCTGGCTCTCAGGCTGGCCACGGTGATTGAGGATCTGGTCCATCAATATCAGACGGGGTTCATGCCGGGGAAGGGCACCGATATCAATACCCGTAGACTCTCTCAACCTTGACACCACTCACGATAATGGAGGTACCAGAGTCATAGCTTCCCTAGACACAGAGAAAGCTTTTGACTCCGTGGAATGGGAATACCTCTGGGAGATCCTGAAGCGCTTTGGTTTTGGCCCCAAGTTTCTTCAATGGCTAGGTCTGCTGTATAAATCCCCTAGGGCCAGAATTCGTGCAAATGACACCCTCTTCAATTTTTTTCTCCTCCAGAGGGGCACCAGGCAGGGATGCCCGTTATCACCCAGCCTGATTGCTCTGGCTCTTAAACCGCTGGCTCTCCTGATTTGGGAGTCAAGCAATATTTGGGGGGTTTAGAGTTGGCACTCTGGGAGGAGAAAATCTCCTTATATGTGGATGACGCATTGCTTTACTTGCATGACGCTGAGACCTCATTGCAAGCGGCACTGGGGACTTTCAGTTTTCCGTGGTTAGGATTAATTGGTCTAAATCAGTCATATTTCTGATAGATCCTCAGGCCCTATCAGTGGAGTCGTCGACTCCGCTGCTCTGGGTAGAGGAGTTTAAATATCTGGGAATTCTAGTAACCAGGGACCTCCAAGCCTTTCGACGTCTTAACCTTCAGCCCATTGTCACGAGACTCAAAGCACTGCTCCAGATGGAAGGAATTACCACTTAATCTACTAGGTCACATTAATCTGCTGAAAATGCTATATCTACTTAGATTTAGCTACATATTCCGGAATTGTCCGGTATGGCTTCCAGGCTCCTTTTTCAAAGAGTTGGACATGTGCATAGGTTTGTTTCTATGGAAGGGATCCTTCCCCAGGTTGGCCAGGTCGACCCTGCAGCTCCTGGTGCACTGTGGAGGTCTTGCGCTACCTAACCTGCTGGTATATTACTGGGCAGCGACACTAGTCACTGTGAGATGGTGGTTTGAGCAATCACGGACAAATGTGGTTACCTGCCTGGAAGCTGCCATTTTGGGCTCCCTTAGAGAACTAGGGAACTTAGTATATAGAGGACCATCTGCTTACCCTTCACTCCCAGGCCCCACTAAGGTGACCCTTAAAAGTATGAGCAGCTGCTAGGAAAAGATTCATACATCCACACCAATACTCCCTTCTGCCCATTGTGGGGGAACCCTTCACGCCCTCATCTTGGGACAATACCTGACCCGCAGCCAAGGGCTCGATATGGGATTAAGGTCCTCCAATATCATCCAATTGGGGACACTGCCCTCCCTAGCAGAAAGATACGGACTCCCAGGGAGAATGTTATTCAGATATCAGCTGAGGCATGCAGCCAGGGCTCAATTCCCCAGGCCTTTAAGCTTAAAAGCTTTGAGGATGGGTCTAAACTAGTGGTATCCTCTAAAGATAAGTTGCTGCAAACTAAATTTACACATCGAATATATTACACACCGCAGAGACTGCATCAGATCTACCCTCATAGGTGACCGAACTGCCCCAGATGCCAATCCCCTGATAGCACATATATACATATGTTCTGGGCCTGTCCCCTGGTTATGACATTTTTGGGCTGAGGTCTTTGAGAGTATCAACATCTGTCTACAACTAACGCTACCAGTGTCACCCGAATTAGCTCTGTTGGGCATCCATGAGGACAATCAGAGACCCCATTACACAGTTGCTCGTCTCATTTTGTTATTTTACGCCAAGAAGGAAGTCTTAAAGAAATGGGCCTCGCCTTCTCCCCCAAAAGGTGGATTCATGGGACTCCTCTATAAATGATGTACTACCCATGTATAAGATGACCTACACAAACAGGGGATGCCCAAAGAAATTCGACCGGATCTGGTTACCCTGGACTGAACAATTATAATTCTTCTACTGAGAAAGGTATAGGGCGCTACCCCCAGGTGAATGCCCGTATAGGATGTTCCCGCCCCCCCACCGCTCACACAGGGGGTTCTGATCCATTTTACTACTCTGGAATATATGCACATTGAAAGTTGTCTGTAACACTGTATGTTCGGATGTGTACAGTTTAACTTTTTTTTTAACTATTCTTGGACGATCAATGTTTGACTATTAACAGTTATATGATGTCTTCTCAATAAAGACCAACCTTTTTATACATACATATACAAAAGCTGAATTCTAGCTGCCCATTTGAAAGGGGCCTTAGAGTCTGCAAAAGACTTGAGGCTGGGGCGGAGGTTCACCTTCCAGCAGGACAACGACCCAAAACAAAAAAGCATATTCATGTGTTAGAATGGCCCAAAGTCCAGACCTAAATCCAAATAAAAATCAGCGGCAAGACTTGAAAAATTGCTGTTCACATTCTCTCTATCCAATCTGACAGAGCTTGAGCAATTTTGTAAAGAATGGGCAAAAATTTCACTCTAGATGTGCAAAGCTGGCAATACCCAAAAAGACTTGCAGGTGTAATTGCAGCGAAAGGTGGTTCTACAAAGTATTGGACTTGGTATTGAATACAAATGCACGTCACACTTTTCACATATTTCTTTGTAAAGGTTTTTGAAAACCATTAATCATTTTCCTTCCACTTCACAATTATGTGCCACTTTGTGTTGGTCCATCACATAAAATCCATCTATGTTTTTGGTTGTAACATGACAAAAAAAAAAAAAAAAAAATGGGGAAAATTTCTGTATAACAGTTGAAAAATGGGAGATTTTTTGAAAATACAGGCAGAAAAAAAGCCAGGAGCGCAAACCTTTTGAAAAAACATGCACACATCTGAAAGATTTTTTATTCCTTATAGGTTCACGATTATCTATGCTATTTTACCAATATTAGACAAGTGTAAGGGCTCATTCACCCCATGTGTCCCGACCTGCAATAATCAGCAAATATCAGAGGCCCAAACACAAGGACAGAGAAACTATTTTTTTTTTTTTTTTTTATGTGCTCTGTTCACACGGCAACACTGTGTTGAGAAGGGTTGCAGCGCAAAGTGTAAAAGTGCATATGTTGCATTTTTTCTCATCACATCTCACTACACTAAAACTCAACTGTAGTAGAGTTGAATGAAATATTTTACATTTCAATAAACTTTTAGAAGAAAGTTCAGTTTTAACAATGCAAGGCACCAGCCACCACGCATCAGACACCCACAAACTAAAACAGCCCATTTTGGCGCGCAAACTCGTGTAAATGAGCCCTAATAAGCAGGGAATTAACAGGTAAAACAGTGATTGTGGCATCACAATTCAAACCCCAAAAAACCTGTGTAATTTTTTAACCACACTAACATCTCTAGTCAAGAATTCTCTAGCATTAGACTTGCACGATTAATCGTTAAGAATTGTAATCGCAATTTTTTCCCCATTGCGATCTTGAAAAAAGTATTTCCCCGATTCATTCTACGCAGAGAATTTTCTCTGCTAAAGCCGACAGCCCTCAAAAGAAAGGGAGAAAACAAAAAAATAAAAAATGTATTATTACAACATTCTTTAGCAGTGGAACCAAGTATAAACATTTTAACAATTTGTCCTTTAGATCAAAGGAATATACTTTGGTGTGAAAATGAGGGAAGTTTACCACTTTTTTCTGACATTTGTTGGTTTTAAAATCATTTTTTTTTGCTAGAAAATTACTTAGAACCCCCAAAAACATATACATACATAATTTTTATTTTTTTAGTAGAGACCCTAGAGAATAAAATGGTGGTTGTTTAATAATATTTTTAGTCACACTGTATTTGCGCAGCAGTCGTTCAAATGCAATTTTTTGGGGAAGAAAAATTACACTTTAATGAATGAAATTAATAATAATAATAATAATAATAATAATGCAAACTAACCAGTAAAGTTAGCCCAATTTTTTTTGTATAATGTGAAAGATTTTATGCCGCAAGAATCATGAGAGTCATGATCTTATTATTCTAAGCAAAAAAAAGCGATTCTCATTTTGGCCAGAATCGTGCAGCTCTATCTAGCATTAATAAAAAGATAGAAATGCAGCCCATTGTTTTCAATACACACACACACACACACACACACACACGCGCTGCTTGCTGATCAGGGAAAAAAAACAAAAAAAAACAAATCTGAGTTGGCGGTCAATATTTTTGCATGTATACGTACAAATGCCACGCTTTCTGCTTACGTGTGCATACTCCCAAATACATAAGTGATACACAGTCCATCCTCACATTTTTTCCTACCAGGAATGTCTGATGCTCATACAGGCAAGAGGCTAATAGAGGAAAATGAGAAAATATATATATATATATATATATTTTTTTTTTTTTGGTTTTTTAGAATGCCTTATTTTATGTCCCCTTTTTTCTTTGGGCGAGGGTAAGATTTACAAACATTTCTTAGACAGGCCACGCACAGAGCAAATTACTTTCCTGCAACCACAGGTTAACAGGTGAATCCCTCTCTGCCGGGAGAGGGTAGTGATTATTGCTAACAGCTATACCAGTCATGATAATCGTAGGGACAACCAGCCTGCTGGATTTTACATAAGTTCATTGATCAACTTGGGTACATTCAGCCTGCCCATACACACCAAACTTGTTCTGAACTAGTCAGTCATATCAAAAACCATAGTTACGCTTGCGAAAAAAAAAATGCTTTAGCATTAAACACATAACTTTAAATTTGAAGTGCATCTCTAGCAAAAACTTTTCTTCAGTTTTGGATTCAGTAAGGGATGATTTGAACTTCTCTTGAGTGTTCTGCCATATCAGTCCCATTGGGCAGATTTTTCTATCACTTCCTGTCCAATAGAAATGAGAGCATATTTTTACAAAGAGAGGGGTGTCGCTCCTAGACCACTGTCATGGAAACAGGTATCCCTATTGGAAGATGCACACCCATTCACACCATATGCATTGCACCAGGCAGCCTTGCCCAACAAAGTCCCAATGCATAAACAAGGTAATATGCCTTATGTCTTATTTGTTTAAGTCACACCATGGTGATGCACTGGCAAGTGCGGGTGGGGGGGGGGGGATGCATCACACCACATACCAATGTGAAGCAATGCATAAAGAATAATGAAATGTAACTTTGACATTTCAATAAAGTATCAACAAAAAAAAAAAAGGGAGTAAACAAACAAATGCATGCCAACAACCCATTACAGCACACACCAGTTACCTGGCAATATTGTATGCTGCCAAGTTGAATGGGCCTTTCCCAATTTCCCCATCATATCCTGTTCCAGTGACAACTACAAAATATTGGACTTCTCATCACTTAGGGCTCACACAGGTTGCAGCCTCCACTGCCCTCTGAAAGGTAAATCTGTATTGGATTGCTTTTCAGAGAGCAGCAGGCGCCAGATATTCAGCAGTAAATCCTTACGCCTGCTAAATACTTTTACTTTTTAAGTTAGTTTTAAAGATTACGTTTTTGCCTTAATGCATTCCTGGCATCAAGGTAAGGTAAAAAATGCCCCACTACTTCTCATCTCCCCGCATAGGTGCCCCCTCAGCACACAGCAGGAAAGGAGGTGCGGAGAGTGCCAGAAACCCCAGAAAAAGGAGGTAAGGTACCATTGCACAGAGCAGGTAAGTATACATCTTTTTATTATAAAGGATAAGTTCACCTTTTAATAAAAAAAAAAATTAGCAGGAAAAAAAATTTAAGAAAAAAAAAAAAAAGTGCATTTATTACTTATTCCTGCAAGAGCCTGTAAAGCATTGCAACAGTGATCAGTGGTGCAATTTCAGGCTTTTGCAGCTTTCTGCCTGTACCTTCATATGGGCTGTTTGAAAGGCGCAGGGCTTGTGAATTAAAGAGGAACTGCAGTCTGCTCACATAATTTGTAATAAAAACATCCGTGCCATTCTGAAGCTTCCCTCCAACCACTTTGCATATTATTTTATATATACTGTACTTCTCAAATATGCTGCAGAAATCGCCCGTCACTGAGTCCAGCTGCATCCATTTTAACTGTGGGCCGCTGAATCTGCTTGCCTGTTTACTTCCTGGATTTACACAGAGGCACACCTCCAGCTCTGCAGCTTTCATTGGCCCTCTTATGACTCACCCCCCCCTTCCTGGCAAACTCGCACGTGAGTGAGAGCTCTGCATGATGTCATAAGCATATGCTAATGACCAGACAAGAAACAGAAAGTGGGCTTTAATGTATTTACTGGCAGAAAAATGTTTTACTATCCAAAAGTTAAAAACAACAAGGGCAGGTGATTTAATAGATGGAAAGTTGAAAAAAATGACTGAAGCTCCGCTTTAACTACGAGAGCGCTCACCAGCACCCTCAGTTCATTCAGAGCTACAAGTCATCTGCCGTGGTGGCTGACAGTACTTGGAGCTCATACATAGGAAACTGAATGAATGATGAGGCTGTGTGGCTGAAGCTCTGCATGGTCACACGGTTTTCAAATCCTGGAGAGAAGATCCCCCGCCCCGTCACACCAAAAGGGGGAAGAGGCGGCAGGAGCTGAAACATGTAACACCCTAAATATGGGTGTAACATGTTACAAAGGTGAACTTAATCTTTAATGAAAAAGTAATAACCTTTACAGTCACTATAAATTAGGGATGCACGAATACCAGTTTTCCAAGACTGAATACCAATACTTTCTCAGTTTTTTTTTTTTTTTTTTTTTTTTTTTTTTTTAGACTAACGAAAATTATTACTGTTTCTTTATAATTATGAAGAACTGTGCCTTTGCCCTAGTGATGTATAGACCAGGTTCACATATTTGTGGTGCGGTTTGAAAGTGGGATTTCAGCCCCCCTCAGGTGCGACTTTGTTCAGCAGTGAATTGTGAAAGTGTATAACAATCAGGGTGCATAATAAAATTATATTATATATATATATATATATATATATATATATATATATATATATATATATATATATATATATATATATATATATATAATTAATTTTTTTTTCTTTTTATTTATTTTTTTTTTTTTTTAATTGTTTAAAATCAGATTTTTATCAAGAGTAAAAATCTAAGACCCCTTTCACACTGTGGCAGTGTGGGCATTAGTGGTAATATGCTGCTAGTTTTAGCGGCACTTTACCGCTGTTATAGCAGCGCTTCTCGGCCACTAGCTTTTAACCCCCGCTAGCAGCCAAAGGGTTACTAGCCCCCATGTTGCGGTGCTGCCAAAAGTGCTTTGGCAGCGCTGCCCATTCATGTCAATGGGCAGGGGCGGTTTGGGAGCGGTGTATACACTTCTCCCGCACCGCCCCAAAATACTGCTTGCATGACCCAGTTTGAAAGCACTTGGCCAGCTTGAGACGCACTTTTTTTTTGCACTAAAACGCCTGTAAAAAGCCCTAGTGTGAAAGGGGTCTAAAGATAACGTATCTTAAATAGGAAACTATTAATTTAGTTTATTCAGCATGACATTGAGCTTAGTTATTTATAGGGTTGTCCCGATACCAATACTAGTATCGGGACTGATACTGAGCATTTGCGTGAGTACTTGTACTCGCAGAAATGCTCCCGATGCCTGATCTGATGAAACACCGCCTCTCCCAGGTATTGGATTAGGCGACCTGGCACAACCGGAAGTCAGCAGGCAGAACAGCATAAGTGACGCTTGTGTCAACGTCAATGTGTGGACATCCCGATGCCCATCTTGGTACGCCCTGCACTCGGCCGCTGTAAGCCAGCAGCGACCATGTGGGTGTAACAAGATGGCCGCTGCTGTTTTTATGCGGCTGAGTGCAAGGAGTACCAAGATGGGCATCGAAGGTAGCATTTCCTTTCACAGCATTTCAGTGCCTGCCCATAAATACCACCCATCAGTGACAGCCAGCCATCAGTGCAACCTATAATCCTATCAGTGCTGCATATCAGTACCACTTAATCTGTATTGTGCTCTGAAAACTGTCAAAAAAAAAAAAAAAAAGGGGGAAAGATGGATCGGTATCGGCGAGTACTTGGAAAAAACATTTCCACACCAAACTTGGTAAAGGCTATCAAAGAATAAGGAGAGCTATCCAATTTTAAAATCAATTCAGGAAAATCAGAAGTGTTGAAGGTAAAAGTTAATCAGAAAGAAGAGCAGAGTATCCAGAAGGAATTCCCCTTCTTATGGAAGAAGGAAATGAAATACTTAGGGATAAAAGTGACATCGCCAATAGGGAAAATTTACCAAGTTAATTATATCCCGTTTCTGGACGAGCTAAGAGAAGAAATAAAGAGAATCATAATAAAACCTGTCCTGGATGGGAAGGATAAAATGCTTTAAAAATTATTATACTGCCCAAAATATTATATCAATTCCAGATGCTCCCGATCTATATCCCCACCCCCATGTACTTTAGAATTTACTTATCTGGCAAAATAAGAAACCCAGAATATCTTTAAAGATTTTACAATTAGAAAAAGATCAGGGAGGACTAGGGGTAACGGACTTTAAAAAAATACTATAAAGCTGCAGTGTTAGGCCCTTTTCACACTTCTACGACTTGTCCCACGATTTGGGACTGCAAAGCAGCATGACAAGTCGTTCCCCATGATTTCCAATGACAGCCATTCATATTAGTACGACTGAGTCGTTCCGACTTCAAAGTAATCCCTGCACTACTTTGGTCCGATTTTGATGCCACTTACACAGGCATGCCTTAAAATCGCGGCAGAAGTCGCACAAGTGTGAAAGGGGCCTTAACACGGGTAGTAGAATAAACAAAATTAGAGAGTAAAAAAAAAAGGATGGGTAGAGATTGAACACAGATTGGCAGACACAAATTTAGGGAAGGTTATTTGGACACCATCAAAATACAGATCACTGGGGGAAACAACACTTACAAAAAATGTGTTTAGAGTTTGGGAGGGAGTACACAAACACAACAAATGGAAATATAACTCTCCATTGATGTATCTAAAAGGAGAATGACTCCTCCTTTCCAAAAAGGTAAAAGCACTATGGGAGGGAAGTGAATAAAAATATTCAATTGAGACACATACCGTATATACTCGAGTATAAGCCGAGATTTTCAGCCCTTTTTTAGGGCTGAAAGTCCCCCCTCGGCTTATACTCGTGTCACCGCCGTCTGCCTACATGAACAACAGCTCCTCCTCCTCCCAGCAGTAAGTCAGTGTGCAGTGTTCCGCCTATCACAGACGTCCTGTCATTCTCATCTCATGGATGAGAGGATGTCCGTGATTGGCGGAACACTGAACACGGACTGCTGGGAAAACAGAGTGTTCCTCCTATCACGGACGAGGAGGAGGCCCGGCTTTTGAATGGGTAATGGCGCCTTACACGTTGATCAGCAATGAGGGACACAGGACATCTAACGAGCGGCACAAGACTGCAATGGGGGACACAGGTGGCAGATCGAAGGGAGGCATACACAGACCCAGGAGATGCAGATCGGCACAGGTAGGCTTGCAATGGGGACACAGGGGGGGGGGGGGGGGGTTGTACAGGACACAGGGGACATGCAGCTGCAGATCGGAATTTGCTGACCCTCTTTTCCACTTACAGTAGCTGCTGCATTTTTCACCCTCGGCTTATACTCGGGTGAATAAGTTTTCCCAGTTTTTTGTGGTAAATTAGGGGCCTCGGCTTGTATTCGGGTCGGCCTATACTCGAGTATATACGGTTAAAAAAATAAAAAATAAAAAAAGGAGGGAAAAAAACACACTACAAACATTACAAAAAAAAAAAAAAAGGATTGGTTAGATTTGGACGTGTGGCGGTACCTCCAGCTCAGGCATTTAGTCTCAGCGCTACTACAACCTCTGAGAGATGGAGAAAAACTGACAGCCTTCGAGAGGATATGTGAGGGAAAAACAATTCGGACAGGTATCTCCCAGATATATAAGCTACTGGGACGGACTGGCGAGGTGGAGGTCCAGACATGCATACAAAAAAAAAAAATTAAGAAAAATAAATGGTAAAAAGAAATAGGACCATGTGGTGAAAAGCAGAACAGAGACAATCTTGAAGTTGGTACATGGATCTACAATAAACATCAGGATGATAGAAACAAACTATAAATCTTTAGTAAGGTGGTATAGGACACTAGATATAGTAGCAAAATACCAAGTAGGACAATCTGGGGAATGCTGGAGGGGTTGTGGACAACTGGGGAACATGGGACATATATGGTGGAACTGCCCAAAGATTAAAAAGTACTGGAGAGAAATACTAGGGTATATAAAGGAAATAACCAATATACAGATGCTAGAAAATCCCTGGGCATGCCTTTTCCATGGTATGGACACCCCAATAAAAAACTAACTAAAAAAAAAATAAATAAAAAAAGTATAGAAACTGCCTGACAAGCCGCTTGATAAATGCGGCAAAGAGCCTGATCCCTAAAAAATGGAAGGAAACGGAAGCTCCAAAGGGTGAGGGAGTGGCTAGAAAAAAAAAAAAAAATTGATGAAATTTATAGAATGGAAGGACTTGGAGCATCTCAGAGGAAATGGAAGATATTTAAATGAACGAGGAAATATAGTGAGTTATGCGGGCTGTAGGGGCTCCCCTCCCTCCCACCCACACATAATGGAGTATGGGTGGAGTAGTGGGAGGAAAGAGGGAAAAGTGAAAGTACACAAGGTAAATAGGAAGATGGGCTCTCGTTTTATTGCAGATAGTAGAATGGTAGGAAAAAGAACGAACTCATTAAAATATAATGTTTCTGTATTTGTAACTACGATACTATTGCTTCCTTGTTACCAGCCTGTAACAAAAGACTTTGAAAATAAAATAAAGAAAGATTAAAAAAAATAAAAAAAAATTGGCATCGGGACAACCTTCGTTATGTAGCATGAGGCTGTATATACAGAGTATTTGCACAAGTATCAGTATTTGTGCAAATTCACCGATACTTTCAAGCTCAGTTCTTTGAGCTGTCAGTGGGTCTCCCCTGTTGACAGCTGAAGTGTTAAAGAAGTTTGGTAATTGGAGCTGTCCAAAAAAAAAAAAAAAAAATAAAAAAAAAAAAAAGCAGCCAGCAATGTTTATTAACACTAAAATAAAAAGAAAGTTTATTTTTGTATCTGTTTCTTCATCTGCAGATCAAAGGGATGAACATTTCCTCTGTTTAACCCCTTAATTTACTCTAATCAGTCTTAATGAACTCCCTATTCGCCTCCAATTATAATTTTCCTGCTTTTTTTTGGTTCATGTCTATTTTATAAACGATAATTAAAACTTTTTTTTATTTTTTATTTGCTTTGTTAGTGAAAATTTTTACACATATATTTACACATTTCACATTGAAAAAGCACAAAATAAAAAAAATGATTTGATTTGTAAATAACTTTTCAAAGCTTTGTACCATTGCCGACAGCTAAAGTGAAAACAAAAAACAGTTGCGGTAGGTATCAGTAATTGGCATCAGCGAGTACTAAAAAAATTAAATAAATAAAAAATGGTATTGGTGCATCCCTAGATTAAACAAAGTTCAGGAATATTCCTTTATCCCATTGTTTAACAAATCTATGTACACTACAAGCTGTATGATTGACTCGGTTCCAATATCCCAATTTTACTAATCGGGCAACTTATTATAAATAGGAAACCCTAATTTTGTTTGCAAATATTAAAGATTCTGACTACCAGCAAGTACTTCCATTTAGGCTACTTTCACACCTAGGCGCTGGGTGCGCTGGCGGTAAAGCGGCGCTATATTTAGCGGCGCTTAACTGTTTTTTTAGCTGCGCTATTCGGCCGATAGCGGGGCGGTTTTACCCCCGCGAGCGGCCAAAAAAGGGTTAATACCGCCCGCAAACCGCCACTGCATCGGCGTTTTGCGGGCGGGTTTGGAGTGCTGCCCCATTGATTTCAATGGGAAGGGGCGCTATAGGAGCGGTAAATATACCGCTTCTACAGCGCACCAAAGATGCGTCTTGCAGGACATTTTTCAGCGTCCTGCAAGCGCAAAGCTCCAGTGTGAAAGCCCTCGGGCTTTCACACTGGAGAGACAGCAACGGCTGTTTCAGGTCGGTTTGCAGGCGCTATTTTTAGTGCAATAGCGCCTGCAAACTGCCTCAGTGTGAAAGGGGCCTTAAAGAGCACCTATAATTTCAGAGCCATCATGGCAGCGTCTGTTAGCGGGCATTCACTCACCATGCTCTGTCACTGTCGCATCACAAGCTGTCCCATTAAAGTGAATGGGACGGTCGTTCAGTCAACAGCAGGTCAGAGGATTCGCTGCAGTACAAAGATGACAGTTGATCTTTAAAAAGTATGATTTAAAATCGACTTGATTTAAATCAAATCCACCCTGACGTGCCCAAAAATCACATTGACTCTTTAAAAACAGCCAGCACATTTGTAAACCAGCTCCATTAAAAAGGCTGCAGGTTCGCGTGTCAAGCGAAGCGGATGTGGTTCAAAACTCACATATATGTGAGCCAGGTTTAAAGGCTTGATTATTGGGGTGTCCATACCATGGAAAAGGCATGCCCAGGGATTTTCTAGCATCTGTATATTGGTTATTTCCTTTATATACCCTAGTATTTCTCTCCAGTACTCTTTAATGTTTGGGCAGTTCCACCATATATGTCCCATGTCTGAGGATTTAAAGGTATCGGTTTTAGTATGCTATACTAAGAGCACTTTCACACTGGTTTGCTTGAAAACTGCCAGTAAACCGCCTCTGCATTAATGGAGCATTTTTGCAGCATTTGCTGTGCAGTTTTTAAAGGACACGTGACTCAAAAACTGCACCAAAAACGCTTAGTGGGGTGTTTCTGATGCAGTTTCCATTTATTTCAATGGGGAGGAGTGTTTGTGTTTTTTTTTTTTTTTATTAACCCCCCAAACATGCACCAAAAAAATGCTACACGCAAGATTTTTTTTTCACCGCCACAGTAGTGCACATCCTCAGTGTAAACACATTTATTGGTTTTAAAAGGAAGCTTTATGAGATTTTCAAGCATTTTTTTTATAACGCAAAAGTGCTTGAAAAACTCCTCAGTGTGAAAGCAGCAGATTGTTATTTTTATAGAAAAAAACAAAAAAAAAATGAGACATTACAAACAGGTTATACTTCAAGAGGAGGTCCACCTGAATTTTTTTTTTTTTTTAAAAGTCAGCAGCTACAAATTCTGCAGCTGCTGACTTTTAATAAATAGACACTTACCTGTTCCAGGTTCCAGCGATGTCGGCAGAAATGACGAGCGATTGCTCGTCTCTCGGCTGCCCCCGCCGCCATCCTCTGTCAGGGAATCAGGAAGTGAAGCTTGCGGCTTCACTGCCCGGTTCCCTACTGCGCGAGTCGCGCTGCGCGTCTTTATTGGTCCCTGTTGTGTCCTGGGAACTATGCGTTTCCCAAGACACAACGGGAACCCTCGGATATGGGCGGGCATCCTCGGATAGGGGCAGGGCAGCTAGTCCCGCCGGAAGTGGGTACAGATACCTGTATTATACAGGTATCTGCACCCCCCCTCCCCCCTGAAAGGTGCCAATGGTGGCACCGGAGGGGGGGAGGAATCCGATAAGCGGAAGTTCCACTTTAGGGTGGAGCTCTGCTTTCAGCGCCGTTGCAGAGGATTTGCACAGAGCAGCCCGGATCCTCCTCTTCTCAGGTCCCTCTTCTGTGCTCCTGGCCCCTTCCTCCTGTTCAGTGCCCCCACAGCAAGCAGTTTGCTTTGGGGGCACCCGAGCCGAGTCATATCTCCTTGTGTCCATTCAGACACAGAGCCCCAGCTGGCTGACAGCAGCGGGAGCCAATGGCACTGCTGCCGTGTCTCAGCCAAATCAGGAGGCAAGAGTCTTGGATGACCAAGACACTCGTGGACAAAGATGGGGCTCAGGTAAGTATTCGGCCCCTTTCACACGAGGCGGATCCGCTTCCACGGAGTCTGCCTCTTTCTGCCGGTTCAGCGGGAGTTCTCTCCGTTGATCTCCGCTGAGTCGGCGGATGACAGGTCCCTCTCTGCTCACTGAGCGGGGAGGGGCTTGTCGAGCGCCGCTGGATTCTATGGAGAGGTCGGATGAAAGCGGACAGCATGTCCGTTGTCATCAGATCCGATAGCGACGGATCCGAATGTAGGGCCATCCGTCTGCTTTTGGCGGGTCGGACATGTCACAGCTGACATCCGTCGCTCCATAGACCAAAACTGACAGGCGGACCTGAACGATCCGTCAGTGTGAAAGGGGCCTTAGGGAGGCTGCTGCAAACAGAAGGCTTTTTTTTTATCTTGAAGTGGTTGTAAACCCACATGAGAGAAAAAAAAAAAAAGAAGGGGGAAGACCTGCAAGACAAAGGCATAATGAACTAGTATATGCATAGCATACTAGTTCATTATGTAATACTCACCTGAGATCAAAGCACCTGCTGCGGTGCCCGTACACAGCAATGGCCAACGACATTTCTCCCCGGAGTTACTTCCGGGTATCGCGGCTCCGGCGCTGTGATTGGCCAGAGCCACGATGACAGAGCTGCCGGTAATGGCACACTCACTGAAGCAAACAGCACGTACATGCCATTGCTTCAGTGCCGATGGCAATAAGGCTTACTTGTAGCTACCCTGGATATCTCCTAAACCATGCAGGTTTAGGAGATATCCGGGGTAGCTACAGGTAAGCCTTATTATAGGCTTACCTGTAGCAAAAAGTGGATTGTAAGGGTTTACAACCACTTTAATGCATTAAGGAAAAAAAATAAAAAATTAAAACCTTCTGCCTTCACAATACCTTTAATGCTTAGTATTGACACAGATATTGGTACAACACTACTTTAAGGGCCGGGTTCACATATGTGCGTCCGCGGAGTCATGCCTGGGGGTCCGGAGTGTTTATGTTTACTGGTTCAGGTGTGAATCAGGTCTGACTTTTTGCCTGAATTCGCACCTGAACCAGAGCCAAAAATGCACAGGATCCTTTTGGAATCAGTACCACCACCACCCCGGATCAGTGGGAACCAGCTCCATTGAGAGCCGATCACAACAGCATGTCATGTGAATTGGATGTGGTGAAAAATCGCATCCAATTCGCACATGTGATCCCAGCCTTAGTCCCAAGGGAGACTTTGTCCTGAAATACCATCCGCAACTGTGAAACAGGTTGTGGCAAGGTCCCATTGCGCCCAATGGGTGGGTTTGACTGGCTGCGACGTGTGCTCCTCCAGGTAACAGGCACATAGAGAGGTAGAATCTCCTCAGTGGGGGGGGGGGGGGGTCACAGATTGCAATAAAAATCTGGAGTGAGGTTCTAACCTTTCCCGCTACATCCAAAACCACAGCGACAAATCACACCTACAATCCAAGTCCCAAACTTTCAATGAGAACCAGATGTACTCAGAAATCATTGTCCCAGATTGCCATGAAAGCCCACTGATGACAGCCTGGCCTGCCACATACATTCCAGCATGGGACACAGCACTACCAAGTTAGTTTATCATCAACAGACATGAAGGGAGGAGAAGGAGTGCTCGTCATTACATGGTCGTACACAATACACTGACACACACCTTGCTTCCTGACAGGCATGGTGCCACCCCCGACCAGCACACACACCAACAGGCTGCCGGGACGATGAGCTCGCCAAGCCCCGAGAACCTCAGCCGGAGACTCCACCACACAATACTGGGTCGCTTCTTCCAAAGTGCTCCACCTCCCGGAGCAGGATACCGACAGTTCCCCCCCCACCGCGAGGTAATGAGAAAGTCCTGTGCAGTGCTGACTGCCTCCCCCGGGACTGTTCCACGCACTGTAGAAGGGGAGGCTCCCAACTCCTGTGTAGTGTGAGAAGAGGGCTCAGGCTGTCCTCGGAGGTCCTCTCAGCGGGGGAGGGGAGGAAGACACTCAGACACAAACTTGTTAGAAAAGGGGAGGGCGGCGATAGAAGTTTCCGTCTCCTCCTCGGCTGCCCGGATCACTGACAGTCCCGGCTGGGGGGATGACGAGAAAAAAAGTTCTAGTGTCCGCTACGGCTGTCTCAGCTCTGTCCCTCTCCGGGCGCCTCTTTTCCTTTCACTTCTCCTTTTCGCCTCTCTTTCTGTCAGCTCCTCCGTCTTGCTCCCCCTCCCGCCTACTTCTCCTCTTTCACCTCCCTCCTCCGCCTCCTCCTCTCCTCAAGCCCTCGGAAATCCCAAACTTTACTCCAAAATGGCGCCCCGGAGCTTTGCTGGAGCACGTCACGTGACCGCCCCCTTTTCAGAGCCAGCTCCGTCTCAGCCAATCGGGAGTGAGCCTCGCCGGGCGGCAGCGCCAGCTTCTACCTTGGCAGGAGAGGCAAGCTCGGAGTAGACGGCGCTCTCTTAAAGGGGTAAAGGTGAGCGGGTGGGGTCCGCCCTCACACCTTCTCCTGGACTGAGGGGACGCACGGCGGGCTGTGTGAGGAGAAAGAGAGCGATGTTCATGGGAACTTCTAAGATGGATAAACCGGAGCTCTATGTGTCCTTACAAAGCCTCATAGTCCTAACATAAGCAAACAAAGCCTAATGCCGCGTACACACGATTGGAATTCTCTTTGGAAAAAGCTATGATGGTTTTTCAGATGGAATTCCGCTCAAACTTGGCTTGCACACACACAGTCACACAAAAGTTTGCTGAACTTTCGACCGTCAAGAACGTGGTGATGTACAACACTACGACGAGCCGAGAAAATGAAGTTCAATGCTTCCAAGGATGTGTCGAATTGTTTCCGAGCATGTGTAGGAATTTTGCGCGTCGGAATTGCTACAGAACTTTTTCTGACTGAAAAATTGAGAACATGCTGGCGGAAATTCGGCTAGCAAAAGTCCGATGAAGCATACACACGGTCGCATATTCCGACAAAATCTCTCATCGTTCATTTGCTGGCCGAAATTCCGACCACGTGTACGCGGCATCAGTGTCTCAACATAAGCAAACAAAGCCTCACATCCCAACATAACATAGCTCCCAACTGTCCCTACATTTTGAGGGACTGTCTCTGATTTGGAGCAATGTCCCTCTTTACCCCTCATTTGTCCCTCATATTGGTCTGATCCATGTAGATGTATATAAAATGCACTTTTTATCTTTCAAAAAGTGTTTCCTAGTGTTAAACCTTTCATCCAAATTCTAAATTGCTGCATTTGTACTTTTTAAAAGCCAATATAAAGGAATAGTAGTGGTAAAAAAGGCCCTTGTGGATTTAATTAACCTTTTTTTTTGGGGTTAATTCTCCTTTAAGGGGGTGTGGCAGGGGGTGTTTCCTATGCCTACATACATTTGCTGGTAGGTGTCCCTCATTCCTATCTCAAAATGTTGGGAGGTATGACATAAGCAATAACGCCTCAGAGTCCCAACATAAGCAAACAAAAGTCATTCCTTCTAGGAGACGTCCACACCGCCTGCTTCACACCAGTGAAGGTTGTGGTTGATGCGTTTTCCGGATGCATTTTTTTTTTTTTTTTTTTTTTTTACGCGTTTTTGGGAGGCGTCTGTTGTCATGAGAAACCAGCAGAAATGCATCAAAGACACAAGTGCTGCGTTTTTTGATGCATTTCGGCTCAGTTTTACATTGAAGTCTATGGAAGCAAAAACGCAACATGCTGCCTGATTCCTTCCCCCCAAAAAACGCACCGGTGGAAAGCGCACAGATGTGAACGTGACCCATAGGAAACCATGTTAAAGGGACTGTAGTGCCTTTCTGTTTTCCAGCACGTTCTGTGTTTTTTTTTTTTTTTTTATGTAGATGCACCAAAATGTCAGCGGCTGAAACATAAAGGCCAAATATGGTGTTTTCGGCATTTTGCTGGTAGAGTAAAGGGTGCCGTGGCGCAGAAAAATGCACTCGATTTACCACAATGGCTTCTGGTGTGTTTGTCATAGGTCATGTGGTTCAAAAAACACATCAAAATGGTAACACAGTATGGTATTGATACGTTCTTGCTGCATTTTCAATGCATTTCAACAGGGAGGTGCATTTTTTTCTTTTAACTGACCAAAGATGCAGCAAGCGGCATTTTTATCACGACAAGGGAAGCGCAGTGGACCAGTGTGAAGAGATACACAGAATTGAAAGGGATGCATTTTTCTTGCGCTAAAGGTGCAGATGACAGTAACAATAAATTCATTTAAATTCATGATATTAATTAAAAAGTTGAATACAATTCAAATATATCTATATTTTAAAAACTGTCATTTTTAGTTTCGGCCAAGCACGTCCTCAATTTTTGGTTTTGGCGCCAACATTTTCAGTTCAGTGCACCTCTAGTTTTTGATGCGTTTTGTGATGTGTTCAGGCCCGTTCACACCACAGAAATACAGTCTTGGTGCTTTTCTGCATGTGCGTTTTTAATGCGTTCCAGTGCATTTTTTCCCCTTCTTTTTCTTCACCTTACCCACTTGCTGCCAGCCCACCATCAAATGACAGAGGAGCGGTGAGGCTCTCGTTTTGGGATGACATCATATGATGGCACCCCAAAACGTCCGCTCTCGCTCTGTAAAGAGCCGATGACGCCACTCTTTAACCATGTGATCTGCTGTGTCCAATCACAGCCAGTCACATGTAAATGCAGAAGTGCCGTTAAACGGCTCTTCTTGCCTCAAACTGACAGTGTTTTTTTAACAAGGAGAGCCGATCAGTGGCATCTCCTCGCAGGGGAGACCAGGAGAGGTAATCCGGGCACTGATCATCAGTGCCTTGATTACAGTAAAGCCCCAGCAGTGCCCATCAGTGACACCAATCATTGCCCATTAGTGATGTCAATCAGTGCTGCCTATCAGTGCCATAGCAAGTATGTTGTCTTGCAGGAAAGAGCCCTAAAAACAAATGTTTCATGCAATTCCATTAAAGTCTGTGGAGCTAAAAATGCAACGTGCTGCATGTAAAAAAGTCAGTCTCCAAAACACACACCAGTGGAAACTGCATAGATGTTAAATGGACTGTAGTGCATTTCTGCAAATCCACTGACAAATGCATGCATTTTGAAACGACAAAGAGGACCCAGAACTATTAAGCCGTTCAAATTCTATATCAGGCAAGAATGGGACAACATTCCTCTCTTTAATTCCCAGACCTTTACAGAGTATTGGTAAAAGAAGAGGTGATGCTACACCGTGGTAATCATGGCCCTGTCTCAACTTTTTTGAGACTTGTTGCTGCCACTCCCAGAGGAGCCGATTGATGTGTTGAGTGCCCTCTTCCTGTGCCCATGACTCTGTGAACAACACCACACATTCTGACACACCTGGCTAGATGTGGAATGTTTATTACTAGGGCTGTTACTGATTAAAATTTTCGTGTTCGATTAATCGTTTTTTTTTTTAAATCGATTAATCAAGTAATTTCTAATAATTATAACGCACATACAGATCGAACTACTTTTAGCTGATCTCCTTGCATTGCAACTCTGCATTAGTCAGTACACTATATACAATCACCCAACACTAGTTAGTTTCCACAATCCATGACTTAACTTCACAGTTCACAAATACATTTTAAATTCAAACTGTAGCACTGAAGTCATTTTTTTTTCCACAGTAGCGTGACAATCCCTCCACCTCCGGTCTAACTAATCACTCTCACCTTATGGCATGGACCCCTGTGCAAACAGGTGGTCATGCAAGCGGGTATCAAAAGGGTTAACACGGACCATAAACTTCTCTCACGTCTCCTTAGATCTCAGCAAGGATGCCAGATCATGGGTAGAAAGAAAAGATCTAAGTGCTCACCGCTTAAGTATAAGATTTCATTTTTGTGTTCAAACACAAACTACTCACATAAAGATGATAAAAACACAGCATGTAAAGCCGACAATCGTGTTAGTTCCGTAGGGCAGCAGTGGGTGACGTCATGCGTAGCTCCTCCCCCGTACGCGTTACGTTCAATCAGAACTTCAATGTCACCGGACTCCTCCCCCCTTTCCTTCGTTAGCAGACAGAGGCTCTTGGGAAAGGGGGGAGGAGTCCGGTGACGTTGATGTCTGCGACGTCACCGGAACTCCCTGATGACCCGGAAGCCGGCGGAGAGGTGAGTACTGATCAAAAGAATTTTGATCGATCAAAAAAATTAATCGATTAATCAAGGAATTCATCTTTAATTTACACAGCCCTATTTATTACAGATAGCTAAATGTACACCCCAAAAAGCTCAAGGTGAACAGACACTAGGAATGGCACAGCAACCGGTTAAAGCAGAACTTCACCCAAAAGGGGAGGTTCTGCTTCTCCTCCTCCTTCCCCCCTTTGTCATATATGGAACTTTTTTTTTAATTGGGAGAGGGGGAAGTGGGTACCAAGTTATGACAGGTACCCGCCCACACTTTTTTACCTAGGCGATCTGAGTGGAAGTTCCATCCACAATCTTCTGAGACACGTCAAAGGTCCCAGAAGGCTGCAGGACCATCCACAAAGCACAGGTCGTGGATGCACAGTGGGCAGCCAGCTGTGAAGCCACAAGTGGTTGCAGTCAGCTTTCCACAGTTAACATAGTAGTCCTAGGAACCCGAAGACAGAACTTGGCTCAGGTGAAGATGGGTCCTGGGACACGCGAGTGTCTGTTTATTAAAAGTCAGCGGCTACAGTTTTTGTAGCTCCTGGCTTTTAATTTTTTAAGAAGTTACGGAAGAAGCACTTTAGCATGAAATATATTGTAAACAAAGAAGAAATATACTGTAATGAATAATTCGTAAGAGAATAATACTGCAATGGTTAACCACCTTCTGAAGATTTTACCCTCTTCTTCACCAGGCCAACTGATAATTGCGCAGTCATGCAACACTGTACACAAACCGAATTTATATAATTTTTTTCAAACAAATAGAGCTTTCTGTTGGTGGTATTTGATCACCACTGGGTTTTTTTTATTTTTTTTTATCACATAGACAAAAAAAGACTAAAAGTTTTGAAAATAAATTATGTTTTTTACTTTCTGCTATAAAACATTAACATTTTTTTTTTTTTAAAGTCAAATCTCTTAATACATTTTGGCCAAATTGTATTCTGCTACATGTCTTTGGTAAAAAAAAATCCCAATAAGTGTGTATTGAGTGGTTTGCGTGAAAGCTATACTATCTACAAACTATGGTATATATACTGGAATATTTTTTTTATACTACTAATGACGGTGATCAGCGACTTATAATGGGACTGTGATAGTGCAGCAGGCAATCTGACACTGAGTGGGAACTAACTGTCACTGACATTACCAGTGACACTAATAGAGTGATCAATGATATTACTATGCATTGTCACTGTACTAATGACATTGGCTCGAAAGGGGTTAACATCTTGAGTAATCAAGGGTTAGGGTTAAATGTGTGCTGCTTTTTACTAAAGATCTCTGTTTCTTGCCCCTGCTTTGAAAATAAACAGAGAGATTGTTCCCTCTGTACAGAGCCTTGTGCTGATTGTGAACACAGGGCTCTGGGCTGTGATTGGACACAGCTGATCAGCAGATCCCGGCCACGAATCATTGGGCGGGACCTGCTGACAAACTTAATCACAGCGGGTGTTGGCAGGGGGGCTCACTTGCGCGGGCCTTAAACTCAGAAGCAGGCAGCGATCTACCAGTCTGTTGCTTTGCTGGTACGGCCGTCCGGAAGTGGTTAAACAGTAGGATAATGTACTGAAATGGTTAAACAGTAAGATAAATATACTGCAACAATTAAAGCAATATAAGTAATATGCAGCAGCAACAATAATTATTATAAAACAACCCCTCCTGAACCTGATTATGGGCAACCTTAATTGGGGATATATATATATATATATACTGTATGTGTGTGTATATATACTTATATCAAAAATAATATATATATATAACTGCTCAAAAAAGTTAAAGGAACACTTTTTAATCAGAGTATAGCATCAAGTCAATTAAACTCCTAGGATATTGATCTGGTCAGTTAAGTAGCAAAGGGAGTTGTTAATCAGTTTCAGCTGCTTTGGTGTTAATGAAATTAACAACAGATGCACTAGATGGACAACAATGAGACAACCTCCAAAACAGCAATGGTTTTACAGGTGAAGGCCACTGACATTTTTTTCCCTACCCATCTTTTCTCACTATTTTTCACTAGTTTTGCATTTGGCTAGGGTCAGTGTCACTACTGGTAGCATAAGGCAACACCTGGACCCTATAGAGGTTGCACAGGCAGTCCAACGCCTCCAGGAAGGCACAATTCCTGTGCAATACGTGCCATTGCCAGAAGGTTTGCTGTGTCTCCCAGCACAAGAGCATGGAGGGGATTCCAGGAGACAGGCAGTTACTCTAGAAGAGCTGGACAGGGTCATAGAAGGTCCTTGACCCATCAGAAGGACTGGTATCTCCTGCTTTGTGCAAGGAGGAACAGAATGAGCACTGCCCGAGCCCTACAAAATAACCTCCAGCAGGCCCCTGGTGTGATTGTCTCTGACCAAACACTCAGAAACAGACTTCACGAGGGTGCCCCGAGGGCCCGACATCCTCTATTGGGCCCTGTGCTCACTACCCAGCACCGTGGAGCTCGACTGGCATTTACCATTGAACACCAGAATTGTCAGGTCCACCGTTGGCACCCTGTGCTTTTCACAGATGGGAGCAGGTTCACCCTGAGCACATGTGACAGACGTGAAAGGGTCTGGAGAAACCGTGGAGAATGTTATGCTGCCTGTAACATCGTTCAGCATGACCGGTTTGGTGGGGGGGTCAGTGATGGTCTGGGGAGGCATATCCATGAAGGCACCTCTACAGGCTAGACAATGACACCCTGACTGCCATTAGGTATCGGGATGAAACCCTTGGACCCATTGTCAGACCCTACGCTGGTGCAGTGGGTCCTGGGTTCCTCCTGGTGCACGACAATGCCCAGCCTCATGTAGCAACAGTATGCAGCCAGTTCCTGGAGAATGAATGAATTGATACCATTGAATGGCCCCCTCACTCGCCTGACCTAAATTCAATAGAACACCTCTGGGATAATTTGTTTCGGTCCATCCAACGCCACGAGGTTGCACCTCAGTCTGTTTAGGAGATCAGTGATGCCCTGGTCCAGATCGGGGAGTAAATACCCCAGGACACTATCCGTTGTCTCATTAGGAGCATGCCCCCATTTCAGTACCGTTTTGAGTTGCTGCAATGAGATTTCAGTAAAATTGACTAGCATGCTGCATCATTTTTTCACTTTCATTTTCGAGATGTCTTTGAATTCAACCCTCTGTAGGTTGATAATTTTAATTTCCATCAAACGATGTGGCATCCTTTCATTCCTAACACATTACCTAGTCCATATCAGTATAGATATCCAGCATGATATTTTCCCCCATTGATATCTGATGTGTTTTCAAAGTGTTTCTTTACTTCTTTGAGCAATGTATATACATTATATTACTGGTGCGCAGTCATGTTGGAACAGTTCCCACAAAGTTGGGAGCGTGAAATTGTCCAAAATGTCTTGGTATGCTGAAGCCTTAAGAATTCCCTTCACTCGAACCAAGCCCAACCCCTGAAACACAACCCCACACCATAATCCCCCCTCCATCAAATAATTTGGGCCAGTGCACAAAGCAAAGTCCGTAAAGACATGGATGAGAGAGTTTGGGGCGTAGGAACTTGACTGGCCTGCACAGAGTCCTGAACTCAACCTGATCGAGCCAGGTCTTCTCATCCAACACCAGTGCCTGACCTCACAAATGCTCTTCTGGAAGAATTGTCAAACATTCCCATAGACACACTCCTAAACCTCGTGAACAGCCTTCCCAGAAGAGTTGAAGTTGTTATAGCTACAAAGGGTGG
Source organism: Lithobates sylvaticus (assembly GCA_028564925.1). NCBI lineage: Eukaryota > Metazoa > Chordata > Amphibia > Anura > Ranidae > Lithobates > Lithobates sylvaticus. The sequence goes on from CM053028.1 coordinate 365,561,957, forward strand.
ACCAACTCAATATTGAACCTTACGAACTAAGACTGGGATGCCATTAAAGTTCATGTGCGTGTAAAGGCAAGTGTCCCAATACTTTTGACATCATAGTGTATATACCACAATAACAGTTCAGCAGTCAGTAATATGCTGTCCTATTTTTTTTTTTTTTGCTTGCCTGATCACTGGGGCCCAACTGTTATGGTGGAGCGCTCAAGGTAGTGTCTATTTAAGAATTGATGCAGGCACTGTCACTGTGTTTCTTGCAATCAACCCTGTCTCTCTTTCATCCAGGTGTAATGCAGGGTTGCTCAGCTGCCTCTCACCACTCTCTGTCAGAGGGGATCTCCTTCTACTCACTGGCAAAGTATGTCCTCAGCATCCAGCTCCTCAATTGGGCATCAGACTCAACCAGCATCCAGGGTGTCTTCCAGTGTTCCAGAAGGGCTGCCACTGTGTCTCTTTCACACAGGTGTAGCCGTCCCCTTGCAACCTCAGTTTCTCTGCAAGTTGTCTTTCCCCTCGCTCCTCAACGTGGCCACTGGGAGCTGAAGTCTTTCCTTCTTAGAATCTAAAGCCATTTCAGCCATTTCAGAAACTACATCTCCACACTTCTCTTTAGAGTCTGTAGCATTCTGTCCATTTAGAGCTATGAGTGTGTGTATAGTGGTGTTTTTTTCTTTTTGTAGCATTGGGCAGGTGCATTGTCATCCATCAATGTGCGTTTTCTTGGGGCGTTGACATGCATTTTGAGGCTTGTTTTGCAATGCATTTATGCATTTTTTAATTCAGGATTTTGATTGGATTGAGTAAACAGGCACTGAACAAGACCAATGCATCAAAAAATAGGTTATATGCGTTCAGAAAAAAAGGACATGTTATATTTTTCAAAGCGCACTACGCTACAGCGTTTGGATGGGAACAGACACAGTTTTTATATTGGGAAGTTGGACACATGAATTGCAGCCTGTCATACGTGTGTAAAAACATGACAGCGCAAATGGGCCCTAAGGGGCCGATTTATAAAACTCTTTTAACATACAGTATTTGTATTTCAAATCAAGCAAAGCACCATTTATTAATGAATGAGAAAAAATAATTGTTGGCATAATGCAGAGAACTATCCAAAGGACAGTAGAGGTCCCTCAACTGTACACTGCATTTCATGAATGACTAAAAATTGCAAACAAGGCATGGTGTTCAGCTGATGGCATTATCTGCTGTAGCAGTTTTTGCAACATCAGCTCCACACATGCCTGCCTCCCGGACTTCCCCAGAGCCTCTCTCATCCTCTGTAACTCCTTACCCTAATTTGTTTAGGTATCTCCTTCTCTGTCTGCCTTTTAGATGATCCTTGAAATCTCATCTCTTTAGGGAAGTCTATGTTTCCTCCACCCTAATCCTATACCTCTGCTTTTTCCATCAGTTCATACCTGACAGCTGTTAACTTTTGTATCACTTGACCTTCCCTTTTAGATTGTAAGTGCCTATATGAGCAGGGCTACCCTAATACTCTTGTCTTGGATTGTATTGTAACTGTACTATCTGCCTTTATTTAGTAAAGCGCCGCACAAAATGTCGGCTCTGTAAAAATCCTGTATTATATTGATAAAATGATGGGTCTCTGTGTGGGAGAGGCAGAATCCGGGCAGAAGCAGATACAGTGTTGCCACTTTTCTTACATAAATATACCAGTGATGACAAGTGAGGCTTGTTGTGGGTGTGGCTTAGAAATTAAGCCCTAACATTGCAGTAAAATACCTAAGCTGGTCTTATACCTGTAGAGCTTAGTTTACAAAATTGTCCTTTTCAGAATGTTCATTTTATTAAAAGGGGCGATTTAACATTCGATTTCATCTGGAATGAAAAAAATCAAGGGACAATGATTGAAATGTTTTGTCAAATCTAATGACAATGAACAGATTTCTAATAGTTGAATTCGCACTCAGATGAGAAAAATCATAACTTGTCTTATGCGCATGCATTTGTTAAAGTTAACTAGAAAGGTTGTTTTTCAAAAATTGAGAATTGACATGGTACTTGAAAGAAAAGGTGTTCAAAATTAGTCAAGTTGGGAGGCGCTTGTGCGGCAGCTCCTGACATGGCCGCTTTACTAGGGAGCGCCATCCCGCTCCAGCCATCCGAGGCTCTCCACAGCTGCCAGCACCCCAACTGCCCGATACGATCATCTGCCACAAGGAGGGAAGACACTGCTAATCCTCCCCATATCAATGGGAATGACCCGCGGGGACCTCCGGAGACAAATTTCCACGCGTGAGCTCCTGGCCCGAAGTCTTCAAGATGGCAACCGCTTCACAGCCTCAGACACCGCCTACTCTCCCCACACTTCAGCTGGCTTGCCCAGTGCTACCAGAAGCCTCAGGCTCTTATGTGAGTACCCCCTGTGTGAGACCTATCTCAGCTGCTTCAACAGAATCCCTCATAGGGCATATGCTAGAGGAACTGGGACTTTCTCCTATGGAAGCAGGTCCACCCCAGACACAGCACACACCACAGCCTGCAGGCCTGGGCCTGGAATACACTGGAGCTACTGCTGCCATGTTCACTAAATTTGCAGATCTGCTTGATCGTGGGCTAGCCTCTACAGCCACTAAAATTACAAGCAACATCAAAGCTGATCTCCAGAATTTGGGATCTCGCATGGAAGCCATAGAGCTTAAACTGGACTCCACTATTGCTAAAACCAACCAAAACACTGATCGAATCCAAGACCTTCAAAATTAACTTGAGACAACATTACCTTAGATTGTAAGCTCCTTCAGGGTAGGGACCGATGTGAATGTACAATGTATATGTAAAGCACTGCGTAAATTGACGGCACTATATAAGCACCTTAAATAATAATAATAATAATCTAAAATAGATGTCCTTGAAAACAGAAACGGGAGATATAATTTCAGGATTCGGGGGCTCCCGGAATCATTTAAAGATGTCTCGGATGCAGTATGATCCTTCATTAAGGACCTCATCCAAGATGTTCCATAGCACAGATTGGAGCTGGAACACTCTCACAGTAAAACGCGCCTAGGGATATTGTGGTTAAACCACATTTCTTTGCTATTAAGGAAGAAGTAATGCATAGATCCCGCTGTAATCCTAAATTTTAATTTCAAGGACACGAGATCCAGGTATTTGCTGACATTTCACCTTCTACGATCCCTGCTTACAGTTCTGGCGCAAAAGGACATTAAGTACTGGTGGCTTTTCCCTGGTGCCACACACCTTTGCTTCCTTTGCTGAAGGCAAATGACTACTGCTAAAGCTTGGAATCCTACGTCAAGATCCGTCTTCTCCTTCCTGCTCAACTACTGGGTCCTTAAAGCTACAGCTTCCCTCAAGCCCTCTGACCCCAGTCTGGGAAAAGTCCAAGTCCTAATCCAAATACTCATTCTCTTATTCCTCCTTGAATGACTTCCTGTTGAACTATTTACCGATTAAATTTTTCCTTCTCTTCCAGGGCCTAGTTAGGTCTATGGATCCATTTACCCAAGCGGGTGACTATAGACTATTAGCTAAAGTATCTTTGCAGAGCACACAGGGGAATGCGCTGATTTCCCCACAGGAGGGCTTTCCTCCTTTTTATTTCTTTTATAATTGTGTGGGGGTTTTTTCTTTTGTCTTTTTTTTGGAGTACTAATTGCTAGATTATGAAGACCGCCTGATCCCCTCCTCTTCATGCACATCCCCTTGGGTGCTCTCTTTCTAATTCATGTTGGTTCTACTGTGTCCCCTAGTATGTTCACGGTGGAAAGGTTAATTTCCTTCTAATTTTACAGGTAGCTTTTTCTAGCTTATATTTGAGTTAGGTACCCAGGTCCTGAGAAAGGTCCCAGGACCAGGTTGATTATTGCCTATCCCCCCTCCCCCCACCCCTATTTTCCTATCTTTCCTATCTTCCTTGCATTCCCTACCTCTTCCAAATTACCTTTTCCAGCCCTTGCCCTTCCCTGCACCTAATTCTTTTTGGGTATAATCATTCCTAGGTGTTATTTCCGATCATACACTGCACTCATTGTTTTTTAGGGTGCTTTTACCTCAATATTGGCCTTTGGCCCATATTCATATGGCTTTAAAAATTAAAAGAGAGTCTTGCGGCCGGAGCGGTGCTCATGCCCCTCCTCCTGTCTCTGAGTCACAAATGTTGTTCCTCTCCCGGACAGGATTGTCCCCACCTATGCAGTGGGGACAACATCAATGATGTTTGAAGGGTGTAAGGACAGTGATTCCACTCATCTTCAAGGGCAATTGCTCCCCTTCTTCTATTCTAATCTACTTCTTTTACTTTTTTATTCTTTCACTTCACCTACCTTTATCTCTTTCCTAGTGACCAGTTTGGAGTTCCTAGCTGGACAAGTAGCTGCAGGAGAAGACGAGCTCCTTGATTTTGGATATATATTTCTTTGGTGGACTCTGGTGAGTTAATACTGGCTTTTCTTACCCTAATGCTCCATGGCTCATAGTGACCCTTCTAGGGCCCCTTTATGGGTGATCTCCAACAATGTACAAGGCCTAAATTCACCAACAAAACTTAGGAAAGCTCTGCAACAATATCACTCACAAAAAATAGATGTGGTCCTCTTCCAGGCGACACATTTACCCAAACTATACTGCCCCTCTTTCCTCCACGCTAAATTTCCTTGTTTCTATTTGGCCAAACCACAAGACAAAACCAAGGGGGTGGCAATTATGTCCTCCTGCAAATATAAGTTTTCCCTATCACGAGAGCATAAATATTCAGAGGGAAGGTATATTCTGATTAAGGGGATGCTAGAAGACCAAATTTACTCCTTCGTATCCTACTATGCCCCAAACAAAGGACAGGCTTCTTTTTTTCACTCTATGCTTCAAACTCTGTCCCCCTTGTTGAAGGGCACAGTAATTTTTGGAGACTTTAATGTAGCGTTCGACCAAGGCCTTGGCAAATCCCATCCTTTAGGAGACAGACTCATGCGCCCCTCTAAACTTAGCCTTTGCATTGCTAAAATTATATTCATGCACGGGCTAGTAGATGTTTGGAGAAAAATCAATCCGACGATGCACAATTATACTCATTACTTTAGCCCCCATCATTCCTTTGCTAGGATAGATCATATCTTTATCCATATCTTTGTCCCATCCAGGCTGGCAATGCTTTATCCCACAGCATCTCCCATATGTTTCAGAGGGTGTGAACTCTTTGGGGACATGATCCATGTCTGGTAGGATTGCCTAGAATCAGAGGAAGGTCACCGGCCTTACAGTAGTTAAGTGATATTGCCCTTCTCAACTTCTCTATGGCCCCTGCTTCTAAAAGCATGCAACGCCTCTTTTTTTAGTCTCACTGGAGCCAAACTGACTATTGCTGGGGCCTGGAAGCAGCCACCTGTTTCGGTCCAGATGACAAAAAGGAAAATCTCCTGGGCTATGGCTCAGGAGAAGGTAGTGAACGTGCTTTTGGAATTCACTCAGAAATTTGAGGCCACATGGGAACCCTGGGCAAATTATTTGCATGTTCCCTTAGTCCCATAAGGTTGGGGTTCTCTGAACTGGTCACTAATCTCTCTTCTCGCTTCTCTCCTCTGGATCCACCCAAATGCCTGGACCAGCACCCGGCTCAGGCTCTCAGCGAGCTGCTGATAGCCTGTGCCAGCCACTCCTGCCCCCTCCACAGCCCAGAGCCCCAGCAGAGGGGGGCAGAGCAGAGAACGGCTGATTGACAGTCACTAGCTCTCTGCTCACGGATCTCTGAGAACTGAGTGATCGGCAGTGTTTGATCGCTCGGTTCTCAGTGTTAAAGCTAGCTTTTTCATGGTGACAACGCTGCTCCTCTATAGATCCAGTACAGAGAGGGAATGTGGTTATTCTAGAACAATGAAATGAGCTGGATTGCCAGGTTGAAAATAAAGAAAAAACTATTCTGGAATAAGAAAACTTAGCACATCTAATAACTGCAATAGATTACATTTTTTGTTCTTGGTTTTCGATATTCTTTAACATTTTGTTTTACATGATTACACTACTATGGTCACATTTTCTGTATTTCTACAGAAAAAAAAAGTATAAGAGTAAAATTTTGCAACAGACATATTCACATAAAGGTTTATGGAAATACAGATACAGATTTTTTTTTTTATGTACAGTGATTTGTAAGCAGGCACTCTAGAAGTGTTAATCACAGTAACAGAACAATTCTGGGGCTTTTTTTTTCTTGAATCAGATCAGCCACAAAACCTTCTGATAGCAGCTTTAGAGTTTTATTTCAATTAACTAAGCTGCAAATGTAATCACCTCTTCATTTGTAAAGTAGGTCAGTTTGTCTTTAAATGAATTGATAGCAATTTGTGCTGCCACTTATTTAACCACTTCAGCCCCGGAAGAATTTACCCCCTTCCTGACCGGGCCATTTTTTTTAACTGACAATTGCGTAGTCCTGCAGCGTTGTACTCAAACAAAATTGATGTCCTTTTTTTTCCCCACAAATAGAGCTTACTTTTGATGGTATCTGATCACCTCTGCGTTTTTTATTTGTTGCGCTATAAACAAAAAAAAAAGAGTGACAATTTTGAAAAAAAAACAATATTTTTTCTTTATGCTATAATAAATATCCTCCAATTTAAAAAAATATATAAAAAATTCTTCATCAGTTTAGGCCAATATATATTCTTCTACATATTTTTGGTAAAAAATAATCGCAATAAGCGTATATTGATTGGTTTGTGTAAAAGTTATAGCGTCTACAAACTATGGGAAAGATTCATGGTATTTTTTTTTTAATAGTAATGAGTGATCTGCGATTTTTAGCGGTACTGCGATATTGCAACAGACAGATCAGACACTTATGACACATTTCTGGGACCATTGACATTTATACAGCGATCAGTGCTATAAATATGCACTGATTACTGTGTAGGGAAGGTGGGGTGATCAAGGGGTTAAATGTGTGTTCCCTAGATGTGTTCTAACTGTATGGGGATAGGACTGACTGGGGGAGGAGACATATCATTGTTCCTACTTAGTAGGAACAAACAATATGTCTCCTCTCCCCTGACAGAACGAGGATTTGTGTGTTTACACACACAAATCCCCGTGCTGGCTCTCGTGCACGCGATCATGCTAAATTAGTTCCTCAGTGATAGCACGTCATCCAATCCTATCAAGTTAGTGAAGCAGCCGCTTGTCAGTTGCCTTTGGGCTACCTACCATTACAATATTTGTTCAATGTCTTTCTTATAGACACAATTGTCCTGCAGATCCTTAGCTAAACACATGAAAGTCATCTGTTTCAAGATTTTTGGTTGTACCCTTTAACTATCTGTAACATACCTTCTAGGAAAAGTAACAAATATACTATTTGTAATTGTCTTCTTTAGAAGTTCTTTTGTAATCCTCTCTAGTCTTATAAGCTTCAACTTTTTTCTGTCACTCTATTCATTTTTTTTCATTGGGTGATATTATTCTTTAACAAAATTCAGAAAAGAAAATTACCAAAATGTAATTTTTCATACAACAAGGCTTCAGTACATTTTATGAGGGGCAAACTGTGGACCATTTCTAGAACAATTGCTCTCAGTTTTCCAAAGATAGTGGATGCTAAGGTGTTTCCTGAAGGTTTCATTTAAAAAAAAAAAAAACTATTATAAAAAAAAAGTACAAAAACAGAATTTTATTTGTATTGCCTGGAACCCAAAAAAATAATGCAGCTTTTTCTATGGTTATAAGGGTATTCAATGTGAGATAATAGGTTCCCTTGCGTGGCAAGTGTGATGTTAGATGTAAAATTGACATTTTACACAATTTTCTCCATTTAAACATTTATTTCTGGCCACAAGGCTCTTTTTTTTTATCATTTTGGTTCATCACCTTTTCAGATCAGATCATTTATAATAAATAGTTAGTTCCAAACTCTTACAGTGTTGGAGGACATGAACTCTTTGGCATTTTAGAAGCTATTCATAAAGGAAATGTTTTCCTGAGAGAGGCATGGAGGCTGTCATTGCTGGCTTCTCATTCTTCCAATGTTAGTTGCCTGATTGTAATGCCGTTTCTCTTGTTTCGATACTTTGTATCACTACCACAGGACATATATACTCCATGTCCATGAAGGAGCTGGACGGAAAGGGCGGGGCATAGTCAGGCACTCTTGATAAGAGCCTGTCTTGACCCCCTCAGTTCTATTAACACACGATGCATCAGGAGATTGGTATCAGGTATCAATGGAGAAAAGGATTTCAGCTAAGAGAGGAGCCGCACAAGGGACACATCCTACTGAGTGAACGTAATGTCCCTTGTGCCATTTGTTTTTTTTATTGTGACTAAACTTAGGCTTTCAGGCTGTCATCCTGTTCCTGGCATCATTACCTTTTGAGTCACTGACCTAGAACATATATGCAGGACATGTGTGTAGGAACATGTCTATGACTGCATCTTGCTTCTTTATGTAAACAACACCATTAGCCATTGCACACAGTGCATTTCATCTGGCAGTATTTCCTCCTACCTCAGTTAGTACAGTGATTGCCATGTTCACACACCCACTAGGATTGACTTTTTAAACTTTAAACTTTTAGTGCACTTGTTTTCTGCAACTCAAAAAAGTGAAAGCATACATAGTATACCTAAAACAATATTTTTAAAAGCTGCAGTTGCTCAAACATACTTGCTTTGTACCATGTTGAGTAATCTGGTGGTGTTAAAATATGATTTAAAACTGGCACTAACTATACTATGTTCTATAATATATTTTTGAAGAATGCCAAGGGACACATCAGCTGCCATCTGGAAACATTGGGTTCAACCAACATCTTCAAAAAATCTGTAATAACTGGCACATAAAATTAGTAGCAACAGGAACTACCAAGAACTACATTGTTATTCACATATGATTTCCCATCAGGCTAGCTGCAGGACTGAAAATTGCCTGCAATTCATAGCAAATTTGTGCAATTAGTTTTCCCACCCTGCTCCACGCTAACTGCTGTTGTGAGCACTACGTATTTACATGTTGACATTGATTATTTTGAGATCATGGACAGTCAGTCGTGTGATTAAGGCCCCTTTCACACGGATGGATAGAATGGTGCTTTTAGCTGCGGATTTTCTAGTTTTCTACCGCAGCTAAAAGCACACAATGCTTTCCTATGGCCCCATTCACACACAGCGTTTAGCTGCGATTTCGTTACATGCGGTTCGGTGCGAATAGAAAAAATAGAATTGAATGCGTCCAGGTGCGATGTAGCGCACATAACCACAGGTAATCGCAGTGTACTATTTCTCCTGCAGATAGCAGCGGCAACAAGCAAAGAAAAACAACAGGAAGCACATCAGAAATATCAAGAATGTTCCAAACGCAGCCGCATGTAAACGCACGTAAACACAGCTAATCGCAATGTACAACTGCAAGTGAACGCTGTGCCAGGATTCTGAATCTGAATTTCAAAATAACAAAACATGCTTTTAACAGTGGCAGAACAGCCGCCTGTGTGAAAAGGGCCTAATGCATTTGTGTATGGGTCACAATATTAGCCAGTAAAAAGCTGGCTAAAGAGATTACATATGCTGTGCCTTGCCTGATTTAAATCTTGTGAGTAATTACCCGAGGATTGTTAAGCCTGATTAAAGCAAATCTGCCACTATACCTATTCAAAGCAACATGACAAGTTCTCTTGTTAGCCTACCATATATATATATATATATATATATATATATATATATATATATACCTTCCTAATGCTCCTTTGCAGCCTCAGGCTCCTTTCACACAGGCACAGGCTGTCAGTTTTTCAGGCGGACCTGATCAGACACTCAATTCACCCCTATGGGGAGGCGGTTGTCAGTGGTGACATGTCCGCTGACACTCGCTGCTATCTGATCCTGTCCGCCAAATCCAGATGAATGGTGACCCTATTTTCCATACGTCTATCGGATCAGATGAAAATGGACAGGCGGTCCGTTTTCATTTGACCTCCACATAGAGGAGAGCGGGAATCTGACAGCTCTGTCTTCGCACAGTCAGGAGACAAACCTGTCATTTGCCTGCTCAGCAAGGATCAGTGGAGCGATCCCCCGCTGAGCAAGCGAAGTCCGTCAAACGGAGAAGCCTGTGTGAAAGGGGCCTTATTTAGCTGTCAAAACCCACAATAGAAAGCCCTGCGTAAGCTCTGTGAGTTAAAGTAACATTAACTCTGGTTTAAAAAAATATTTTCTATTCAGAAATGTATTCTTTTTTTTAATGCAAAGATACATCAGAAATTCGTTCCAGAAAAGTTTCAGCCAATAGACATATATAAAATTAACATATCCCATCATCGTCACCAAAGCATTAAGTGCAACATAACAGTCACCATTCTATACCCGTGTGGTAATACCCAACCTTGGTTTCCTATACTATTGCTCAGTAGCCATAGCTACATTCACAAAATTCTGTCTTAGATTAGATCAAGCGGCGTGTGCCCCGGGGTGTCAAGCCAGGATGCCCAAATGTTGATATTTGTGCGAGCACCCTCTATGTTGGAATATGTATTTTTCCAGGTGTAATGTTTCCCCCATAGCAGCTACCCACTCCTTCCATGTGGGAGGTTCTGTTGATTTCCAATGATGCAGAATTAAGTTTCTAGCCTGAACCAAAGCTCAAGCTATTGCCTGCTCAGTGGTATCCTCCACCAGGAGATCATCTAAGACTCCCAAAAGGCAAGGTTTAAGACCCCTACGAATAGTCACTTGAAATACCTCATCAAGGGTATCTAGGATTTTTCCCCAATATATGTGTAGTTTGGGACATCTGCATAATAGATTAATTAAATCTAAATGGTCTCTAACACATCTGGCACATATGGGATCCTCTCTCACTCCCATTTTAAAAAGCCCCACGGGCGTAAAATGACCCTAAGAAGGATGTACAACTGTGATAATCTCTGTGTAACATTGAGCGGGCACATCTGTACAGCCTGTAGGGCTTCCTCCCATTGTTCCCCTTCAAATTCCCCCACATCTTGTTCCCAGCTAGCCTCCACTCGTGAAGGTAAGTCCTTCAAGAAGATCATTTATAGCATATAATAGCATTGTGATATGAAACCCTTATAAGTTTCTATCTCAGCCATATAGTTAAAAATTGATGTTGGGGATTGTACCCAGATATCCTTCCCAGTTTGCGCTTTAACAGCATGTCGTAATTTCAAATAATAGAAGTACAGATTTTGTGGGAGCTGAAATTCGGATTGCAAAGTTGAAAAAGAGCATAATTGTCCATTTTCAAAATTGCGACAACCACATAATATCATACTCATGCCATTTAGCTCCATATTGCAATAGCGTCAGCTCATCATAATGTGCGTTACCCCATATCGGAATATATTTAGTAAAGCCTGCCACCTCCTGCATTTGTCTTGTATTGTTCCAGACCTTCTGCATGAGGGTATATGATGGCAGGGCCGGATTAACATAGAGGATATTGTAGCTGCAGCTCCAGGCCCCTTACCTTAAGATAGGCCAATTAAAAAAAATCACAAAAAAAAACCTATCGACTTTGAGGGTCGTGGCTCAGCGACCAGGGTCACATAGAGCCCAAATTTAGGGGGTAGATAGCTAAAGACCTACTCAACCACTGGTCATCTATGGTTCCGGAGATAAGGGACTCCTTGTGCAGCCTGTCAGAAGCTACATACAGAGTGGCCAGTTTAAATAAAAGCTGACACTCTGTTTGCAGCAGACTGAGCAGAATGAGCTCACAGTGCCTCGCCTCACTTTTTGTCAGAGGCACTGAGCTCATTGGACAGCTTGGAGCCTGCAGAGTTTGAATTCATGTATGGCCTGCTTAACCACTACACAGTCCCTAAACATCCTTCCACAAACCTTTACATTTTTCCTTCCCAGATTCCTTTATCCTCCTCACCTGTACATAGTGCCCATTGTCATACCCTCCACACTCCTCTCCTGTAAATACTGCTCAGTGTCATACCCTCCACACTCCTCTCCTGTACATACCGCCCACTGTCATACCCTCCACACTCCTCTCCTGTACATAGTGCCCACTGTCATACTCTCCTCTCCTGTACATACTGCCCACTTTCATACCCTCCACACTCCTCTCCTGTACATACTGCCCACTGTGATACCCTCCACACTCCTCTCCTGTGCATACTGCTCCATAATACCCTCCACACTCCTCTCCTGTACATACTGTCAACTGTCATACCCTCCACACTCCTCTCCTGTACATACTGCCAACTATCTTTCTCCACACACTCCTCTCCTGTACATACTGCCCCTATCATACCCTCCACACTTCTCTCCTGTACATACTGCCCACATCATACCCTCCACACTCTTCTGCTGTACATACTGCCCACTGTCATACCCCCCCACACGCCTCTCCTGTACATAGTGCCCACTGTTATACCATCCACACTCCTCTCCTGTACATAGTGTCCACTGTTATACCCTCCATATTCCTCTCCCTCACCTGCACATACTTCCCACTTTTATACCATCCATACTCCTCCCCTATACCTCTTACCCACAAAAACAGTTCTTTAAAATTATATTGAATATCCTCAATGTTACCAGCTCTAGAATGGGCACACTTGTGTTAGTTCAACTAAAGGAAATCTTCTCAGTCCTCATATTTGTTCTGCCCATTGTTAGTACTCATTTAATTTTGTGATTACTACTGGGGGATGTCAGCTACTGTAAATATACCACTGGTAAAAAAAGTGTCCCTGAAAATATTTTTGAAATGTTGGCAACTATGCACTTGGGAACTGCTCAAGGGCCACTGGATCGGTAAGCGGCCCCATAATATTAAAGCGGTAGTAAATTTCGCTAACATTACTACTCTTTAGAGGCCCTGAGGTAGGTTATGCCATAATGTACTAGTATGCACAACATATTAGCACATTAGGGTACACTTACCTGTCAGACTGAGCCCTTCAGTGCTGCAGTGCTGCACTTCCTTACGGGTTCTGTGCCTTCAGTCACTTCCCTTGGCCGGGCTGTGTTGCTGTCACTTCCACGCATGCTCATGCGCATCTTCTCTCTCTCTTTCTCTCTCATCCTCTCTCCCTTACCCTGCCCTCACCCCTCGCTCATCCCCTTTCTCTCTCTCTCTCATCCTCCCTCTCTCTATTTAATTAAATTTGCAATTTTTTGCATTTTTAATTATTTTTTATTTTATTTTTATTTTTTTATAAAAAGCCTGACCATAATCCTCAGCAGCAGGACCATGATGTTCTTAATCCGGCCCTGTATGTGGGGAAAAGTTTATTAGACTTGCTATACGTTTAACCTTCCAATCCCATAGCAACATCGTTCACCCCTGTCACATGATGCAATATATGATTAGTGGCATTGAGACCCTCGTTGTCCCAGAGCATGGCTCTGGAGATGTGTTGTAATTGGGCTGCTAGGTAGTACAGACATGGATTAGGCAATGCTAGGCCACCACTCTCTTTCGCTTTTTGGAGCTGTTGTAGCTTGATTCTTGAGGGTTTAGTATGCCATATTAATGAGCGGAAGAAGGAGTTAATAACTGTAAACATCTTAAGGGGGATAACCATGGGTGAATTGTGTAGAACATACAGAAGCTGAGGCATAAAGATCATTTTAAAAAGATTAGTCCTCCCTACCACCGAGAGCCTAAGTCTAGTCCATATTTTAACTTTGTCCCTCAGACAGATGAGCAAAGGTGACAAATTCAAGTAAACATAGTCTAGGGGTCGTGGCGTCAAATATGTATTCCTAACCACTTCCGAACCAGCCTCCGCAGTTTTACTGCAGCAGGTTGGCTCCCCTGCGCGAAACCACGTTACTGGATGTGATCTTGCGGGGTCTGGATAACAGGCACAGCGGGGGTGCCGATGCTCTTGGCCGACGGTCACGAGCGATCGTGACCAGGAGACACAGAGCAGGGACGAGTGTGTGTAAACACACACTTCCCTGTTCTGTTGTGACAGATTGTGTGTTCCTATTAGCTAGCAACCCCGATCCGTCACTTCCTCTATTTACTCCCCTCCCCCTTCAGTTAGAATCACCTCCCAGGGACACACAGTTAACCTGTTCACCGCCCCTAGTGTTAACCCCATTCACTGCCAGTGACATTTTTACAGTAATCAATGCATTTTTAATCGCACTGATCGCTGTATTAATGCCAATGGTTCCAAAAATGTGTCAAAATTGTCCGATGTGTCTGCCATAATGTCGCAGTCATGATAAAAATCGCAGATCGCTGCCATTACTAGTAAAAAAATATTAATTAAAATGCTATAACTCTATCCCCTATTTTGTAGACGCTATAACTTTTGCGCAAACCAATCAATATACGCTTATTACTAATTTTTTTTTTACCAAACATATGTAGAAGAATACATCGGCCTAAACAGAGGGAAAAAAATGTTTTTTATTTATTTTTGGGGGATTTTTATTATAGCAAAAAGTAAAAAATAATGTGTTTTTTTCAAAATTGTCGCTATTTTTTGTTTATAGTGCAAAAAATAAAAACCGCAGTGGCGAACAAATACTGTCAAAAGAAAGCTCTATTGGTGGGGAAAAAAAGTACGTAAATTTTATTTGGGTACAATGTCGCACGACCGCGCAATTGTCATTTAAAGCGACGCATTGCCGAATCGCAAAGATTGAAAAACTTTGAAAAAACTATTTCCTCTGGGTGATCTATGTACATTGCAAGGATTTTAACAAACTTTTCAGATTTCTACCTTTTGTTATTCTGAAGAAATCCATGTGTGTTTGTATCCATGTGGAAAGTGAGTCTAAGGCCTCATTCAGACGAGGCGGATCCGCTTGCACGGAGTCCGCCTCTGTCCGCCGGCTCAGCGAGAGATTTCTCCAGTTGATCACCGCTGAGCCGGTGGATGACAGGTTCCTCTCTGCTCACTGGGCTTGTCGAGCGCTGCTGGATTCTATGGAGAGATCGGATGAAAACGGACAGCATGTCTGTTTTCATCAGATCTCACCCGATCTGATCCGCCAGCGACGGATCCAGATGTACGGCCATCCGTCTGCTTTTGGCGGATCGGACCTGGTCGGATGTCAGCGGACATGTCACCGATGACATCCCTCGCTCCATAGACCAGCATGAAGCGCCTGTTCAGGTCCGCCGTCAAAACTGACAGGCGGACCTGAACAGTCCGACAGTGGGGCCTAATGGGAGTGGTTTCATAATTAGCAATCAGCTGCTGCACCTGCAGGGCTCTAACAAGGAAAATTACAGGGTCAGAATACATTTAGACATGATTTACTATTGGTAGTATCTCACCAAAATTACATGTGTAGTGTCCATAGAGCAGTGCACATGATTGCAACTAATATACAATTCTTGTTTAAAACAAACTAAAGTGAATGGGAAAAGGAGAGGATGTTATAAGTAGATCATGGGGCCATTAGGGATGATGGTGTATGAATTGTTTTGGAAAAATAAGGATATTGTTTAGTGCCACTATAAGACATGGTTAAAGTAGTTGTGAACATACTATGTTGTTGACACTTTCTAATACAGTTATTTCAACACAGGTACCATAACTGCTTTTGCTTAGTTTCAGAAATGATCTTACTCTTTTTACAAGTTCTGTCATGTGGACCATATATCTCTTACTGATAGTGGGAGACAGCGTTGCAGAACACTGTGTGCCGGTATTCCATAGTCTGTTCAGCCTGAAACAAGATGCAGGCTATGCTGTAGCAGGGAGTGTGTTCAAGTGGCAGCCTGTGATTGGGAGGGGGTGTGTACCAAAGGCAGGCTGTGATTCGTCAGAGGCCATAGTGGCTGAACAACTTGCCTATTGCAGACATGCTGTATGTCTGAAAAGTGTCCTGTACCTCTGAATGGCCACCCAAAGGGTGAAAACTGACCACACAAGCACAGATCTGCTTTTGCGCTATGTGTGGTTTATTTAGAACAAGGAAGAAAGGTGACTGGCAGGATCAACCAGGTACTTTACATGAAAATTATAGAGACTATGACTTATAGAATACACATATTTGAACATGTAGGCAAGGCAGGGTTGAAAAAGGACCTTTCCTCCATGTTTTCCTATTAACTCGTTGGGCGCCAAGTTTGGGTCACATGAGAGGACTACTCCCAGGGTGGGTTCTTCTGGGCTACACTAGGCACTTGGGATAGGGTTACTGCATTACACATGGGTTACCTTTTCTCTGTGCCATTTCCATCAATGCCCTGGGACAAGGCTGAGACCTTAAAGCGTGCATCTACTTTTAGAGATGAATGTACACTGTGTACATTTGCACTGTAACTGCTCTCCAGTCAATGCCCTGGGACAAGGCTGAGGCCTTAAAGCGTGCATCTACTTTTAGAGATGAATGTACACTGTGTACATTTGCACTGTAACTGCTCTCCAGTTAATGCTCGGGTCCCCATGACAATGTACACCTTCTGTTTAACTTGCATTAAGGGACATGCTGAGCCTTGTCCATGTTCAATGTATCACCGTTACGTCACTCCCAGTAACGGTATGGGGTCCTGCCATGCATGTAGAGTGGACTCCATGCATGTTTATAGGCTGGGGACCTCTGCATCATGAGTCCAATCAGGTTGCTATGGGGGACAGACCACTCACAGAGAGAGTGCTGACAACAACTCCCTCCTGCACAAGGCTATCCCACCTGCCCCAGGTACACGCTTTACAACAGGCTGCTTGATAAAGCTCCTTTACTCCCGTTAACACTTGTATCTGCAAATGACATCAACTTTAGTACCAACAGCTTCATACCCCAAAGTAGACCCAAACTGTAAAAAGGTGCCAGTTACTTATTAGACCAGACGGGAACAAGGTTTCAAAGCTTTACTTAGAAAAGTGAAAAGACATCTCAGAGAGTCCAACATGTAAGAACATTATTTATCCTTAAACCCTAATCCTATCTCAGGGTATGTGCTACCCTGACATACCTGCAAAAGGTAGAGTCCATGTACGATCAATGGATCCAAAAGTGGCATTTTCCAGTGTTCGTTTCTTCAGGGATGAACCTCAGGTCCTGATGACCTTCTACATCACAGCAGTAGCAAGCAGCATTCTACTGCTCCTACCGGCTGTGGTTCTCTGATCTTTTCCCTCGTGGGGGTCTCATACAGGCTTTAGGCCTCTATCCTCAGGGGAGCCTCTTAGGGGCACTAGGCCCCTGTGCTCAAGGAAGCTTCGCTCCAGACCACTGTTCCTCTTTTATATCACTAGACCAGCAGATTTGACCCAAAGATAAAGCACCAAAACCAAAGAACCGGGAAAGGCATCAACCCTTACTGTAGTATATTATATCTAATATATATATATATATGTATACATATATATATATTATATATATACATATTTATATATATATATATGTAGTGTTTTTTATGTAGTTCGTATAGACATTCTATTTAGGCATTCTAAGACAAATTCATTATGCAAGAATATAGATTGGGGATTCAAGTCTATTCTACACCTCAAAAGGGTGTCCAGGTGTCATCTCTTAATCTAATCAGTAGTCGCACACATCAAAGACAATGTTATCTGTTACCCTTTGATGTGTAAATCTTATGCAAGTTGTGTGTGTGAGGAATAGCCTTTTCACCTGGTATTTACTGATGGTAATTAGAATTGAGGGGGGTATTCATGGTAAACATTTGGTTGAGCCCCCCCCCCCCCCCCAGTGTCAGATCAGTATATGAGAAGACAGGCAGGTTGTCAGCTAGTCTAGAGAGAAAGACGGGTCTAGGAGAAGATATTCTTTGTCATGTACTCTGGTGGATTTTGTCGTCTGTAAGAATGTTCTGTTTTGGAAGTCAATAAAATCTCTCTCTGGGAGAATCGGGTTTTGCTGCGGGAAGTACTTTTCAATAACTATATACCATCTACGAGGAAGGAACGATTATATATTAGATCACTACATTGGTGCCGTTCAAGCGACCAGAAGAGCATTTTCAGGACTTTGTATTAGAAATCGTGGTGATAACAATCCGTGAGTTGGACAGAAGTCTGATGGAGACCCAAGACCTGTGCTGTGACTCTAACGTCTGGTTGTGACATAAGAGAGTCTGATCTACAAAATCAAACAAGTTTGGAACCCCAGAATTATTCTCTGGAGACTGGAAACGAAGAAAAAGGACTGCATCGTGTACCAGAAGACGTGAGCTGGAAGCTGAAGGAGTAATTAATGCGGTGAGTAAAATATTTCTCTCTTTTTAAATTATTAATAATATAGTAAGAATGCTTACTCAGTGTGAAGCTAGTGTCAGTTCTGATAAAGTTAACAGATGGGTGTTAAAATGTATTAAGCGTCATGGCGGTCCTTATGAAGTGCCAGAAAAATATAAGCAGACATGGACTATGATGAATGAATTTTTAGAAAAAACTGTTTTTGAGAGCAAAATTTCAGAAAGTAAAAGAAAAGGTTGTATTGTACAGGGCTTGTTATCTTGCTGTTTAACAATGGAAAGTTCGTTGAAGGATAAGGTTGAGGAAATTACCCAGTTACAGAGTGCAGTTGATAATAGCAACAAGGTTTGTCAGAGGTTACAAAACCAATCAGAATCTGAGACTGTAAATTTAAAATTGCATGCAGTCACCATTGGGGAAGCTCTGCTTGAGAAGTCTAAACGTTGTAATGAATTATCAGAGGAAAATGAGAGATTGAAATTAAGAATTATGGAATTAGAGAAGAGATCTCAGGAATGCAGATATGCATCGAATCGTGGATTCAGCAATCTGCAGCAATATGCAAATACAAACATTCTATCAAATGAAACAGAACCTCATATTAAATCTGATAATTCATTGCCAGCCGCACCCACTGTGACCACCACAGTTTATAACAATAATAATAATGCAGGTGAAGTTCAGCTTGTAATGAAGCCTTTGAAACCAAAAGAATTAGATGCAATTCTTAAAGAAATAGGAATGATTCCCTGCCATGATTTAAACAGATTTTTAAAATGGTTTTGTGACTTGCAGAATGTCAGAGATATGTACAATCTCAACCCATCTGATTTAGACAGAGTTATGCAACATTCTATAGGAAATAGTCTTTGGGTGAGAATTAAGCAGATCTGTACTCAGCCAATGAGGACAAGGGACATATTGATGGAATTGTTATGTGTTTTGTATGGTGTACGTTCTGATGTTACTGTTCATGGGAAGATCAAACAAATGAAAAGCGAATCTCCCTACGAACTGTCAGGAAGGATAAAATCTATTATGGAAATATTGGTCAGTAATAATCTTGCATTTGAGCATGGTGGCTTGTTACATATGAGTATATTTCTACATGCTTTAAATGAAGAGATCAGACAAAATATTTTACTAGTTACCCCAAATCCTCATGATTTAAAAGACGTATTGTTGAAAGCAGACAATTTATGGAGAAAGTCAAATGAGCAAGCTGTCAAGATTGATTTAGCCACATTGTTTAGGACAAATACTGAACATAAAGATCAAAAGATAATGTCTTATGATAACAATCAAAGAGGAGACACCAGGTCAAATATAGGTGATATTAATATGAAAAGCAGAGCTGACCAAAATCATAATAAAACGGTATCTAAGGCTTGGATACCATTTTCTCAGTTAAAACAGAAATATGACCACTTGAAGATTGAGTACGATAAAATGAAAATGGAACATAACACATTGCTGGGACAGCTAAACAGATTACATTATCCAGATCTGTTTTTGAATACAAATGACATTTCGCTAGCAGTGGGGGTGGTTTAGTTTCAACCTGTGGATGTGTAAATAGTCCTTTGTTTTGACTTCAAACAGTGTTTAAGGACCTTGCTAATTCGTTTTGTTGGAGAGTTTTTTGTCTTTCAGATATTGAAGATACTGCATCCGCATAGCATGTGAACTGCAAGCTGAAATTTCTGGCTAGTGGGGGAGAAACACTGAATAAACAATATCATGGACTCTCTCAATATTCATCAAGCAATTGACCTTTTTTTTTTTTTTACTTTTTTACTTGGACAATGGACTTTTCCCTATATTTTTATTTTATTTTTTTTTATTTTTCACCCTTTCCCATTTTTATTCATCAAGCCCTATTTTTTATTTTTATTTTTCACCCTTTTCCATTTTTATTTTTATTTTTTTATTTTTTTATTTTATTATGTTTTATTTCTTGAACTTTATCTTAAACCCAGAGCGAAACATTTAAACCGAAAATAATTTTCATGTTACATTACATGTTGCATATTACATATTGCATATTGATCAATATATTTGATATCTAAGGTGAGATGCTGCACAATGGCTTGGCATAGCATAAATTATAGTATGTTGGGTGGTTTTCCTAAATTTATAAGAGGGGTGAGTGAAGTTCATCACTCCAGTCATGATTTGAAACTTTGTTGAATCAGTCATTAATATTATTGACATATGGATGAAAACTGTTTCATGGGGATATTTTAGAGGCTGGTGAAGAGAGATGTAACCAGTTTCAACTTTATATTTCATATGAGCCATTGTGAAGCATCCAATACCTCAAGTCGGTAATGCTATGTTTGTTGCTCGATTTATGGGTCAGTTCTAGTAGTTAGAACGACCCAAGTGGGGGTATATGTAGTATATTATATCTAATATATATATATATATGTATACATATATATATATATTATATATATACATATTTTTATATATATATATGTAGTGTTTTTTATGTAGTTCGTATAGACATTCTATTTAGGCATTCTAAGACAAATTCATTATGCAAGAATATAGATTGGGGATTCAAGTCTATTCTACACCTCAAAAGGGTGTCCAGGTGTCATCTCTTAATCTAATCAGTAGTCGCACTCATCAAAGACAATGTTATCTGTTACCCTTTGATGTGTAAATCTTATGCAAGTTGTGTGTGTGAGGAATAGCCTTTTCACCTGGTATTTACTGATGGTAATTAGAATTGAGGGGGGTATTCATGGTAAACATTTGGTTGACCCCCCCCCCCCCCAGTGTCAGATCAGTATATGAGAAGACAGGCAGGTTGTCAGCTAGTCTAGAGAGAAAGACGGGTCTAGGAGAAGATATTCTTTGTCATGTACTCTGGTGGATTTTGTCGTCTGTAAGAATGTTCTGTTTTGGAAGTCAATAAAATCTCTCTCTGGGAGAATCGGGTTTTGCTGCGGGAAGTACTTTTCAATAACTATATACCATCTACGAGGAAGGAACGATTATATATTAGATCACTACACTTACCCTCCTGTTTCAGTGCAGCACCTAATTGGCATGATTTCAACCCACTTACATTCCTACCCCCTTAGGACGCAAGCCATCTTGGCTGCATCAAAACTTCTCAGTGACATAGGGGACTGTCCACCTGCCGCGTGCATACCATTTCATATACCGCTGGAGTTAAGCAAGAAAGATGATGCAGGTTTTATAA
Organism: Lithobates sylvaticus; assembly: GCA_028564925.1. Classification (NCBI taxonomy): domain Eukaryota; kingdom Metazoa; phylum Chordata; class Amphibia; order Anura; family Ranidae; genus Lithobates; species Lithobates sylvaticus. The sequence continues at coordinate 365,583,317 of CM053028.1, forward strand.
TTACTCCCGAGTCTCTTTCTGAGATTTGTTGTTTACAAGTTAAAAACATATTTTTTTGCTAGAAAATTACTTAAAACCCCCAAACGTAAAAAAAAATTTCTAACACCCTAGAGAATAAAATGGCGATCGTTGCAATACTTTCTGTCACACCGTATTTGCGCAGCAGTCTTACAAGCGCACTTTTTTTGGAAAAAATACACTTTTTTGAATTAAAAAATAAGACAACAGTAAAGTTAGCTCAATTTTTTTTTTAATATTGTGAAAGATAATGTTATGCAGAGTAAATTGATACCCAACATGTCACACTTCAAAATTGTATCCACTCGTGGAATGACGACAAACTTTTACCCTTAAAAATCTCCATAGGCCATGTTTAAAAAATTCTACAGGTTGCATGTTTTAAGTTACAGATGAGGTCTAGGGCTAGAATTATTGCTCTCTCTCTACCAATCAGGGCGATACCTCACATGTGTGGTTTGAACACCGTTTTCATATGCAGGCGCTACTCACGTATGCGTTCGTTTCTGCACGTGAGTTCATCGGGATGGGGCGCATTTAAAAAAAATGTTTTTCCTTATTTATTTTATTTTTTATTTTACACTGTTTTAAAAAAATAATAATAAATTGTGTCACTTTTATTCCTATTACAAGGAATGTAAACATCCCTTGTAATAGAAAAAAAACATGACAGGACCTCTTAAATGTGAGGGCCATATTCCCCTCACTCATCTCCATGCCCAGCAAGGGTGAAGATCTGAGGGCACCGGAGCGTGGCGGGAGGGGGTGGGCCTCTCCCGCGGCCGATAAAAGTGATCTTGCAAGCGAATCCGCCACAGACTTTTATCTGAAACCGGCCCACTCACTGAAGAAGCAGATACCGCGGTTATGGCAGCTAGCTGCTGCCATAACAACGGTAGTCCTCTTCAAACAGCCGACGTATAAGTACGGTGGGCGGTCCGGAAGTGGTTAAGTGATCCTTGCGGCAGATAGGCTTTGGGTGGCTAGAAATAATTGTGCCCTGTGCGTTGTATGAGGGCCAGTGGAGGTGCCCGTGGAAAAGGGGCACATGGACGAGGGACCTGAGGCTCCGGGGATGGTGGCAGTTCCTCCAACTCAAAGATGAGTATTTCCCCAAAAATTCCCTTCGGACGGTTTCAGAAGTGTGTACACATTCGGGTAGCAAATAAGATGCAGAGACAAGTCCCTGTTATGATGCTGTCACCTGATTCAGAACTCTGGTAGATGTGCTCCCAACTCATGATTTCAAATTGTTGGCAATTAAAACATTCTATTTTTCTTACACTGGCATTAGGAGAAAAAAAATGTAGACTTTGTACAAGGAAAGATAACACTTTTTTTAAATGTACAGTATTAGTAGGCTCTAGGGAACTATCACATTGCAGTTATTTTATAACCCAGAGCAGTTAATTTACAAGTGCATGCAATGGTTCTTTCAAATGAGAAGTAAAGATGACTGTGCCATTGCTAAGGGTCTTAAGGATTCTCTAAGGAATATAAAGTGTTACTGAGTTCTTCTGATAAAAACAAATTATTGAATTAATTTATGCAGTGCCAACACATTTTGCAGGGCTTTACAGAGTACAAAGACTATTCATTTTATATTTTTCGCTAGAAACATGTACATATTTTACATAAAAATATATACATTAATGTGCCTCAAATATATTAGTAAAATATACAGTATCTCACAAAAGTGAGTACACTCCTCACATTTTTGTAAATATTTTATTATATCGTTTCATGAGACAACACTGAAGAGATGACACTTTCCAAGAGCCTGAAACTGAGCAGCAGCATGGTGGCCAAGACCATACAGTGGTTTAACAGGACAGGTTCCACTCAGAACAGGCCTCACCATGGTCGACCAAAGAAGCTGAGTGCACGTGGTCAGCATCATATCCAGAGATTGCCTTTGGGAAATAGACGTATAAGTGATGACAGCATTGCTGCAGAGGTTGAAGGGGTGGGGGGCAGCCTGTCAGTGCTCATACCATAAGCCGCACACTGCATCAAATTGGTCTGCATGGCTGTTGTCCCAGAAGGAAGCCTCTTCTAAAGATGATTCACAAGAAGGCCTGCAAACAGTTTGCTGAAGACAAGCAGACTAAGGACATGAATTACTGGAACCATGTCCTGTGGTCTGATGAGACCAAGATAAACGTATTTTGTTCAGATGGTGTCAAGTGTATGTGGCAGCAACCAGGTGAGGAGTATGGCACTGGGGAGCTACAGTTCAATGAATGGAACCATGATCGCCAACATGTACTGTGACATACTGAAGCAGAGCATAATCCCCTCCCTTCGGGGACTGGGGCAGTAATTCAACATAACGACCCCAAACACACCTCCAAGACAATGCCTTGCTAAAAAAGCTGAGGGTAAAGGTGGACTGGCCAAGCATGTCTCCAGACCTAAACCCTATTGAGCATTTGTGGGGCATACTGAAACGGAAGGTGGAGGAGCGCAAGTTCTCTAACATACACCAGCTCCATGATGTTGTTTTGGAGGAGTGGAAGAGAACTTCAGTGGCAACCTGTGAATCTCTGAACTCCATGCCCAAGACTGCTAAGGCAGTGTTGGAAAATAATGGTTTCCACACAAAATGTTGACACTTTGGGCCCAATTTGGACATTTTCACTTAGGGGTGTACTCACGCTTGTTGCCAGTGGTTTAGACATTAATGGCTGTGTGTTGAGTTGAGGGGACAGCAAATGGACACTGTTATTCAAGCTGTACACTCACTACTTTACATTGTAGAAAAGTGTAATTTCTTCAGTGTGGTCACATGAAAATATAGAAGTACTTACTTTTGTGAGATACTGTATATGGTATTTGGAAAAAATATATTCTCATTTGCAACTATCTTAGCCTTTTGGTCTGTTCTTATCAGTTTAATATCTGGGGACCATATATTAAATGGATTTTTAGAACATGGAGATGGAAGAAGAGCTTGCTCTGTCCACTCCACACATTGACCTGGTATTGCATTACCTCCCGAACCGGTGCAAAAAAAAAAAAAGTAGTACAAGAGCCTGTATCGGTGGGATTTGAACTTTTGTAGATGGCATCAGTTTTGACATTTCACCTACAGTTGACCTTGTTTATTGAATGGCATTCAATTTGCTTCAAGCAGGTGTTGCATTCCTATAGATTTGTGAGGGGATTCAAAACCTGCTTGAAGCAAACAAATGCCTGCCAACACAGGCACTGAAAGATTTCTGTGGTTCCTAAAGAAGAGGGACATGCAAGGAAAATAAAAAACAGCATTTTAGCTTGCACATGATTGGATGATAAAGTCAGCAGAGCTTCCACTCATTTCAGATCTACCCCTTAGATTTAGAGCGACTGCACTTCCAAGTACACTTTCAGTGCACTTTCAAGTGCACTTGCAGTGCAAAGTGGATTTGCCTTTCGTAAATAACCCCCAATATCATAATTGTATTATTATAATTTATTCAGAAACATATTAATAGCTTCTGAAAAGGTAATTCCAATAGCCCTTATGTTAAAACATGCATCTTGTTTTTGCAAAGAGGGCAATTTTTGTATAAATTTACATAAATTATTATCATGCGTGTCATGCTGCAAGTGATTGTAAATTATTTATTTTTAATAATAAATTTAACTGCTCGAGTGGCCCCAGACCTCCTCTTCTCTGGTCCCCTTTCTGGCGCTCCTGTTTCCTCCACCTCTGCAAGTGCCCCCATAGCAAGCCGCTTGTTTTGGGGGCACTCATGCGGGCTTAAATGAGAAGTACAGCCAAAGCTTGTTTGGCTGTATTCAGGGCCGGACTGGGCATAAAAACCAGCCCTGGAAATAATTTCATAGCAGCCCCAGTGGTGTAGCATGGGTTGTCATTTAGCACTCTGAGTCCCTTCCACTCGTACAGTATATTTAGCATAAGGTAACCCTATGGTACCTCTTAGGATGTACCATACTTTCTCTTTGTTCTCCTTTCTTTCCCATATATCGCTCTCTATCCTAATGTCCTTGCTTTTTTCCCCATATATCGCTCTCTATCCATCTGTCATGTTCTTTCTCACCCACTTTCTTTGTTCCTCCCCCTCTTTTTATTCCTTCTCCTCCTCTTTGTTTTTTTTCCCCCTCTCTCACCTCTATATCCACATATATGCAGACATAGTGCAGGAGAGGGTCAGAGACTGCAGACATAGTGCAGGAGAGGGTCAGAGACTGCAGACATAGTGCAGGAGAGGGTCAGAGACTGCAGACATAGTGCAGGAGAGGGTCAGAGACTGCAGACATAGTGCAGGAGAGGGTCAGAGACTGCAGACATAGTGCAGGAGAGGGGCAGAGACTGCAGACATAGTGCATGAGAGGGGCAGAGACTGCAGACATAGTGCATGAGAGGGGCAGAGACTGCAGACATAGTGCAGGAGAGGGGCAGAGACTGCAGACATAGTGCAGGAGAGGGGCAGAGACTGCAGACATAGTGCAGGAGAGGGGCAGAGACTGCAGACATAGTGCATGAGAGGGGCAGAGACTGCAGACATAGTGCAGGAGAGGGGCAGAGACTGCAGACATAGTGCAGGAGAGGGGCAGAGACTGCAGACATAGTGCAGGAGAGGGGCAGAGACTGCAGACATAGTGCAGGAGAGGGGCAGAGACTGCAGACATAGTGCAGGAGAGGGGCAGAGACTGCAGACATAGTGCAGGAGAGGGTCAGAGACTGCAGACATATTACAGGTTAGGGATCGCAGACATGATTGATTCAGGAGACTGCATTTAAAGCTGAACTCAGTGTACAGGTATATAGTATCGCAGGGTTGCCCCACTCTATTTAAACCATCTCTGCAAGTCAGTGATTTTCCTTTGAAAGTACAACCAAGTGACAGAACACAGAACACAGCTTCACATCCCATTTCCAAAATAAAATTTTCTTGCAAACACTAAACTGCTCAGGATTAGTGGAGGACAGTAACCAGTTAATGGGGCTGTGGACCTTTTAGCATGATCCTGCAGTACATCCTCCAAAAAAAACAAAAAAAAACCCAATCTGTGCAGCACACACAGAGGGAGCTCTGGATAAATAGCTGATTATAAGCTGAAATGGTTAACAGCCATGTGTCCTGGTCTCATAGAATGCTGCTGCAGCGTCTTCTAGGGATCTTATCAGTATGATCAGACAATGTGCAGGTCAGGTTAGCAAATAAAATAAAAAAGTAATCAGGGAGACAAGAGGGAGGGGAGGCTGATCGGTAACCTGCACACTGCCTGATCACATTTGGAAGACACTGCAGCCGGCCAGCAACATGTTACTGTCTTCCTGACGATCCTGTTTTTTCCATTCAGCCAGACTTGTGAGTCCTGCAGAACTTACACTGTTGTAGCCATATCTCTGTGTATCTCCCTCCTGGCGTCTCCATGCAGCCCCATTCCCGCGTTTACAGTCAAATGTGAGCAGGGGAGGGCTACACTGCCTGCTGATTGGCTGTGGATGGACAGGAGGAGGAGCAAGTCCTCCCTTGTACTCCCCTAAGCAGCGCTATTGGCTGTGGGTTCCCTGCTACAAGAAGTGATCAGTCCATTACCCAGTGAACACACAGTAAGTGTCCATGCTCCCTCCCTCCTGCACACCACACACCTGCCTGCCGCAAGATAGCCAAGTGCTCCTCCGACCCTCCAATGCTAGAATTAATTTCCTCAGCCAGCCCCGCCTCCTGTTCACAGCTCCTAGCTGAGAGCGGCCCCAGGGCAGCCAGCCTACCGGGAAATCTCCCGCTATCCCGGTAGGCCAGTCCAGCCCTGGCTGTATTTCTCCTATGGATCACAGGAGTGCAATTCGTTTTGCACTCCTGTGACCTGTTTTCAGCAGAGAGCAGACTAAAGTCTGCTCTCTGCCGACAGTCTGGAAAGTTTGGATCTGCCAGGTGCCTGGCCTGACACCCGTCTCATGCTCTCAGCGAGCCGCTGAGAGCCTGAGATGAACGCTCCGCCTCCTCCACAGCCCAGTGCTCCAGTGAGCGAAGAGGGAGAAGAGCAGAGAGCTGTGACTGACAGTCTACAGCTCTCTTCTCATGGAGCTCTGAAAACCTAGTGATCAGCGATGTTCGATCACTCTGTTCTCAGTGTGGAGGCGCCAGGGGACAGATGCAGCATCGGACAGGTAAGTATGATTGGGAAAAAAAATCCTTTACTTCTCTTTTAATTCTGAGCCATGCTGCATGTGTCCTTAAACCCTGCCCTGCACACCCTCGTCAGAGGATTTGACTGACAAATTGTCTCCTTCTGCCTCAGTAAAGCATGTGAGATCGGGGAGAGAAGACAGAGCCACTGCAGACGGGCACAGCACTGGATCAAGTGACAAATGAGGTAAGTATAGGAGGGGGGTTGTGGGGCCGATAATGATACCTAACTATTTTTTACCTTTGTGCAGAGGATGCATTAAGGTAAAAATGTTTAGGCTTTAGAACCACTTGAAACATTATCATAGAAGTTTTGTACTGGTTCCAGTATCTCAGAACCCTTAGCTCCGATGCCAAGATTAGTATAGTAAACATCTCACATTCTTACAGAATCGGCATCTAGATTTAAAAAAAAAAAAAAATCGTGGTCAATTTAACATAAGAACAAATGGAGATCTCCCCGATTCATAAAAATTCCAATTCACTCACAGACAAAACAACAGAGACTTTAGCTATATCTCTGGAAGTAGTTCACAGACACCATATTATAATATAATATATATTTTTTCAATTCAAAAAATCCTTTGTAAAGGCTAGACCAAAGTCAGTATAAAAACATAAACTGAAAAATGGGGTTCATCAACAGGATCTTAGAGAGCAATATAGAATAGAGACAAAAATGAGAAGCCAAACATTACGTGTTTTGTGGTTAGACATCCGCTTCTTCAGGACTTTTTCTGGTCTCACTCATGTATTGTTACAGCCTAGATCAAAATCAAAAAAGAAAAATCATACAGTAAAAATAAAGTACATATGAAACATATTCAGTGGGTGGACAAAAATACAGAAACACTACATGATTTGCAGGTGAGAAAGTGGCGACATGTTTCGTGTTGAAAGTGGAAGTGATGTAACATTATTATTTTTTCCTCTGTTTGATGAGACACCTAGCTAACAGGTGGGAAGCCTCCCTTTCGTCATTCATTGCGTGTGCTGCTAGTAATACGGAGTCATGTCAGAGCTTACAAAGTTTCAAAGAGGAAAAATTGTTGTTGCCCACATAGCTGGTGCCTCTGTGACTGAAGTTTCCAATTTATTTGCAGTGTCGTGGGGTACAGTATCAAAGGTTATGATGACATATACAGTTTCTAAGAAAACATCGTCTGATAAGCATAAGCGCAGTTGACCTGGTCAACTTACCAAAAGCATGAAGTGTAGCATCAGATTCCATTATCCACCATCCAAGATGGGATCAGTAATCAGCGGATCCCATCATCTCCTCCGCATGCTTCGCAGACTTATGCCATTCATCCCGGAAAAGGAGAAGGCAGTAGCAGTGGGAACTATCATCAATTCGCGACTCGACTACGCAAACTCCCTCTATATAGGATTACCGGATTACCAGATTGCACGCCTACAAGTAGTCCAAAACACAGCAGCAAGACTAGTCACCGGAAAGAAACCCTGGGAATCCATCTCCCCATCCCTAAGGACCCTCCATTGGCTCACGGTAAAAAATAGGATCACATTCAAGACCCTCTGCCTCACCCACAAACGTACACAAGGAAATGCTCCTCAATACCTTTGTGAGAAAATAAAAAAATACTTACCAAATCGCAGCCTTCGATCGACAAACCAAAACCACCTTCTCATCCCCAAAGCCTGCTACAAAGCGAAGGGAGAAAGAAGATTCGCAGTACAGGGACCTCGGCTATGGAATGCTCTACCAAAAAACATCCGCTTGGAAGAAAACCATCAGGCCTTCAGGAAAAAACTCAAGACCCACCTCTTCTAATATAGCAGGACAACAAGGACAGACAAGCGCCTTGGGGCGATTCAGTTCACATTTGCAGTGCTATACAAATCATTCATTCATTCAAGACTTACATTTGTCAATTCCCAGGAGAATTCAGGATGTCATGCCAAAGGTTGTCCATCACCATATTAGGTAATGATTTCATTCTTTTACCATACTTGTTCCATGATTTTGTCCCAACCCCTGTATATACAAAACATATTTGTAAAATTAACATATACCATATAGCATTGATGCACAAGATAGGAGGAGGAGGGAGATACCAATACTTTTTATTTATAGCTCGGTGCAAGGATTTTTGACACCCTAGGCGAAACCTCATTTTGCCGCCCCCCGATGACCCCACCCCCTTTTCCCTGCCTATGTAAACCCACCCCTTTTCTCTGCCTATGTAAACCCCACCTTTTTATTGAAGCACCCATCAAATGCAGCCTCACCAGTGCCCATCAAATGCAGCCTCACCAGTGCCCATCAAATGCAGCCTCGCCAGCGCCCATCAAATGCAGCCTCACCAGTGCCCATCAATGCAGCCTATCAGTGCCCAGCAATGAATGTTTGCTTGCTTCCATTTATTCATGAGTCGGGACACAGACACATCGCTGCACCTCTGACACTATGTGCAATTGGAGCAGCGGCTGCCTACTGATGCTGAGACTTAATTGCTTGCTGCAGAGAGAAGAAAATAGGAACACCAGTGGCGGGGCACTCTAGGCAGCAGGGCGTCCTAGGCAGCCTAGTGGTAGCACCGACCCTGGTAAATGTTTTGTTTTTAATGTTGATAAATGTAAAGTTATAGACTTGGGGGCTAAGAATATGCATGCATCATACATGCTAGGGGGAGTACAACTGGGGGAATCCGTAGTGGAGAAGGATCTGGGGGTTTTGGTAGATCATAAACTCAATAATAGCATGCAATGCCAAGCTGCGGTTTCCAAAGCGAGCAAAGTCCTTTCTTGTATTAAGAGAGGTATGGACTCCAGAGAGAGAGATATCATTTTGCCCCTGTTCAAATCATTAGTAAGACCTCATCTGGAATATGCAGTTCAGTTTTGGGCACCAGTTCTCAAAAAGGATATTGGGGAACTGGAGAAAGTGCAGAGAAGGGCAACCAAACTGATAAGAGGCATGGAGGAGCTCAGCTATGAGGAAAGATTAGAGGAACTGAATTTATTCACCCTTGATAAGAGGAGATTAAGGGGGGATATGATCAACATGTATAAATATATAAGGGGTCCATATAGTGAACTTGGTGTTGAGTTATTCACTTTACGGTCAACAAAGAGGACAAGGGGGCACTCTTTACGTCTAGAGGAGAAGAGATTTCATCTCCAAATAAGGAAAGGTTTCTTCACAGTAAGAGCTGTGAAAATGTGGAATAGACTCCCTGCAGAGGTGGTTCTAGCCAGCTCAGTAGATTGCTTTAAGAAAGGCCTGGATACTTTCCTAAATGTACATAATATAACTGGGTACTGACATTTATAGGTAAAGTTGATCCAGGGAAAATCCGATTGCCTCTCGGGGGATCAGGAAGGAATTTTTTTCCCCTGCTTTAGCAAATTGGAGAATGCTCTGCTGGGGTTTTTTTTGCCTTCCTCTGGATCAACTGTGGGTATAGAATGGGGTATATGGGATTGTATGAGATATATATATATATATATATATATATATATATATATATATGTATATATATATATTTTTTTTTTTTTTTGTTTAATTTGTGGTTGAACTGGATGGACTTGTGTCTTTTTTCAACCTAACTAACTATGTAACTATGTAACTATATGTAACTATGTAACTATGATCTGGTGGAAGTGATCTGGGCCATTTTTTTGGGTTTGTAAATTAAGAAGATCTATCCTGTACTTTTACCCGATTGAAAGCCTTTCTGAGACAGGATTTCTATGCTGTATCCTCTTACTAATAAGCATTCCCGTAGAGCATCTGCCTCTCTCAAAAATTCTGTCCCAGTGGTACACATATGTTTAATCTGCAAAAACTGACTATAGAGAATGCTCCTGACCAAGGGCTTAGGGTGTGAGCTGGTGGCATGTAGAATTGTGTTCCTCGCAGAGGGTTTCCTATACAGAGTGGAGCACCAACTTCATTCACAACATTTTCTACATCTTTTTTCAAATCAATGTTAGATGCAGTATTACACAATAGAGAAAATACTACAACTCTTTTGGGAAATTATGAGATGTTTATTTTTTAATCTAGATTCATAATAAAATCTTTGCGGTTCTATACTCTTCTCTGTGGGAGTTCCGGCTGTTAGGCGTTTGGTCCCACCTGGTGGCTACACATTGGCACTCCTGGACAGACATCTCATATTTACATTTGTTACAATAACTCCTTGCCTCTTTATCATTTGAAGGTAGGGATCCTCTTTTGGGAGACTATTTTTTGATAGGTGGACATAGCCTTTACTGTCACACATGTATAGTAAACAAATTATGTGGATATGATGTTTGTGTGATATTGTTTTGATTTATTTCTGTTTATTTTGCCAGTAGTATCACCATGCATTTTCCAAGAAGCCTGAATAGGCAAAACATGTTGAATAACATGCGCGGTGAATGACATTATATGACTGTACCGTATGCTTTTAATCTAAATTGTTTTGTATTTAAATAAAATTTTGTAACAAAATTTTTTTATACAAAATATTTCTCTGTGTATTTATGTGTCCATGCCCCTGAAAAGTCCCATATTTCTCCCATTTGCCTTTAAAAACAGAAATTTGGCAACACTGCAATATTGTATATGGAGGTCCACTATGCAAAAAATAATATCAAAACAAATCCTTTTTATAGGATCAGATAAAGAATTTGTGTGAAGAAAGAAGGGGGAGGATAGTTTTTTTTTTCCAAAACAATAACATACATTTTTCCCCACCAATGCACCAAAAACAGAAAGTTTTGATTCTCCTGGCCAACAATTTAGTATTGAGATATTCTTTGGTTTAGCCTCCCCAGTACAACCACAGACAGTCATGTACCAAAATCTAAGGTGTAATCCTGCACCTCAAGAAGTTCCATAGCCTGGCATATGCATTGCCCTAGATCTGATCAGAAGATGACCATTTTGCACTGGACACCATGGATAATTAAAAAAAAACAACAAAGACACATTTAATTAAAAAAAGTGATAGCAACATTTGATAAAGTTGATGCTCTATCTTACAGTATGACATTTGCCAGAACAAAGGAGCATTGTTGTACCAAAATTACAATTTTAGTTAAACTAATAAAAAATGTGCTTTGTAAATTTGAAAATGTTTGATTTTGATTATGAGTCCCCATTACTCAAAATTCAAGCCAGAAGTGTAGCACTGCTGGGGTACAAATTGTCCCTTTTATTACTTCCTTTGAGCTTGGCTGGACATAAATAATCTCCACCTGCTTTGAAGTAACCCAGACACAGTGCTGACTTCACATTGTGGTGAAACTCTAGACTTTAACAGTTGAGGCTGAGGCTTTATGACCCTGCCAACTGGCTTCATTCTGTGTAGAGAATGGAGTAAAACAGCTTGTACAGAAATACAAGTGACAAACACAGCAGGGTAGCAGAGTACAAGGGGACATATAAAACTTTTGCCAAATGAAATAGGCAGGCTACATAATTCTGTGCTGCAGGGGGATTCACCGGGTGTTTAAATGCAAGTGAGGAAACACTGGGCTTCCTACATAGAATATAAATAAATTCATTAATTACCAGCATGATCTCCTGAAATTGCATATTCCCTAAAGATCAGAGCAGCTTTTACATTTATGGGCTAATTGATTTGTCAGTGACTTTGTAATTCAGTTTGATACCAAAGAGATATATATTTTGTTTTGGAATAAATATGATTTTATTTTGGGAAGACTGTTCTTTATTGGACATATAGCTTTAGATAAAAAGGGTATAAAGGAAGACATGAAGACGCTTGCTGGATAACACATTAAAGGACTTGGAATAACACTACAAACTCAGATTTTGGAAACTGTTATTCTTTGAAGTTGGTGACAATAAAAGTTAAATGGAATCACGCTATGTGGAGTTTTTTTCCTATCTATCTGAGTACCTGCAGAGGTGATTGGCGGTTCTGATCCAACTTAAGATGTGGATGGTGTACTTCTTGGCATGATAAAGGCTGTTTTTATGCTTGCATCTGGTGAGTGAGAACCCCTAAGGGGAATGTGATGCACGTTTTGGAGGATCTTGGTGTGAGGTGCACTAGTACTATCCAGCATTAAGACCACATCCTCTGTCTTTTGGACTTTTTCTCACCACCTGTCATCTATATTTTCTCATGTGATTATAATCATATGAAAGCTTGTCATACGGCAAAGTGACAATAGCACTGCTTTAGTACATATACCAGTACTTATAAGAGTACCTGTGGACTTGATACTATTTGCTTAATATAAAATGTTATGTTTAAGCAGCTGCTGATTAATGAAATATAGGTGAATTTTATGTATTAGTGTGTTGGTAATAACATTTTACCTCCAGAGCGCTGAGAGAGTGGAAGGATGCCTTGTTTTCCATTTTTTATATAAATATACATATACAGTATAATAGATATTTATATCTATATACAGTATCTCACAAAAGTGAGTACACCCCTCACATTTTTGTAAATATTTTATTATACCTTTTCATGTAACAACACTGAAGAAATTACTCTTTGCTGCAATGTAAAGTAGTGAGTACAGCTTGTATAACAGTGTACATTTGCTGTCCTCTCAAAATAACTCAACACACAGCTGTTAATGTCTAAACTGCTGGCAACAAAAGTGAGTACACCCCTAAGTGAAAATGGCCAAATTGGGCCCAATTAGCCATTTTCCCTACCCGGTGTCATGTGACTCGATAATGTTACAAGGCCTCAGGTGTGTTAAGTTTGGTGTTATCATTCTCACTCTCTCATACTGGTCAGTGGAAGTTCAACATGGCACCTCATGGCAAAGAACTCTTTGGGGATCTGAAAAAAAGAATTGTTGCTCTACATAAAGATGGCCTAGGCTATAGGAAGATTGCTAAGACCCTGAAACTGAGCTGCAGCACAGTGGCCAAGACCATACAACGGTTTAAGGAAACAGATTCCACTCAGAACAGGCCTCGCCATGGTCGACCAAAGAAGTTTAGTGCACGTGTTCAGCGTCATATGCAGAGGTTGTCTTTGGGAAATAGACTTATGAGTGATGCCAGAATTGCTGCAGAGGTTGAAGAGGAGGGGAGTCAGCCTGTCAGTGCTCAGACCATACACCGCACACTGCATCAAATTAGTCTGCAGGGCTGTAGTACCAGAAGGAAGCCTCTTCTAAAGATGATGCACAGGAAAGCCTGCAAACAGTTTGCTGAAGAAAAGCAGACTAAGGACATGGATTACTGGAACCATGTCCTGTGGTCTTATGAGACCAAGATTAACTTATTTGGTTCAGATGGTGTCAAGCGTGTGTGGTGGCAGCCAGATGAGGAGTACAAAGACAAGTGTGTCTTGCCTACAGTCAAGCATGGTGGTGGAAGTGTCATGATCTGGGGCTGCATGAGTGCCGCCGTCACTGGGGACAGGGCCGGTGCTACCACTAGGCAAACTAGGCAGCCGCCTAGGGCGCTATGATGCCTAGGGGGCGCCCGGCCACTGGTTTTCCTACTCTCTTCTCTCTGCAGCAAGCAACTAAGTCTCAGCATCAGCATGCAGCCGTCCTTCCGTTCACAGATAGTGTCAGAGGCGCAGCGGCAGTGAAGGACTGTGTCTGTGTCCCGACTCCTGAACATTCATTGATGGGCGCTGGTAGGCTGCATTTGATGGGTCCTGGTGAGGCTAAATGTGATGGGCACTGGTGAGGCTGCATTGATGGGCGCTGGTGAGGCTGCATTTATGGGCGCTGGTGAGGCTGCATTGATGGGCGCTGGTAGGCTGCATTTGATGGGCGCTGGTAGGCTGCATTTGATGGGCGCTGGTAGGCTGCATTGATGGGCGCTGGTAGGCTGCATTTGATGGGTTCTGGTAGGTTGCATTGATGGCCGATGGTGGGCTGCATTTTATGGGCGCTTCGTTAAAAAGGTGGGGTTTACATGGGCAGGGAAAAGGGGGTGGGGTCAGGGGTGGAGTGAAGGGGGGGCGGCAAAATTAGGTTTCGCCTAGGGTGCCAAAAATCCTTGCAACAGCCCTGACTGGGGAGCTACAGTTCATTGAGGGAACCATGAATACCAACATGTACTGTGACATACTGAAGCAGAGCATGATCTCCTCCCTTCCGAGACTGGGCTGCAGGGCAGTATTCCAACATGATAATGACCCCAAATGCACCTCTAAGACGACCACTGCTTCGCTAAAGAAGCTAAGAGTAAAGGTAATGGACTGGCCAAGCATGTCTCCAGAATTAAGCCCTATTGAGCATCTGTGGGGCATCCTCAAACGGAAGGTGGAAGAGCGCAAGGTCTCTAACATCCACCAGCTCTGTGATGTCTTCATGGAGGAGTGGAAGAGGACTCCAGTGGCAACCTCTGAAGCTCTGGTGAACTCCATGCCCAAGAGGGTTAAGGTAGTGCTGGAAAATAATGGTGGCCACACAAAATTGGCACTTTGGGCCCAATTTGGACATTTTCACTTAGGGGGTGTGCTCACTTTTGTTGCCAGTGGTTTAGACATTAATGGCTGTGCGTTGAGTTATTTTGAGGGAACAGCAAATTCACACTGTTATACAAGCTGTACGCTTACTATTTTACATAGCAAAGTGTAATTTCTTCAGTGTTGTCAAATGAATGATATATTAAAATATTTACAAAAATGTGAGGGGTGTACTCACTTTTGTGAGATACTGTGTGTGTATATATATATATATATATATATATATATATATATATATATATATATATATATATATAGACACACAGTATCTCCCAAAAATTAGTACATTTTTGTAAATATTTTATTATATCTTTTCATATAACATCACTGAAGAAATTACACTTTGCTACAATGTAAAGTATTGAGTTTACAGCTTGTATAACAGTGTAAATTTGCTGTCCACTCAAAATAACTCAATACAGCCATTAATGTCTAAACTGCTGGCAACAAAAGTGAGTACACCCCTAAGTGAAAATTTCCAAATTGTGCCAAATTAGCCATTTTCCCTCCCCGGTGTCATGTGACTCGTTAGTGTTACAAGGTCTCAGGTGTGAATGGGGAGCGGGTGTGTTAAATTCGGTGTTATCGCTCTCACTCTCTCATACTGGTCACTGGAAGTTCAACATGGCACCTCATGGCAAAGAACTCTCTGAGGATCTGAAAAAAAGAATTGTTGCTCTACATAAAGTGACTTAGGCTATAAGAAGATTGCCAAGATCCTGAAACTGAGCTGCAGCACGTTGGCCAAAACCATACAGCTGTTTAACAGGACAGGTTCCACTCAGAACAAGCCTCGCCATGGTTGACCAAAGAAGTTGAGTGCATGTGCTCAGCATCATATACAGAGGTTGTCTTTGGGACATAGACGTATGAGTGGTGGGAGTGTCATGGTCTGGGGCTGCGTGAGTGCTGCCAGCACTGGGGAGCTACAGTTCATTGAGGGAACCATGAATGCCAACATGTACTGTGACATACTAAAGCAAAGCATGATCCCCTCACTTCGGAGACTGGGGGCAGTATTCCAATATGATAACGACCCCAAACACACCTCCAAGATGACCACTGCCTTGCTAAAGAAGCTGGGGGGAAAGGTGATGGACTGGTCAAGCAGTCCATCACCAGTATATATACAGTATCTCACAAAAGTGAGTACACCCCTCACATTTTTGTAAATATTTTATTATATCTTTTCATATGACAACACTGAAGAAATGACACGTTGCTACAATGTAAAGTCTTGATTGTACAGCTTGTCTAACCATGTAAATTTGCTGTCCCCCCAAAATAACTCAACACACAGCCATTAATGTCTAAACCGCTGGGAACAAAACTGAGTACACCTCTAAGTGAAAATGTCAAAATTTGGCCCAAAGTGTCAATATTTTGTGTGGCCACCATTTTTTTCTAGCACTGCCTTAACCCTCTTGGGCATGGAGTTCACCAGAGCTTCACAGGTTGTCACTGGAGTGCTCTTCCACTCCTCCATGATGACATCACAGAGCTGATGGATGTTAGAGACCTTGCGCTCTTCCACCTTCTTTTTGAGGATGACCCACAGATGCTCAATAGGGCTTAGGTCTGGAGACATGCTTGGCCGGTCCATCACCTTTACCCTCAGCTTCTTTAGCAAGGCAGTGGCTGTCTTGGAGGTGTGTTTTGGGCTTTATAAGGTTAGAATACTGCCCTGTGGCCCAGTCTCCGAAAGGAGAGGATCATGCTCAGCTTCAGTATGTCACATTACATGTTGTCATTCATGGTTCTCTCAATGAACTGTAGCTCCCCAGTGCCGGCAGCACTCATGCAGCCTATGACACTACCACCACCATGCTTGACTGTAGGCAAGACACACTTATCTTTGTACTCCTCACCTGGTTGCAGCCACACACGCTAGACAGCATCTGAACCAAATAAGTTTATCTTGGTCTCATCAGACCACAGGACATGGTTCCACTAATCTATGTCCTTAGTCTGCTTGTCTTCAGCAAACTCCTTGTGGGCTTTTATGTGCATCATCTTTGGAAGAGGTTTCCTTCTAGGAGGACAGCCATGCAGATCAATTTGATGCAGTGTGTGGCGTGTGGCGTGTGGCGTGTGGCGTATAATGTGAGCATTGAAAGGCTGACCCCCACCTTCAACCTCTGCAGCAATGCAGGCACTACTCATACTACTATTTCGCAAAGACAACCTTTTGAATATGACGCTGAGCACGTGTCCTCAACTGCCTTGGTCGACCACGGCGATGCCTGTTCTGAGTTCTGTTAAACCGATGTATGGTCTTGGCCACCATGCTGCAGCTCAGTTTCAGGGTCTTGGCAATCTTCTTATAGCCTAGGCCAGTGATGGTGAACCTTGGCACCCCAGATGTTTTGGAACTACATTTCCCATGATGCTCATGCACTCTGAGCATCATGGGAATCACTTGAGCATCATGGGAAATGTAGTTCCAAAACATCTGGTGTGCCAAGGTTCGCCATCACTGGCCTAGGTCATCTTTATGTAGAGCAACAATTCTTTTTTCGGATCCTCAGAGAGTTCTTTCCATGCCATGCCATGTTGAACTTCCAGTGACCAGTATGTGAGAAAGCGAGAGCGATAACACCAAATTTAACACACCTGCTCCCCATTCACACCTGAGACCTTGTAACTCTAATGAATCACATGACACCGGGGAGGGAAAATGGCTAATTGGGCACAATTTGGACATTTTCACTTAGGGGTGTACTCACTTTTGTTGCCAGCGGTTTAGACATTAATGGCTGTGTGTTGAGTTATTTTTAGGGGACAGCTAATTTACACTGTTATACAAGCTGTACACTCACTAATTTACATTGTAGCAAAGTGTAATTTCTTCATTGTTGTCACATGAAAAGATATAATAAAATAATTACAAAAATGTGAGGGGTGTACTCACTTTGTGAGATACTGTATGTATGTATATATATATATATATATATATATATATAGATAGATAGATAGATAGATAGATATTATATATCTATATATATTGCTGGACACCTTGATAAAATGTGGATACCTGTTAGCCGGTCATTGACAACCTGTTTTTTCTGCACTAAGGAAGGATGATCGGTTTGCACTTTTCCATTATTTTCGATTGAGAAGGAACTTTTCTTGTGTGTGATATTAACTGTTTCTATATCCACAGCACCACTGTTCTGGTAGGTTAATTGACTAAATCAAGTGCACCCAAGATGACTGCCTCACCCCCTAAGCACTTTAAATCCTCAGGGAGAAAGTAGAAATACAAATTAGATGAGGTGTTTTTGACACATTACTTATTCCTGTGTTCTGTAAATAACTCTGTAACAAGACTACAGATTTAGTAGTGCAAAAAGGAAAAACAGTTTTTTCTTAAAAAATAAATCCCCCAAAATGAGTTGCAGTCTGCTAGGTGCTCGTGCTGCTTTTTTGAGAGGGTCATTATCTCTCAAAGAGCAGATTGTTCTTTACATACCTATGTCACCGCCAAGGAACAAGATTAGTTTTGCTCTCTTAACAATAATTCCAGATTAAATGGCATTTCATCACCTTGCCTGCTCTTCTAGTGACCTCGCTAGATCTGCACGCTTCAGGTCCCAACCTCCTTCATCCCTCTTACATTGATGAATTGCTTCATTTTAAATGAAGTCAAACCACTAACTACTGGAGCATTTTATAATTCATTAGCAGGTGCTACTGAGCTAATCTGTTGATAGTGATCAAAAGTGCTGGTCCATCCTGACTTCTGCAAACGTTTCAGTGACCTTCATTAAGAAAAGGTAGAAAAGCTAATCTTTCTCAGTGGAGTGAGTCTTATCTTTACAAACAAGCCAAGAATGCCAATACCATCTGCACTGAGTATTTTTAGAATACATATAGAGCATCTCCCACAAAATAAAATAACTGGACATGTTTTGTTAAATCTTTTGACATCCATTTTTTAAAATCTAAAAGTACCTATAGATAGGAAATTAATGTAATTTGATTCAGCTGAATCCACTATGTTTATATCTGCAAAAATCTTCAACTGATCACAAGAGTTTTTATTTAATTTTTTTATTTTTTTTACTGGCTATCAATTTTGTGTTCTCTAAGGCAGTGGTCCCCAACCTTTTTGGCACCAGGGACCGGCTGGGTGGAAGAAATTTGTGCGAAGGCCCGGCGAGGGGGGGATGTACGCACACGCAGGGGGGGGGGGGGGGTAAGCGAATTTTGTGGGCAATTTATCGGGGCAATAGCTAGTGTTCTGCTGTTGGTACTTCAATCATCACAGCACCATGGTTGGTATGGTGTCAGAATGATTGAAGCGCATTATTTTATCTTACATTGTAATATAGATGAAATAGTTCAACTCACCATAATGCAGAATCAGTGGGTGCCCTGAGTGTGTCACTTTCCACATCGCCTGCGACCAGATGAGGAATGTCACTTGCCATGCTGCCTGCCACCAGATGAGGAATGCCACTTGCCACGCTGCCTGCCACCAGATGAGAAATGCCACTTGCCACGCTTGCCTGCCACCAGATGAGGAATGCCACTTGCCGCGTCACCTGCCTGTGCCACCAGATGAGGAATGCCACTTGCCACGTCACCTGCCTGTGCCACCAGATGAGGAATGCCACTTGCCACGCTGCCTACCACCAGTTGAGGAATGCCACTTGCCATGCTGCCTGCCACCAGTTGAGGAATGCCAGTTGCCACATCACCTGCCTGTGCCACCAGATAAGGAACGCCCCATCACCTGCCAGTGCCACCAGATGAGGATTGTCACTGCATTGGTGACACTGGTTCAGTGGTATTTCTTGAGTGAGGGCGGAAGAGCCGTGATGCGGAGCGGGCAGTGAGAGATGATGTCATCTCTCTGCTCCCCGTCGCACCTCCAACATTCTGTAGGCTGTGAGGGCGGAAGAGCGGTGATGCTAGGCGGGCAGGGAGAGATGATATTCTCTCTCTGCTCCCTGCCGCACCGCTGACATTCCGCATGCTTTGAGGGCGGAAAAGCGGTGATGCTAGGCGGGCGGAGAGAGATGTCATCTCCGCTCGCAGCCCGCTTCTCTTATTCGCCCGCCCCCTTTCCTCTCTGATCCACCGGTGCCTTACATCCCGCCGCGGCCCGGCTGCAAAGACGCTACGGCCCGGGGGTTGATGACCCCTGCTCTAAGGCATAGCCTGATGCAATTGTATATGCTCAGACTACTGTTTTAACAAGCTTGCATAATCATTTAAAAATTATTAGAAAAAAAATGCTGTTTGGTTATTTCATGCCCAACAACCCTAACCCTAAAATGCCTGTAGCCGTTAAATGTTATATAGTGTACATACTGTAAGAAACATGTACACTTCCTGGTTCCCCCTCTTGGAATGTGTGTTCAGTACCTTTCAGTTCCTTATCCCCTACATTAATTAGCATTTTGACCTGGCTTCCCAGAGACTTTATATAGTATCTTGGTTTATGCCTAAACCAGCTACTTTTACATTTTTCACCTTCCACCTGCATGTGGATGGTTCCTCCTTTGTGTTTGTAAATTAGATTACCATTTCTTTGGTCATGTTGCAAATAGCCGAAGTCCCACTACTGCTACTCACTTTAAAACTCAGGTACAGTGGGGGCGTGTCCGGATGTAGGGGGAGCAGGACGTGTCACCAAGGAGCTCCGCCGATCCTGAGCTAATCCGCCGCCATCCTGTACAACAGACCAGCTGGTGCACTCCACCTCTCTCCCCAGCCGTCCCTGGTCACCATCCACACCAGCCCAAGCCGAAATTGCAGGGCTCGGCCGGTCAGGCAAGCATCTACAAGGCCGCGGCTGGCTACTCAAGGCACCATCCCACCGCCATCTTGCGGCCTACTAGGCCTCCCTCATCCCCGGGCTCCTGTGACGCGATCGGCGGGGGCTAATCCATCCGACTCAGAGGCGGATGCCCCAGGGAGGTGGCTACATTGTGTGGAAAGCCAGCGGACCACCGGAGGACCTACCAGGAGCCAGTCCCGGATGCCGCAATCCGCCGCCATCTTGCGGCCTGTGGGGCCTCCACCATCCCCGGGCTTGAGTTCCGCGATCAGCCGAGCGGGAGCTGGCGGGTCCTTCCACACTCTCGGCGGCGATCCCCGGAAGGTGACCAAGCTGTTGGGGGTCCCGAAAGGCTGCCAGTGGAACCGGACAGACCTCTTCCAGACATCAACGACCGACCACCATCTTGCGGCCTACAACACCAGGCGCATCCTCCACACACAGGTACTGTGCCCCAGCATTACTGTGCCCCAGGGATACTGAGGTACTGTGCCCCAGCAAAACTGTGCTGACTTTCCAGCCACCATCCTTGCAAAGCTATACCCTGAGGCAGGCCCTGACCCTGTGCAGCTGTGACATTGCCACCTCATCCCCTGCCCTGCTTCCGGTGTTCACCTACTATCCCTCCCCAAGAATAATAGCCCTTCTTCAGAACAAGTTCTACTACGGATGGGCCCTCCCAAGACCCGTTACTCGCATTCCAAAAAAAAAAGGCTTCCCATACTGCTCCGTCAGTGGCCACAGTGTCCGGGCGGCAGCCATCGGCTGCAATGGCGGCGAGCACTCCAAAAGCTGCGTAGTCAGGGACAGCGGAGTCCCCCACGAGAGCAGAAATCCTGGCGGCCACCACGGCATGCAAAGAAACCCTAACTGCCAAGATAGACTTCCTAACGGTAGATGTAAGCCTCGTCCGCCAAGATACGGATAAATTCCAATCCCGTGTGGCGGAAGTGGAGGACAGGGTCTCCACGGTGGAGGATATGGTCCGATCAGATTCCAGAGAGGTGAGGGCCCTGCAGCTACAGTTGAAGGCGCTCCAGGAATGAGCTATAGACACAGAAAACCGCCTTAGGCACAACAATATCCACATACTTGGTTTACCCGAGAGAGCTGAGGGCCCCAAACCAGCAGAGTTCACAGAGCAGTTATTATCCACCCTGTTTCATCTGGATAATATGCCACCCACATTTGTAGTAGCCCACAGGGTCCCGCCACTCCCTCCAAGACCTGGGGCCCCTCCACGTCCATTCTTGTTACGCTTATTAAACTACCGTGATCGTGACCATATCCTGGCGGCAGCCCGAACCATGCCAGAAATCAAATCCGAAAATGCCAGACTGTCTTTCTTCCCAGATTTTTCTCAAGAGGAGCAGCAGCGCTGCAAATCCTTTACAGATGTCAGACGCCGACTTAGAGAAAAGGGGATTCGTTTTGGCCTTCTATACCCCAGCAGGCTGAGGATCACTGATGGTGACAACACCCAGTTCTTTGATACCCCAGAGGCCGCTGCGGCGTGGTTGGATACCCGCTAGTGCCATGATACCAACTGGAAGCGCGCCAGACATACAGCTTGCTGGGACCAGCAACATACTTCGCCTTCCTATAATGATCCGCCCTTCAGTCCCATTTTGACTTCCAGCACTATCCGTTATCGGTTCTTACACCTTGCTGCACCCCGCCATCATCCCAACTCTGTTATGTAACCTAGGCCAACTCCTCCTGCCTGCCGAGCTCCAACAACTATTATTTAGACTTTGTCTTTGACCCCTAAGCGGTGATTGACCCACCCCGAAATTGTTTCTCTTCTCATTGACACTCCCAGGTCTCTCAGGTCCCAGTGAGGACTTCTGCCGGAAATGGCAGCCCCCCATTTTTTTGATTGTTTTTTGGTCCAGGGCGTGACCATACTAACCAAAGTTTAAGGGTTTATCGTTGCTAAGTTCTTGGGTACAGGCCCGATCTGATCACTCCCCAGTTTTCAGGATGTCATCAGATGAGGGCAGGTCTGACACCTCGTGTCATTACGGGTATTGTTTCTTAGTTTCATTTATGTTTGTTTGTTTGTTTACTTGGTCTTACATTGGTCATTATTTCACCTGGCACGGGTCCCTGAGGTCTTTGCTGCTCCTGAGATGTGCACACACACCTGCTTCGGGCCTCCTTTCCTCCCACATCAAGCCTTCACAGAATGAAAGGACGTGACGCCCCCACTTTCAATGTAATGTCCTGGAATGTCCGGGGTCTTAATTCCAAATTTAAAAGAGCAGTGCTCTTTAAATACCTTAAATTGCATTCCCCACATGTAATAATTCTGCAGGAAACGCACCTTATGGGCAGCAAATTATTGGCACTGAAAAAGCCATGGGTCCAGGGAGTCTTCCACGCCTCTTACTCCACATATGCTAGAGGGGTCACAATACTGATCAGTAAGTCCTTCCCCTGTGTGATGGAACAGGTTCACACTGATCCCCAGGGTAAATATGTGCTAATAGTGTTCACTGTCTGGGGAATCCGGTATGTTGTGGTGGGTGTTTACATCCCCCCACCTTTCTCCCCCTCCACCCTGTACACCATTCTAGAGAAAATCACACCATACTGCCCGGCCAAATTGTTACTCATGGGCGATTTCAATGCCATTTTAGCCCCAGATCGGGACAGACTCATCCCCCCTAAACAATTCTCCCCAGACTTACTCTCAAGGGCAGAGGCTCTGGGAGTAACTGAAGTGTGGAGATGGAGACATCCCACGACCAGAGCATACTCCTGTTTCTCCACTACACATAAAACTTCCACCCATATAGACCTCGCCTTTGCTAATTCGACTATGCTGACAGACATATTAGATGCCTCTTACTTGCCCAGCGGACTCTCAGATCACTGCCCCCTACTCCTTAACATTCGCTCTCCGTCCTCCCGCTCTTCGTCCCTCTGGTGCCTGGGAACCCATTGGATCTCCCATGCAGACCTGGCTTATGTCATTCCACCACGTTTAGCAGAGTTTTGGGATCTTAATACAGGGTCCTCATCCACGACAATGACCTGGGACGCCTTCAAGGCTTTCACTAGTGGGCAATACATCTTGTCTATTGCTGGGATTCGGAGAGAGCAAGCTGAGGCCACAAA
This sequence comes from Lithobates sylvaticus, assembly GCA_028564925.1. Lineage (NCBI taxonomy): Eukaryota > Metazoa > Chordata > Amphibia > Anura > Ranidae > Lithobates > Lithobates sylvaticus. The sequence goes on from CM053028.1 coordinate 365,606,830, forward strand.
TACCCTGCATACCGCTGTGCAATCCCATTCGGACATTTAAGCTGCCGACCCCACTGACGTGCATTTTGACTCCCTCAACACAGCGAAACTTGAGCTACACCTCCACCTCACCAAAGTTACCAGACTGGACCTTTACCGGAACAGGCAAAGGTTCTTCGAGCAGGGAGACCGTAACGGTCGCCTTTTGGCGATGTTGACGCAACATGATAAACCCCCTGACGGTGATCCCTAGTGTGGTGACCCCTTTTGGAGAGTCGGCCTCTTCGCTGTCAGACGTACTAGAGACATTTTGCCAATATTACGACTCCCTCTATACTTCAATACTGCCGTCGGACTTCCAGTCACGGGACCTTGCACCCTGGTTAGACCCCTTGGCACTTGGCTGGCTGTCTGACGAGGAAAGAGAATCCCTAGTGAGACCGATTACCCCTGAGGAGGTTCTGAAAGCGATTGGGTCCTTCCCCTCGGGAAGGTCTCCAGGCCCGGATGGACTCCCCCTTGAGTTCTATAAGACTCATGGAGACCTACTGGCCCCCAAACTGGCTCAGCTTTACACCCACTGTCTGGCTGATGGTGCCCTTCCGGCTTCCATAAGTCATGCCTACGTCATTCTCATACACAAAACAGCTAAGGACCCCACTTCCTGTGCCTCCTACAGGCCGATCGCCCTCCTTAATACAGATTTCAAGATCCTCACCAAATTACTAACTACAAGACTACAGCCCCTGCTGCCGCCAATCATTGAGACTGACCAAACTGGTTTCATGGCCAATCGAACAACGTTCAGCGTTTTGCATGTAATAGAAGTCAATGGACCCGCATCCAAAACGCAAGTACCGCGATTTTGACGCGATTTTGCCGCGATTTGCGTTTTGCGTATTTTTTTACACTGTATATAGCTGGTTGCTAAGCAACCACAGTGTAAAAAAAAAATGAAAAATCGCTGTAAAAATGCATGTCCAAAAACGCGGCAAAATCGCTGTAAAAATGCATGTCCAAAAACGCGGCAAGCACTGCAAAAAGCACTGCAAAAATGCTCAAAAGCAAAATGCATAGATGTGATTTGAGCCTAAAGCTGAAAGATTACTCATCACTCCCGCGGTGGCTGAACCAGCAAGGTGTTGCATTTTCCTATGCGTGTCAAGATTTGGTTAATTACAGGTTATGTACTCAACCAAATCTGTAATTTACATTGTTCTCAAATTAGCTTGGTTTATTTTTAATTACAGTCATAGACATTCCAAAACTGTTCACACAGATGTCAAGTTACACGCTTCCATCACCATGTATTCTAAGAATTAATAGAACCCAGACAGAGGACTGTGGTGAAAGCTCTTAGGCCTGTCCCTGTGTCTTGCAGCTGCACTTATTTACAGCAGTAGAAACTTGTGAATGGAATTGTGGTTACCAATTGATTTTGGAGCATTTCAAAGAATTTATTTAGCAGAAATTCCACAGCATGTTGAATGTTTTTGTTCAGACAACTCTGAATATTAAAACCAAACCGAGCTAGGATGTTGTATTCAACCAATATTGTTTTCAAGTAAAAAATCAGTCAACTTTGAAGTGAACCTATAATTTGTCCATTCAGAGTAAAGCAACAGGCTCACTTAACTGCAGCATTGGCGTGCGCACAGGCACACCCTAATGACCCTGCGTGGTGCATATTCCACCCTTTAGACCCCTGACATTTCATCAAAGCCCCCTAACTTGGCTCCTAGAAAAACTAGTAAAAATAAAAATAAAAAAAGAATACAAACTACTGACAATGTCCACTGCTCAACTGACGCCATCAATATATATATATATATATATATATATATATATATATATATATATATATAGAGAGAGAGACACATGCACACACACATGCATATGTGTTTCAGCTTTGGGGTGTGCACCCTAATGCAATAAGCTGTGCACACCTATGCTCTGCAGCACATACTAACTTTCCCTCCACTGTCCTATGTTCAGCCATCAGGAATGAAATACCCAGTTCTTTTGCATATGGGGTTTATGTAATTCTCTCTCCTTCCCTCTCAATCTGTATATGCAGTAAAGCATGATTGTTATACTCACTGTGGAACCGAAGGGGATAATCCTCTGAATTGTGTAAAAAGTCTGTTTGATCCTGTCTTCTCTGACCCTCACCTTCTTGCAGTGTCCCCAATATATTTCCTGATAATACAAAGTCAGGGGACAGGCTGCGCATGCTCAGTTTGGTGTGTATTGCTAGAGATTTTTTTTTCTTGGGAGAGTGCATGAGATCAGCACAGAGCCAATCAGTATTGTCCAAATAGAGGGTTAGGGGTCCTGCATCCTGATAGGACATTCAGTGCAGAATGAAAAAAAACTCCTCTTACAAGATTTAACCAGACACTCTAGAAGTCACAAGACTGTTTTATACTGCTGATAAGAAAAGGTATTTAGCAGTTTATATTTACTAAAATATTTGCATTTCCATGTTCTGTGTATGGTGGGAGACCAGATATAGTGAATGCAGGGTCCTGGGTTTAGTAAGATTTTAATATCAATATTCCTTCATATGTGCATCTCCCAATTCAAACTAAAACGAACACTTGTTAAAGCAGAACTAAAAAGTCACAAACACTTACCTTGGATCCTGACTTTTAACAAAAGGACACTTACCTGTTCAGGGTTCCAACGCTGTCTTTACCTGGGCTGACTCATCACCTGTCTTCGGGTCCCCAGCGGGTCCCCAGCGGGTCCCCAGTGCTGCTTTGCTAACTATGAGAAGCCAGCTATGACTCCTTGCAGCTTCAAAGCTGGCTTCCTATGGTCTGTGTTGCATTGTGTGAATGGTCCTTCAGCCTTCTGGGACCTGTGTCCCAAGAGGCTACAGGCATAGAAGGGGAAAGGGCAAACTACTGCTCAGATCACCTAGGCGATCCAGGAGGAAGTGGAAGCGGGTACCTGTCAAAACCAGATACTTGCGCCCCCTAAAAACAAAAAAAATCCGAAAGTTTAAGGGGGGGGGGGGGAGCAGAATAACTCAACTCCCCCTTTTGGGGACCATTCCTGCACCTGTAATTGAGTAATTGTAACTGAGTGTCACCTTGCCACCTGTAATTTCTGCATACTGATTGACTAATGCTGGTCATACACTATACAAAAAATCAGCCGAAATTCGGTCATTTGGCCAGTTCGTTCGTTTTTCTGCCAGTTAATGGGCACAAAATCGATAATGGTTGGGACATTTTTGAGCAGAAAAATGAAGCACATGTTTGGAAATTTTCTGCCGAATGAAAGATAAATTGAAAGGTTAATGTGTTTTCTGTCCGAACTGTTTGCACTAGGTATATGTAAAAAAAAACTAACAAAAAATTGATTCATTTATGTCCACTGAATGATTTATCGGTCATTACATGACGGCACTGTCGTTTGCTCTCACGGCCGAATGTTCGTTTTCCGAAAATGTGTTCGGCCGATCTTTTGTTTGTTGTGGTGTATTTTGAAAAAATTTTCTTTCTAAAATCTTATCTACGAATTTTCATTCGATTTTCATTCGAATTCGAATTTGAGTAATCGGGCATGTTGGAATTTTTTTTTAAAAATAAACAATTTTATAATCCATGATGGGAGAATCGTGCAAGAAATGTAATTGAAAAAGAAATGCGCATTTGCAAGAAAAGAAAATTCCCAGAAAGAAAAGAAGATTCCCAGCCATGAAAATTATTTTCTGTAGCAACATGAGGTAAAATTGAAGACTTGGTTGGCCGAATTTTGAAATCAGTGGTGGCACCATCGGATCACAAAATGCACGAATTTTCTGATTTTCAAAAGAAAATTCTTTCGAAATTCGACTATGTATGATCAGCCTTTTTGTACATACAGATGCTTGGGATTATTATTGTAGTGCTGTACTGTTCATTATTCATTACATATAACCAGAAAATTTCCTATAAATCTTTCACTTGGCTCCTTTAAACAACTGCCACCTTGTTAGCCCTGTCTACAAGTGTGACAATGCCAGGGTGGGTTTGTATCACCCTGTAAAGAGCCGTGTGACATGTCAAGTGCTCCATATAGTTTTGCACAATACCTAATTTTTAGTTGCGCTATAAACCCTGAAACTATGTGATATGGTAAAAAAAACAAAAAAAACAATATAAATATATATTTCTGTAAACTTTTATCTTTTTCCACACACTTTGACAGCCATAAATTGTCTTAATATTTATAGACTGTTTGTACATTTCTGGATGTTAGTAAGCCTCTTATTTGTGGCAAATGGGACAAAGTTCTTCACAATACCATATAAAAAAACTTGCATAACAGTACGCTCAAATGTAAATGCATTGTAATGTATGCTACTGCAAGATGGTTATTGTAGTTATGTGGGTTGAGGTCTTCCAGATAATTAAAAGAGATATATGTGACATATGTCACAAGAAACTCTGTCACTTTTCATTTGAGCAATAATCTTACAATAAGATTGTATGAGTGTTACCCCAACATTTCATATTCCTGATATATGTCTGTTGTACCATGTACTTGTGTTAAAAAGTATCCTGTTCTCTTTGTATTAGGAGTGAAAATAAAAAAAAACTATACCCAAGGCGCTTGGTTATAAACCACTTCCTCAGCTGGAAAAAACTTTGAGTATAAAAAATCTAATTTAAAAAAACTGCAAATGCAACAGTATTAAATGATACTGTAACACATCATATTGTATATATAGGTACACTCTGTATTTAAATCACAGTATATAAATGATGTGCTAAACATAAGAAAGCTGTCACTTACTCTGCGCCCTTGCTGCCACTTAAAACTGGACTGGGAATCCAAAGGACATTGTGTAACAGAAGAGGGTAAAACAAGGGTGCAAAAAGCGCATCAAAACAGACAGTAAATATTACACTCACAAGCATGGAAACAGAGGTACATAAAAGAAAGCTCACCCTCAGAGTCTTGTGATGTGACCAGTACAAAGCCTCTTCAGCCACCTCTATGAGCAGATCGTGCTGCAGACTCGCCAGCATAAAGATCAGACACCACCGCTGAGGGGTAATATCCACTCTCACCCCTGTCAACTTGTACCTTCTGTAGCCACACTTGTGAGTGTAATATTGTCTGATTTTAGGTGTGCCATTTTAAAAAAGGTATCACTACATTATGTAGCTGTTTTTGCACCCTTGTTTACTCTCCTCTGTTCTCTTTTTATTTATTTATTTGAGTGAAATATCTTCTGATTCTGTCAGTCCCCTTGCTTTCTTATTTCAAACTGACCACACTAGGCATGAGAGCACATTGATCCCAGTGTGGCCAGTTTTCTAGCTGTGCTGAGAGAACATCCTGCCTGTTCTCCCATGATCAGACTTAGGCCCCTTCCAGGCGCTACAGCGCTAAAAATAGCACCTGTATAGCGGCTGAAAAAAAACTGCCCCATTCACTCCAGTGTGAAAGCCGGAGGGCTTTCACACTGGAGCGGTGCGCTTGCAAGGTGGTCAAAAAAGTCCTGCTAGCAGCATCTTTGGAGCGGTGAAGGAGCAATGTATTCACCGCTCCTAAACCGATCCTACCCATTGAAATCAATGGGGCAGCGCAGCTATACCGCTGGCAAAGCGGCGTAGCTGCGCTTCGCTGTGTTTTTAACCCTTTTTCGGACGCTAGCTGGGATTAAAACTGCACCGCTAGCGGCCAAATACCACCGCTAAAACGACGGTAAAGCGGGGGCTAAAAATAGCATCGCTTTACCGCCAATGCCGCTCCCGCCCCAGTGTGAAAGGGACCTTATACTGACACACCCCTCTTGCAGAGCCATTCACTTGCAAGATCAGTGTACTACTGTTTCTCCACCCCCTCCTCTCTAAGCCCCTTATGCAGCTTAGAATAAAGATTATGTGATCACATATTTTAAACTGAATGGGTTGTTTTACAAGGTATTTGTTCACATATTTTTTGCATGTTATTTACCTATAACAGCATACAGTGTATAGACATCCAAAAGCCTTAAGCCCCATACACACGGTCGGACTTTTTCATGGATTCTGTCCGATCGGACAATGTTGTTGAAAAATCAGACCGTGTGTATGCACCATCGGACAGTGTACGTCGGATTGTCCGATGGACAAAGTCTTATCTCCTGCTGGAAAGATTTGCCGACAACACGGTCCGATCACACCAAATCCGATCGTGTGTACGGTTGTCCGACCGGACAAAGTGCTACGCATGCTCAGATCACATTACAAGACCAAAGCTATTGGCTACTAGCCTCTACGTAGTCCCGTCGTAGGCAACAAATGTCACCATGTTCAGAATGATCGGATTTTCCGACAACTTTGTCCGACCGTGTGTACGCAAAACCAACATCAGACAAAGTATGACGGACAGGATCCGACCGACCTGGTCCGCGGATTGTCCGACCGTGTGTATGGGGCTTTAGACTGCTGCTGAGTGGCACCATCTTGCATCTGATGTCAACAGCCCCAGCTAAAACTAGGTCGGTGCTTACAAAAGACCATGGACCTTTACCTGCCCCAGTACAAGTGTGCTTGGGCCGGAGTGCTCAGGTATAAAATTCTGCATTGTGGGGAGGCAGGGGAATTTTTGTAGGCTAAGTATATGATGCTTTGTACTTAATGAATAAAATGCTGGGTCACTTTAAACAGCTATTCATTCGACTCCATTTTATCTCCATTCTAGTCTGGTCTACTGGAATTTAGCAGTATCCCTTATAACAACGGACACTCTTTCCCGGCATGAAAGAAGGCATCTTGTACTGCAGAGTATTTTGATGTTATGGAGCAGATCTTGTTGATAAATGTGGGAGCTAATTTTAAGAATTTTTATTTTTTTAACAGCAACCAAAGGTAGGTAATGTGTGATTAAGGCGGGGTAGCCACCATTGCCTCTGTCTCTTACAAAACCTAACCCTGGCCATGGCTTGAATTTGAATGCGACGATGAAGCAGTGACTGGTCAGATTCTAAGGGTCCCAACTACAGAAGAAAGGTAACAAGGGGCACTGCTGTAAGTCAAGTCAATTTCTCCAGGGCTGCAAAAGTATTTTTTTTTCTTTTTTTTTTACCCAGGACAGGTTTATTTTACAATTCTGAAAGCTGGTGACTTATGTATAGGATTTTGTGTTCAGAATTATAGCATTGCTATACTAAGCAGAAAAACACAATAATGTCAATAACCATGCAGCCAAGTAGCTGATGTCTTTATATCCAGTGATCACAAATGAAAACAAAACATTAATAATTTACAAGTGCATAAAATGGTTTATTAAAATGTACACTATCCTTATTTTTTTTCTTGCAAGAACTGAACCTAAGATTCAGTTTAGCACAGCAAGCTGTTTGTAAAATATATACAATATATTTATCCCTATATTCAAACATATTGTGAACATATGCACAGTACAAATTATTCTGCATTTTGGTAACTAGATTTCAAAAAATATCTGTGGATTTTTAAGAACACAGGATAATTTTCCATTATGATGATGTGAAATAAATTAGGCTGGCCATACATTACCACTTTATCACTAGTGATAGTCAAATCAGTTGTACCATTAGCAACAATCTGATAAGTTTGGTCATAATGCAGAAGATCTGCTGTGATCTGCTGTGCATCTATAAAATAAAATATGCAGCTATAGGAAAAGGGGAACAGAGGTCACAGTGGCATCCAGATACCTGCTCTGGGTAACCTGAAAGACATCTTTTTTTAAAGCTTAACCTCAGGCAGATATAAGAGACACAAATAAATGCTGATTTGTTTTCACCTGACCAGGTATTAGCCTCTTGCAGTCCCTGTACAGCAGATTTCAGATTGAGGGAGTGAGCAACAGCACAAGGAGCCAAACAGTTGTGCTCCAGTGTAGGGTTCATGCTAATAGGAGGATATAGCAGAGTGACAAAAAGATAAGCTACAGTCACATGGTAGGGGTGACAATGAGACCTTAAAGTGTTGCTAAACTGCAGTCAAGAAAAATTAGGTCTCTCCTACTGCCAGACAGATCTGTGCGGTGTGGCAGAGCTGTGTACATCATAGAACTGGCTGAACAAAAATACAATTTGTCTATACAGCAGTGTGTCTGAATTTCAGGTTTAAATGTAAGTCCCTAAAGTGGGTTATTGAATATAGATAATGGTACAGTGTAGAGCAAAGGGGCTTGACTCCTTTCTTGCACTGGGGATAAAGCTATGCTTCTGTGCCTATGAGATCAATCATTTTTGATTCAATGAAGACTCTTCAAGCCTATTTCTAAGCAAGGCATTTCCCTCAGCTACAGAAACACAACAGTTACAATAATTTGTGTTTGGGTCCCTCTGCCTTGTACCAGTGATGACCCAACCTGTATGTGGATCCAAGTGACCACCAACACAGTTTAAATTTTTTTTTTTAAAGAGGTAAAGCCCTGCAGAGAAAAGTTGTTTAATAAACAATGAGTAACAGTAGCACTTATGGTCGGTTCACACTACAATGACTTGGGGGGCGGACTTGTCCGCCCTCAAGTCGCCCCAAGTCGATTGACATTATGAATTGCATTATAGTCAATGAGAGGCGTCTTAATATACACTACTGAAGTCGCTCCGACTTCAGAAAAGGTTCCTGTACGACTTCAATCCGACTTGTAGGCGACCTGTACCCATAAAATTCAATCGAAGTCGCCTCCAAGTCTGATCTCCATCTACAGTGAAGCGACGTTACAGCAAAATAAATTAGTTTACCCAGGCAAACCCCTCCCTCCCAGAGAGCTGATTATTCTCTGATTGGCCACAGCCAAAGTCGCCTGTCCTGGGGGCGACTTGAAGTCATGTTGTAAGTTGATCAAAGTCGCGTTGAAGTCGCGTTGAAGCCGCATTGAAGTCACCTTGCAAAGTCGCACTGAAGTCAAGTTGCCCCTGTGTGAATCGTCACTAATACAGTTTTACACAACCAACTCAGAGTATTCTTGTGCCTTTCGTTCCCTTCCAGCCAGAACATACCAGGCCGAAGTAAAAAAACAATAGCTCAGCAAGAACAACAAAAAATAGCTACAGTATCAACAGCAGTGTATCCTGACTACTAATTCACAGGCCATGTCTACCAGTGGCCAGTGGCATACTAAAAGCAGTCCACATTGGGGCCATTGTGGTAGAGAGCTCCTACCCTAAATCCGCTGCTCAGTCTGCCTTGGCAAACTCTTTGTAGGTAGTGTGAATGAACAGCTGAATAAACAGCTGAGATAAACTCTGCGCCACAAAAAAATATATATTGTAAAAAATATATATAGTAAAAAGTTTAATTAAAGAGTTGCTACCTTGAAGGGATCAAAGAGATTCTTAATACTGTGAAAATGTGACAATAGGGGCACTAATGTGATATAAATAAAAAAATGCCCTAGTTGCCTAGACGCAGAAAAATAGAATTAATGTAGTGAAGTGAAATCTTCCACAGTGATCAAAAGATATCAGATACAGATGATACGTTATTACTCAAAACATCTATACCTGCATGTGCATAAAATAACAATTGTGGTACAAAAAACTATAAAGTTCCATTTAAATATTCATAAGAAACACATGGAAACACATGGAAAGTCCATTTAGGTGACTGAACACCACAGAATAGAAATTGTGATAAACTCCAACTGATGCAACTTCCAGTAAGTCTTCTGAAGATGTTAAAATCCCTTCACCACAGATTTCACCCAGTAGTGATTGTATAAGTTATCTGCTTACCAGATTTAGGTGACTACTTTAATTAAAAAGATAGTCAGCTGCGCTTGTGCAGGTTTGTGCCTGCTCACATGTGAAATGGCATGGAATCTACAAGTAACACTTCCTCCTCATAGGCTCAGACGGGGCATATAGAAAGAGCAAACATAGCCATAGTGTAATACTGTTTATTAAAATAATGAAAAAAATAAAAGCCAAATGGCTGCTTACATTGTACAGTGCCCGACCCGGCACTGGGGCTGCTCGCTTAACAGGTTTTTGTCATCCGTGTAGGAAGATTCTCGTGGTTCGCGAACCATGAGAATCTTCCCACCCGGATGACAAAAACCTGTTAAGCGAGCAGCCCCAGTGCCGGGTCGGGCACTGTACAATGTAAGCAGCCATTTGGCTTTTATTTTTAAATTAATTTTAATAAATATTTTTTCATTCTTTGTAGGTAGTGTCAATGGCAACAGTAACAGACTAGGGTGGCCAGCAGGCCTCTAACCAAGATGTTACTGCGGTGAGGTCCTCGTAGTTACTATGGGGTCCTGGATTTGCTCTCACACTCAGGGTGGTCGTAAAAAAAAAAACCCCACAGCCTATCAGTGGAGTCAGGTGAAACATAGCCCACCAGGCCTTGGGCTTACTTCATAAACCTGCATTGGAGATCATTCCTCTGCAAGTCACAGCAACATATGGTCCTCTCACAGTAAGATAATGGAGTAGTAGGAAAACTGAAACACCCAGGACATTGGAACAACCAGACACTGGAACAACATGACATTAGAAAAACTGGACAATAAAACAGATTCCTCCTGCCCTGTTGGCAGGCGTGAGTATTGTCCCTTGGCCAATCATCAGTTATTCTGGCTCTCTTCTTTCTCCCTGTCTGTCCATGAAGCAGTGGAGGAAAAAAGTGTCTGTGCAGGTGGAGTGCTCTACTGGGCAGATTTAAAAGAACTCAGCCAGCACTAAACTTGCAAGTAGTAGACTATTGACATACTCCACATATTGTTGCACAGCTGTCACAATTGCCAGAGAACTGGAGAGGAGACTTTCATGTGCTAAGAAGAAATGATAGTGCCTGTCCACAGTATAGGTATGGGTATTCCAATAAATCTTAGTTTGAAAACCACTGGTTTGAATGTGATGGCTCTGTAATTGTTTTGGATGACTCTGGCAAGCAATAAAAGATAAGTTTGCTGCTTAGTCTTATGTGACCTATAATCGTAACAAAGCTACACATGTATTGTTTTTTTAATCGATCTTGGTATGAGCAATCTTTAACCAGCAATTCTTCATCGATTTATATATTTAAAGATCCAACATATACAGTATTGACTGAAAATACAATCTATTACAAGTTCTTTAATTGATCTGTATTATGATCACATTACTGATGACACACACACTAATATTCATTTGATTGATCAACTTGCCATTGTCAAAATCACTTGAAAGCCCACCAAATCAATTAAATGGTAAGTTCCCATTTGGAAACGTGCTCCACCTGTTTTTAGAGTGGAACATGCAACATTATCCCGCTCCTGCAGCCTTTCCCTGATCCCCACACTCCCTGTGACAATAGGCCAGCGATCTTCTCCCGGCACCAGGTGTCACTATTTGAAAAAAACACAGCCGTGCGGGTCTCTTCCCACACGACTGTGTCATTTATTCACAGGGTTCTATGAATGTATTGACAGCTTTTGGCTTGTAGTTCTCAATGAACTACCAGGGCGCTGTTGAGCACTCTAGGTAGTTCATTGATTCTTCTTGTCATTGTGTAACTGCCTGCCCATATGAGGTACGAGCAGACAGCTTACACTGACAGTCTGCAAGAGTCCTGCTTGCAGCTTTTTTTTTTTTTTTTTAACCTGCAAAAAAATTTGCATTTATTATTTTTTTCAATAGGTGAACTTATCCTTTAAATCAAAAGCAGGGTCTCTGGTTTATCATTCTTATTTAACGAGAAGTGTGGCCAAAGCTTTTTTTGGTCATACTTTTTTTCTGGTTCAATGGATTACACTTAGCTGATTACTCTTGTGACTCAGAATCTGCTCACAGTGGGCGAAAGTTGTCTGTCAGCTGATGTCACAGAGTCACTCTTGGCTCTGGAAGGATTGTGACCATTTTGACCTGATTGACAGCTGCCTCTGGCTCTCAGTGTGCAGCTAAGAGCCAAAGCCAGCTGTGCACCTCCTCTCCTGCCTAGTGCTCCAGTCAGCGCTGGAACGGCAGAGCAAAGAGCTGTGACTGACAGTCACTGCTCTCCTTTTCTAAGCAGTCTAAGATCATCAGGTCATGTAATATTTCAGTTATTAGGATTAAGAGCCAGCGGGAGACAGCTGCAGGATCACACCGAGTATGTGTGTTTTTTTTTTTTTTAGTAACCCCAAATTTCTCCTTTCAATTTGATTGTAAAAGTTGCATTGAATGATCGACTGAATGATCATATCAATATGTGTGTGGCCATCTAATTGTTACTTGATGACGTGTGCCTGAAAAAAAAACAGGTAAGAAAACCTTTTTAACCTTTTTCACAATGTTATCTGTGAAAGTAATATCCCTCCCTAATTTATATTCTGAGAGAGATGGAGAGAATGAGATTGACTGTGTGGTATTGTACCTGCAGATGAGCCGGGAATTTTGTTCTCAGTGACAAAATCTCCTGTACAATCCTCCCCTTGTTTGCATGGTGTGGGCAGATGTCTTCAGGCAAACACTACAAAGCGTTGTCCTTTATGGCTCTCACATTTCACTGTCTGCTTGCTTATATATTTGCACCAACAGAGCATTTTATCAGTCAGCACATGCTGCTAGCAGATGCTTTGGCTTCCTACTGATCGATAATGTTTTGATGTGGATCACAGTTCCACAACATGACATAATATCAGTCATGCTACTGGACTGTGAAGAACAAAAATGCCTGAGATGCAAAAGTATTCATTCAGAAAATAACATTTCCTATACAAAACATGCTGAGTCTTCAGCGCCTGCGGAGAACAGGGATTAAAACCCTGTGAGCTCCTGTGATATACTTCTGTGTCTCTGTGTGTGAGAAGACACTTTCTGTTCTCAGGAAAACAGACTTATAGTTAGTCATACAAGACTATTTATCCCCTAAAGGATAAATCAAATCTTCAAAGGTTACAACATTATTGTAAGCTACATTCTTTTGTGACTTAGAGCTAGGTTTGTATTTAGAACTGAATCTGGCATCCAAGATTGTATGTCCAAGTTCTTGGCCAGTGGTCAATGGTACTGTGGGTTTGTCAGTGGGCTGTTTTGACAGTACTCCCTCTTATATCCAAAATCTCTTGTTCAGTCCTAGGGCTGCTAAGATTTAAAAAAAATAAAATAAAATATTATATACTGTATATCGTGATTCACATCTTGTTTGCCATGATTATCTTTATTTTCATATTTGTATATGATCAGTATGTTCTGGTTCTCAATTGTAACATTCTCAATAACAATACTTATGGCAAGTAACAGTCTTTTTTTTTTCTTTTTTTCAAATCTTTTACTTAATCAAGAGACAAGATCCATAGCATCAAAGCAATGGAAATTAAGGAATATACATTACAACATAGTACATCACTCACGGTATAACATCATGTAGGAGACAAAGTCAAACACCACATGTACTACTGGGGTCTGAGGTGCATTATGTGGTCCTGGCCATATCCCTACCAGACATAAAAGTTTATCTACGGAAGGGTAAGAGGAGGCCATTTGTTGGAGGAGAAATTAAACGGAGTAACAATCTTTATGGCTTGGTGCATTGAGCCTTGAGTTTCTTTTTTAAGTAAACCTAACAAGCCAAAGATGGAAATGAATATCAGGTTAGAAAATAGAAAAGCGTGTGAAGAATTGGTTTATCATAACGTACGGGGAGTAACCAAAGCCCAAAGCTGGTAAATAAGGTAAAGTAGCCGTCAGGCTAAGTCCCTGTGATCAGTGGTTACTCCCTTCTTCCATTTTTTTCTTGCCTCCATCACAAATTGAGGGTTTGGCTCTAAAGTAGGCATTTCAGTTTATTTGTACAGCCCTAATGAGATTTCTATAATAGGAAAGTGAAAGTGGCACCTACGTAGATGTGACAGAATGCCAGAAATTTACTTCTCTCTGTAAACCTCAATTTTTTTTCTCTGTTTCATCACAGCAACCAACAATATTTAAATGTGCACTCAGGATAATAGTTGGAAAGTGAAAGTGTGAATCTCATATGTTTCTGATGACTAATACAGATACAGTAGTTCTTGTAAAATCCACTTTAGTAAATAAGGTCCCTAGTATTCTAAACCCACTGCCACTGTTTCTTATGATGATTTCCATTATAATTACAGGACACCCTTATAGAACAAACATTCTTTAATTGGATCATTTTGACAGATGGTGCAAAAGGAATGAGTGACTATTGTGACCATACTGGGGTGTGGATCAGATAAAGTTGTAAAAGGAATTTTTCTTGAGTGCATGTGAATGCTTTCAGTTTACCCTTGCTAACCAATGAGAGCTAGACTAGGAAGTAAATACATCTAAAAATTTGCATAACTTTTTTGCACCGGGTATTCTACTCTCCAGAGCAGTTGGCTAGAATTGACCCTGATAGAAGATCGGTCTGCCCTAGATATGACTCGGAGGTGGGCTCCTTCTTTCATGTTGTTTGGTCTTGCCCAAAACTGCAGGTCCTTTGGAAAGGAGTGGTTAATGACATCAATTCAATAAGTAATTTATGAGTCCCCTGCGATCCGATATGTCAATTACTTGGTATTTGTGATGCATTAGAAGCCCCTCAATCTAAAAAATGTTTTGTATTTAATGCTGCTTTCTACGCTAGGAAAGCAATCCTTCTTCAATGCAATAAGCCTCTCCCCCTGACAGTCCATCAATGGAAAACCCTTGTGAACTCAGCCCTACCCCTATACAAGCTGACATATATGGGTTGTAGCTGCCTGAAAAAGTTTGATAAGCTTTGGGTGGCATGGGTCAGAGAGAGGCAGAAAGGCAAAATGGCTTGATTAATGTAACAGACATGGCTCCCATTCAGCATTCATGGCTATCTTAGAGCCTGGCATACAAAGGTGTTTTTTTTTTTCATTCAACCCAGTGACTGAAAAATAAAACCCCGAAGCACTCACTGTACTAACTATGTCATGTTAGTACAGTGATCTCCCCACTGAGCTATTGTGTTCTGACAGGGGGACTACCCTCCACCAGAACACACCGGTCAGAGCTTGCAGCCATTGGCTGCAAACGCTGATCGGATGCTGATTGGTTGCTGGTTTTCCAACATTTCCATTTGACGGAAGCCGGATGTTAGACCAGTTTCTGTTGGACAGGCTGCTGTACACATTGGCTGTATGTCAGATGGGTTCTGTTGCACCAGCCAATACTGCCTGATATTAGGCCCATGTGTACAAGCTTTAAGGGTGCCAGTACAACCTACGCAACAAAAAATAAATGTGCTTGAGTATAATGCATAGTCTAGTGTTAATTGGGATAGGATAATGGCAGCCACAACAAGTTCTACAGACATGGTAATGTAGACAAAAACTCACCCAAGCTCTACCGCATGATTGTAGAATGATGAGCTGAATAATGGTGCTCAGGCTTGTTGTGTCCCATAAACATCAAAATAGCAAGAAATGCCGTAAAGTCGATTGCTTCTTCTTAAATCTTTATTGAGCACTAACAGCAGTGCAACATTTAAAGTGCTAACATTTTTCGGCCAGAGCCTTCCTCATAGCATGTGATGAGGAAGGCTCTGGGCCGAAACATATTAGCACTTTAGATGTGGCACTGCTGTTAGTGCTCAATAAAGATTTAAGAAGAAGCAATCGAGTTGCCAGCATTTCTTGCTATTTTGAAGTTCTACAGACAGCCTTAACATCCTATACAAATTAGACCATCAGTACCATTAGTTCTGATGAAGTGTATTGCTGCCGTCGGGATTTGTCTTTTGCTCTATGGTCTTATTAATCAAGATTAAAAGCTACGTTTTAAGTATGGCAGTTCCTAGGAGCAATGTTTTATATAGAAATCAGTGCAGGTCCATATTGCAAACTGATTATTAAATTGGGAGCGTATATTGTAAGTTGTTGGCTGAATGCCAATACAAGTAGTCCTGATGTCCCCTTTCCATTAAGCTGGATAGCAGCACTCCTTGTAAGGATTCCTTGGAGGGAAATACTGATGTATAAATTCTTATCAGTAAACAGCAGCTATAATTCACCACTTTGCTTGTGCTTACTTGAATTTCCTGTTTAATGGATTTCCAGTGAAAGAATCCCATACCTGTAATATATGTTCGTCCTTCAATGTCTATTAGGAATATGACTTAGTGTCATAAAACATGATCCTCTGTATAAACTTGTGACAGCCACTACCTTGATTGCTCTATTGATCTTTTTAAAAGGCAATAATTCAAATCCCTTAAAAAAGCAAATACGTCTTTGCCCTTAAAATAGGTAAAGTATACATTAAGCCTTCAAGGTGATGTCTAGCCGGATTTAGACAAAAAAAAAAACATATATTGACATGTTAATATCTTATAAGATGTTAATATTTATTCTGCATCATATATACATTATAAAGTGATGGTCATACTAATGATGATCTAAACTCAACCTTTATATGTTGGTGAAGAGTGAATTGTTTATCTTTGTGAGAATACAATACATAGATATACAATGAATTATATTATCCTGAGAGGTGAAAAATCAGGTTTCCACAGATATCAGAATTCTGCATGGCTACCAATAGAATGGAAACTTTACCAGCTTCTTATGTTTCTGCAGACTCTGACAATGCAGTAATAGAGGATTTAGCAATAAGTGGGACCCAACATAATGGTTAGTTAAACCTAGAGTTTCCATTGGGTAAGTTGGATGTTAGAGATATGAAAAGCTGTAAAATGCTTATGTTCACAAGGACAAATCCTTTAAAGACTAAAGTCGGCCATACACAGTTCGAATCTCGGCCAGTTCAGCAGGAACCGGCCCAAATTTCAACAATTAAAGGGAGGCTGAATGTACCAAGTTGATCGATCAACTTGGGTACAACCAGCCTGCTGGATTCTCTTGTTATTTTCACTAGCATCTGCTAGAGCCTCTAGTGAAAATCACTATCCCCTGGGGGTTGGGACTTTAAATGAAGTGCGAAATTGCGATAGAGTTGATTGGTGAACAATTGGGAAGATTTAATAAGTTCATGAAGTATTTGGGTATAACATGTACATAATTGTAACAGTTCAATTGGTAAAAGATACTGGCAATACATGATATCAACATATGTATACAATAATCATATGAACATTAAAAAGGTTCCACAGTACACCAATTTGAAATTCATGTAAAAGCATAAAATATAAAGTAATGCCTGCATGACGAGTAGCCTCAATATCCTGTAGGGTAATTTGTATATAGCAGCTGTAGAAACTTGGGTATAATTGTAGAAAACACGACTTTCGTAGCTCTACGCGTTTCGTGGCTTAATCGCCACTCATCAGGAGCAAGCGTGTACGGTAACTAAAATAAAAAAGATAAATAAAGTCTAATAAATGCAGACATGAAACAGAGGTGGGGTAATAAGAAAGACCCCACACAGGGTACATGCTTACGCATTGGGGTTCGCTTGATGGTGGCTGGCTGTCGGGCTCCACTAGCCATTCGGAGGCATCGCCCCCCGGGGAGCTGAGGTAGACGGGTCAATGGGGGCAACCCACAGGGCGCCATCCAGGGCGGGTCGACACCCACGAGGCAAATCTGTGTGGGGAGTGAGGGTGGAGAGTGAGGGAGATCGCCAAAGAAGTAGGCAGAACTTGGAGTGAACAGTGTGAGGATGATGATGATTGGGAGTGAACCCAAGACCAGAGTGGCCCTGGGTACAAGTGTGAGTGGGGAGAAAGACAGAAAACAGAAAGCAAACCAAGTACCTGTGAAGAGAAAAAAAAAAAAAAAAAAAAGAAAAA
This sequence comes from Lithobates sylvaticus, assembly GCA_028564925.1. NCBI lineage: Eukaryota > Metazoa > Chordata > Amphibia > Anura > Ranidae > Lithobates > Lithobates sylvaticus. Next base: position 365,624,478 of record CM053028.1, read on the forward strand.
GAGAAAAAAGAAAAAAAGTAATCCATTGGGGAATAAGTGACGGAAAAAAGCAGTGAGTGAGATGAAAACTAAAAAATGAAGGGTACCTGGTGAATAGAGTGAGACTGTGACAGAGCTATAGGAAGTAGCACTCCTCAAAACGACGTGACATCCGGTGGAATGGGAGCCTCGAGAGTGAACACCGCCAGAGCAGCGCCATTTGGTGGGCGGTCTCCGTGGTGGCGCATACAAATGGCGCTGCTCTGGCGGTGTTCACTCTCGAGGCTCCCATTCCACCGGATGTCACGTCGTTTTGAGGAGTGCTACTTCCTATAGCTCTGTCACTGTCTCACTCTATGCACCAGGTACCCTTCATTTTTTAGTTTTCATCTCACTCACTGCTTTTTTCCGTCACTTATTCCCCAATGGATTACTTTTTTTCTTTTTTCTCTTTTTTCTTTTTTTCCACACAAAGTGTACCCAGGGCCACTCTGGTCTTGGGTTCACTCCCAATCATCATCATCCTCACACTGTTCACTCCAAGTTCTGCCTACTTCTTTGGCGATCTCCCTCACTCTCCACCCTCACTCCCCACACAGATTTGCCTCGTGGGTGTCGACCCGCCCTGGATGGCGCCCTGTGGGTTGCCCCCATTGACCCGTCTACCTCAGCTCCCCGGGGGGCGATGCCTCCGAATGGCTAGTGGAGCCCGACAGCCAGCCACCATCAAGCGAACCCCAATGCGTAAGCATGTACCCTGTGTGGGGTCTTTCTTATTACCCCACCTCTGTTTCATGTCTGCATTTATTAGACTTTATTTATCTTTTTTATTTTAGTTACCGTACACGCTTGCTCCTGATGAGTGGCGATTAAGCCACGAAACGCGTAGAGCTACGAAAGTCGTGTTTTCTACAATTATACCCAAGTTTCTACAGCTGCTATATACAAATTACCCTACAGGATATTGAGGCTACTCGTCATGCAGGCATTACTTTATATTTTATGCTTTTACATGAATTTCAAATTGGTGTACTGTGGAACCTTTTTAATGTTCATATGATTATTGTATACATATGTTGATATCATGTATTGCCAGTATCTTTTACCAATTGAACTGTTACAATTATGTACATGTTATACCCTTCATGAACTTATTAAATCTTCCCAATTGTTCACCAATCAACTCTATCGCAATTTCGCACTTCATTTAAAGTCCCACCCCCGTTGCTCTCCTCTTTTGATCATTATAGGGATGGAAGAGCATGACCTTACCAGGCCAAGTTCTTCACTTAAAGTCCCAAGGGATGGAAATAGGTGGCCTTACCAGGCCACTACTTCATTTAAAGTCCCTAAACCTCTCCTCTTTTTGCCAATCACAGAGGTCAGACATTTCTTGTAGTTGGCCACCAGGTTTGCACACATCCATGACCCATTTTAAATGCTCTGACTGAGGGAAGGAGGTTCTCACCCAAGATTTGATGGTACATGGCCTAGTCCATTGTCCCTTTGATGAGTGAAGTTGTCCTGTACCCTTAGCAGAAAAACACCCCCAAGGCATAATGTTGGAGATTGGACACTGATTGATTGATTGATCTGTGGACAGGTGTCTTTTATACAGGTAACAAGCTGAGATTAGGAGCACTCCCTTTAAGAGAGTGCTCCTGATCTCAGCTTGTTACTTGAATAGAAGACACCTGGGAGCCAGAAATCTTGCTGGCTGATAGGGGATCAAATACGTATTTTACTCATTTAAAATGCAAATCAATTTATAACTTTTTTTAAATGCATTTTTCTGGACGTTTTTGTTTTTGGACATTATTTACATTCAGTCAGAGTCATCCCTTGTGCTGTTGTGTCCTTTCACCAAAATTGTCCCCCTCCAATGCCAAACCCCACCCCCTCCCCACAGCACTGCAATCTTTCAGTGTGGTGGAGGTTAATGGAACTAAGGTGCTGTGACAGGCATTCATCAAGAGTGCCCAACTATGCCCACGCTTCATAGGCGTGCACAGCCTATTGCATTAGGGTGTGCACCCCAAAACTCAAACACTGTCTCACACATTCTCACACATTTTGGCAAGCAAAAAAGCCCTGGGGTGTGTTGGATGTGCCTGGGCATTAGGGTGTGCCCAGGCACACCCCATGCACACACCTATGCCCACCCTTTCTGTCCAGCTGCTCCTTTCATAGAAGCTGTTACTACATCTTCCATGAATGAAACAGGATCTATGAATGGAGGATGGGTAGATGATTGTTAGGTCTGCTACCTCCATTCAATGTCTTTTTGCTGGACTGTGTTAAATATAGTCATCAGGTCACAACTGTGTCACTTTTTTGTCAGCCACAAGGCCTTCTGCTGAGAATCATCTAGAACAGGGGTCCCCAACCCCCGGGCCGTGGACCAGTGCTGGTTCATGCCGTGTTCGAGGCTGGGCCGCACTGAAGAGGCTGAGCATCGGCCAAGCAAGGACCAGGCTTGGTTGCATCACCGCTGTGGCACTGCCCCCATCACCTCTGTTTGGTCCTCCTCCATGAGTAGCTCAATCTCATAGGAGCAGAACCCTGTGTATTTGACTGTGCATGTGCTGGTTTTCCTGGCTCCTGACTTGTAATGCCAGATTCCTTGCTGAAGCCGTAGTGCTGGGGAGAGGCTGGCTTTACTTGTAGTAAGTTCTTTCTCTGCACCAAGAAAACCCTTACGATGTGACATGCTGCATCTGGTAGCTGGGGTGGCAGGCTACAGTGACAAAGTGAATCTGGTGGCAGGCTACAGTGACATGCGGCAACTGGTGGCTGCAGTGGCAGACTAAAGTGACAGGCTGCATCTGGTGGCTGCAATTGCAGGCTACGTCTGGTGGCAGGCTACAGTGGCAGGCTGCATCTGGTTCTAGGCTTCAGTGGCAGGCTGCATCTGGTGGCAGGCTACAGTGACACGCTGCATCTGGTGACAGGATACAGTGACATGCTGCATCTGGTTACAGGCTACAGTGACACGCTGCATCTGGTGGCAAGCTCCAGTGACACACTGCATCTGTTAACAGGCTACAGTGACACACTGCATCTGTTAACAGGCTACAGTGACACACTGCATCTGGTGGCAGGCTACAGTGACACGCTGCATCTGGTGACAGGCTACAGTGACACTCTGCATCTGGTGACAGGCTACAGTGACACGCTGCATCTGGTGACAGGCTACAGTGACACGCTGCATCTGGTGACAGGCTACAGTGACACTCTGCATTTGGTGACAGGCTACAGTGACACGCTGCATCTGGTGACAGGCTACAGTGACACTCTGCATTTGGTGACAGGCTACAGTGACACTCTGCATCTGGTGGCAGGCACCATATCACTGTCTAGTTGCAGGCAAACAAGTTCAGGACTCCCACTGATTCTGCATTATGGTGATATGGTATGGTATGCTATGCTGATCTAAAACATAAGAAATATTAAACTTAAAATGGTAAATTTTAAAACAAAAAAAAATAAATTCTCTTTTTGTGGTATGGTGTATGAATGGGAACACATAGTAAACATATAATGGGGATTTCTCAAATTTGACTTCAAAAGTGGAAATACACTTTAAGCAGTAAAGGGGTAGGGTAGGGGTAGGGAAGGGGTTGGGTAGTGATTCTGTTTCAATCATACAAGGTATATTAGATTATACAGTATTTGTTCACATGCAATTCCTTTTTAATTCACATTCTTGTTGCTAAAATAAACCTGAAACAACCCTCAGGGTTCCTAGCGCTGCACATTTTCTGTTTTATTGTGGATTATCAGACTGGTTGATGATGGGACAGCATCTTCTGTTCATATTCTCAGGTCTGAACAGAAGAGGAATTGGGTCTGGGACAGATGACACAGGGTCTATTCCTGGTAATGGTGTCCTGATGTTTAATTTAAGGTGAGGCTCTTGGTGTGTTGGGTGTGTGCTCAGTATCCAGCAAGGCACTCTTCCACACAAAAATTAAAAGGCCGAGAAGGTGTTTATCAGAAGCCTGGAATCTTAGTTTTGGAAGTGATGTTCCCCAGAATGGAAGACAAGTGTCCAAAAATAGTATGCTTGGATTGCTGACAGCCCTGTCTCTTTCCCTTGCAGTATATTAATTATCACTCACACCCTTTAATGAATTGAAGCTGTTTCTATTTAAAGAATACATATGTGTTTCATTTGTACGCATTCTGCTATTTATGAGCACATTTCAGATTTCAAATTTGTAGACTATGTACACAAAGTGCATAACATGGGCAATTTGTAAGTGGTTTAAAGGATAAAGTTAATTTATACAAAGATGGATATTCCGCCCATTTTTTTTTTTTGTGATTGTAAAGCTTTTTTAAATTAAAATAATGAATGTCATACTTAGCTGCTGTGTGCAATAGTTTTTCACAGAGCAGCCCCGATCCTCTTCCTCTGGGGTCCACCCCCAGCACTCCTGGCTCCCCCTCTTTGGCAAGTGCCCCCAAAAGAAAGACCCTTTCTTTCTCATGTGGGCTTGATCCCGAGCCACGTTGTCTGCATCTGTAGGCACAGACAGCATGTCTCGCCGTGGCCCCCCTGCTCCCTCGTCACAGAATTAGATTGACATCAGTGGAAGCCAATGGCTCCCGCTGCTATCAGTCTACCCAGTGAGGAGGGAGCCGCTGTTCTTGTGCACAATGCTGCATCAAGATCGGGCTCAGGTAAGTATAAGGGGGGGTGCTCTGGTACAGAAGATTTTTACCTTGATGCACTTTTAATCTACCAAAGCTATTGTACTAAAAACAGGAGACCAGGGCTGTAAGCACTTAGGGTTTGATTCACAAAAAGTTAATGTGATATTTCTAAATGCTTCTTTTTCACATGTTTTCAGATGTTACATTTTGGCATGAGTCACCATTTTAAGAAAAATCAAAGGAATAGTATGTTAAAATCTGAGGATTTTATATTACAGTGGATGTAAACCCTCACATATACCCAGTTAAGTGGACAGCCCCAGATTATACACAAAGATAAAAAAAATCTTCCTACATAGGTTTTACTTGTTTATCTGCAGTCTTCTCCTCTCTACACCACTTCATAAGGAAATCATGTTAAAAATCCTTATTCATCTGTCAGGAGCACAGAGGAGGAATGGAGAGACTGCAGTTACACGGTGTGAGAGCTGATTGGAGGAAAGGAACACACCCCCTCCACACAGCAGAAGAACTGTGTTCTGAATAAACAAGCTCCGTTCTGAGCCAACCCCCCCCCCCCCCCCCCCCCGGACACAAATTTTTCTCATGTGTCCAGAAAACTTCTCAGAAGTGGTGACTCAGCTTGAGTCACGTTCAAAGTCACTTAAAGTGGAGTTATCTGGCCCCTTCCCCCCTCCGGTGCCCCTTTTGACACCTTTCAGGGGAGAGGGGGGAACGGGTACCTTTTTTTCACAGGTCCCCCTTCCCCACTTCTGGAGACGGTGCCGCGGGGCCGTCCCTCAGAAGTTCGGCCCCCCTCCTCCTTCCTCCACCGCCGGGCCAATTAAAAAGCGGTGCACGCATGCCCAGTAGGGGACAGGCAGTGAAGCCGAAAGGCGGCAGCAGCAACTGACAGCCGATCCAAAGATCAGCTGGGGTGCTGACATCGTGGGAACCCTGGACAGGTAGGTGTTCTAATATTAAAAGTCAGCAGCTACAGTATTTGTAGCTGCTGACTTTAAAATTTTCACCAGGGAGCTGGAATCCCCATTCTGATGCTCCGTTTGAACTTCAGAAATCTAGATGCCTAGATGTATTGAGTTGCTGCCATGTGTTTGGCTGATTAGCAATTTGTGTTACCAAGCAATTGAACAGGTGTACCTAATAAAGTGGCCAGTGAGTGTGTATACACTATGACCCCTTTCACACTGGGGCGCTTTGCAGGTACTACAGCGCTAAAAAAAGCACCTGCAAAGCGCCCTAAAACAGCTGCTGCTGTGTCTCAAGTGTGAAAGCCAGAGGGCTTTCACACTGGTGCGGTGCGCTTGCAGGACGTTAAAGAAAACCTTGCAACCAGCTTATTTGGAGCAGTGAAGGAGTGGTGTATACACCGCACCTAAACTGCTCCTGCATCGGTGCTTTGCAGGTGGTTTTAATCCTTTTTCGGCCGCCAGCAGGGGTTAAAACCGCCATGCTAGCGGCCAAATAGCGCTGCTAAAACGACAGTAAAGCGGCGCTAAATATAGCGCCGTTTTACCGCCGGGCCCCGCACCGCCCCAGTGTAAAAGGGACCTATGGGATTTGAAATCTGCATAGAGCAGTACACATGATGGCAACAAACACACACTGCTCATGCCAAACAAAAAGAAGTGAAGGGAAAAGGAGGGGTTTGTGAGCTCAGGGAGTATGTTACAAGAGGCAGAAAACACAGTAAAAAAAAAAAAAAACAATTTCATGAAAAATATACTACAGCGCCATTGATAGTGGATGTGTGTGGGTTATTTTTGGGGAATAAGGACATATTAATGTCACCTTATCAATGCACTGCATGTCTATATTTAAAAGAGAAGTATAACCAAAACTTTTTTGGCCCTACTTCACCTAGGGATCACAGTTTTTTCTTCACTTCTGTGACCCATGTTCAGCCATCAGCGAGCTAAAACCTGCTGTCGGCTGATGTCACTCAGCATGTCCAGGCTCTGGATTGATCCCGACTTTACAATCGGGATACAGCCAGATGGCTGGACTGGCAGCTGGATCAGCCTCTTAGCGAGCCCCTGGGAGACCGAGTCAGCTGATCCGGCCCCCTGCACAGCCCAGTGCTCCAGCGAGGACTGGAGGGGCAGAGCACAGAGCTGACGACTAAAGCCCCATACACACGGTCGGACACACGGTCCGCGGACCAGGTCGGTCGGATCCTGTCCGTCGTACTTTGTCCGATGTTGGTGTTGCGTACACACGGTCGGACTACGTTGTCGGAATATCCGGTCTGCAAGAACGTCGTGACGTAAGTCGTCGTCCACGAGATTAGAAAAGGGAAGTTCAGCACCACGTCAGGCACCCGTTGGGCTCCTTCTGCTGATCCCGTGTTTATCGCGAGTTAGTCGAAGTTTGGTGACTTAAGATTCGCGCTTCTCAGTTTTCTGACTCAGATCGTTACTGCTCTTCAGTTTGTGCTTGTCGTGCGTATCTGTTTATTAGTGCGTGTAGTCAGTTCGCATTTGTTGGTCATTGCGGCCTATATCTTGATATAGGACGCTTTGATTTGCACTGCTTATTGTCTGCTCGTTTCTGGTATTCATTTCGTTCTTTCAGGCCTTGCTGTTTATCGGTGCTTTCTGTTTGTCCGTTCTGACCAGCCGACCTTTTGTGACCTTGTGAGCGATGTTTCCCGTGCGTACTCGTCGCCGAGTTCGTGCTGTACGCGGAATTGGTGTCGGGCTTCTAGCTTTGAGCCAAGACCCGTCCATGAACAGAGTGACGAGGAGTATGTGGACCAAGAATTGGTTGCTTCAGCGTGACCAATTCTCGCACATGCCTTTGCTTCGTGAGATCCAGGAGAATAATCCTGATGATTTCAGGAACTTTCTCAGGATGACGGACCCCGATTTTCACCGTCTTTTGGCTTTGCTGACCCCCTTTATCAGCCGGAAGGATACCTGCATGAGACAAGCCATTACTCTGGAGCAGAGGCTTGTTGCCACGTTGAGGTACTTGGCGACAGGGAGAAGTCTTCAGGATTTGAAGTTCTCTTCAGGTATCTCTCCCCAGGCCCTGGGAATCATTATTCCAGAGACCTGTTCTGCCATCATCGAGGTCCTGCAGGTCCTGCAGGAGGACTATATTAAGGTAACATTTCTCCTGTTACTATTCCCTTCTATGTATGTTCTTTTTGCTAATGTCTTCTATTTTTGACCTCCTTCCCTAATTACCATGATTGCAATATGTTCTAATATGCTGTGCCCCTTTTCTCCTTCATGCATTTTTCCCTTCACTTACCTCCCCAGCATGCTCTTCTGCCCCAATAGACACCTATGGCCTAGTCACTTAAGCAATGTATTTTGTCTGCTGCATAGGATTTTTTGCCCCCAAACACCCCCTAAAATATGCACAAATGTTTGCTGTGTGGTTTACTTCATGTAGAGCCCCTTTTTTTTATTGTTTTTGGTGGGGGGGGGGGGGGGAAAACTCATTAGGAACCCCCTCCCCCAACTGCTCTGTCAGATGGTACCAATCCTCTATCTGCTGGCTTTCCCAAGGTCAATACACACTATATACCTACCTCTTTATAGTGGGCATCTTTAGGGATGAATTCTGCAAAGCATGTAGTGCAAGGGGCTGCCTCCATACTTTCCATTTCCTAATTTTTTTGTGTTCTTTCCCTCCTATTAGCTTGCTTGGTAATTTCATAATGTCACACTGTGCTTTCCTTTTTTTGGGGGGGGGGGGGGGGGGGGGGGGGGGGGGGGGGGGGGGTTGAAATGTTAGTTTAGCTTTCCTGGGGGCTGCCAATAGTGTTAAGTACAGAGGGTCTGGCCAAACTAGCACACATTATTGAGCCATTTGCCAATCAATGAAGTGCAGAGGGTTACCTGTCCAACAACCCCCCCCCCCCAAAACCCTAGTTATTGCCAATGGCCCATCAGAAGTGTGGGGATTGATGGGGGGTGAGTAATCTGTGAAGGGGAGCCTCTACTTTTCTGTGCAAATACTTTCCAGCCTCCAATTTTATACAATGCTCTTGTTCCAAGATGTTGATTGTCTAATCTGCTTGCAATGTTTATGTGCAAAGTGACTAATTTTTTTTTCTTGTTTCACTCCACAGTTCCCTTCAACGCCACAGGAATGGCAGACTGTGGCCTCCCACTTTGCCAGCCGTTGGGACTTTCCTAACTGCGGAGGGGCAATTGATGGGAAACACGTCCGCATCGTCCCACCGCCCAACTCGGGGTCCCACTATTATAATTATAAAGGGTTTAATAGTGTAGTGATGTTGGCGGTGGTGTCGGCAACATATGAATTTATGTATGTGGACGTGGGGATGAACGGCCGGATCTCGGATGGTGGTGCCATTACGCACACGGAGTTCTACTGGCGTCTCCAAAGTGGCAGTCTGTGCTTGCCACCTCCAGAGGAGAATGCTGAAGGACTCCCCTTCGTCTCTGTCGCAGATGAAGCGTTTGCGTTGACTCCCCATGTGATGAGGCCGTTCCCGATGAGGACCCTCACCCCAGACCAGAGGGTCTTCAACTACAGGCTGTCCAGAGCCAGAAGAGTTGTGGAGAACACTTTTGGCATCCTGGCCAGCCGCTTCCGCCTGTTCTTGACGGCAATTAACTTGGCGGAATACAAACTGAACCACATAGTTCTTGCCTGTTGCATATTGCACAACTTCCTCAAAAGACATAACAGGAACTATGTGGTGCCCGTTGGCCCAGATGTGGAGGGCCCTCCAAATGCGGACCTCACAGCCCTTCAAGTGGCACGTCCAGGCTTGCCCCCTCTAAATGCCTGCGCGGTCCGCGAGCAATATATGGAGTACTTTGTGGGTAGGGGGGCCATTGCTCTGCCTGACGATGTGTGAGAGGCATTTTTTAATAAATCTGATATTTCAACCAACCTATGATTTCTTGTCATTTCAGTATTCTTTTTTGCTTATTTTACCTTGAAATTTTTCCCCTTTGCCTTCGACAGTGGGAATGCACTTTCTGGGCAAAAGGAGGTAACAGTCTCTTCTTCCCAAAAAGATTAGTCTCATGTTGTGTGTTTGCTACCTAATCTTTGGTCTAGATAAGGTTTGTACTGCATAACTGACACCCAAAATACTCCTTTTCATCACCAGGTCAGACATGTGTGTATTCTCAAAAATGCTGTGCTCCGTGTTTTCGTACAAAGCACTGTGGGTGTCATTTACATAAGTCAAATCCACTATGCTCTACAAGTGCAGTGAAAAAGTGCCCTGGAAAAGAAACTTGCAGTGCAAAGTGGACTTGCCTTTAGTAAATAACACCAATTGCCCCCCATATCCTTTCCATTTGACATACATAATGCATTGTGTTTTTTAAATAAGGAAGCCACACATTTAGAAAAATAAAAAAGTTTACTTGGAAAACATTCACAAGTGCGTTTACAATCTTCACGCCCAAACTGACAACATCTTGGTTATTTACAGCATTGTTTAGAAACATTCCGCAATTGGTAAAACCAGGCATGGAGCAAAACAGAACCTATGAACTTGTAAAGTTCAACTTTGTAAAGTGAAGACAAGATCAGACATGACTATATGTTCAAAGTGTGTTTGATCTTGCCTTCATCACATGGGGGGGTCACCCCTGGAAAGTGGAAATTTAGAACATGCACACAATTTGGGTCTGAAAATGGTCATTAGATGGTAAAACACATGCCTAGAAGCTTCAAAAGTGCCATTTTCCATCATGGGGATGAATGGACGTTTTTTGGGGGTGCAACCCCTTCACCACAACCACTTTCGTAGTTCGTAAAGTGGTTGCACCCCCAAAAAAACGTTGGCATTCATCCACCATGATGGGAGCTAGCACATGTGGACACAATGTGTGCATGTTCCAAATTTCACACAGTTCTTAAGTTGCAAATGTGTTCAGAAGCTGGCACAAATGTGTGTTAATTACTTGGTGCGTTTTCATATTTTTCCTAAAACATCAATGATGTTCTTCAATTTTTGTTGAACATCATTGATGTTTTGCTTTATGTAATCGAGATCTCTATTGCAGACCATTATCTCCCCGATGAGTACGTGGGCACTCTCTGTGGTAAAGTGCGATTTTTCTTCCACAACACCCACGTCACCTAAAAACCACAAACAAACAAAAATCGGGTGTTGGAAATGAGGCAGCCATACATTGATTAGCTTACCAGTAGCTGTGTTCTCCCACACTCACCTGTTGTGGTGACAATTTCTCCAAGTTCGATGATCTCTCCTTCCTCCTCCTCCTCCTCTGCTTCTGCTGTTTCACCTTTTTTGGGAGGTGTTGGTTTTGGGGTTTCCTCAGACGGGCCAAGTTTTCGCTCCCCTATGAGAATGTACAAAAGGAAGATTTAGCAACACAATCTATTGAGGGCAGAAATAGGAAATGACAAACATTGCTTGAAAGTGACGGACACAATTTTTGTTTGGCCAGTTACAAATGCCAACTACATGAATGTCACTTTGTAAAGGTGCTAAACTGACTAGCTTTTTGGTAGAAGTTTGTGTGATGGAGACCCCCCTCTAGTATCCACTGGAGCACATGTGTGGAAAAGCCTAATAAAAAGGGGGTTTGGGTGTCCCAGCACTAGTGCTCTAGAGTCCAGATGGGTAAACAGCTACTGGGTGACCTCTCCTTTACATTGAATAAATTGGCTTTACATTCTTGATGACATTTCTAGTGAGAACAAACTTCCTTTCCACAAAAAAAAACACCAAACATCGTATTATAAGTGGCCGATCGTTGCGTACGATCGAATGGACACACACACACGACCATGACAGTGGCAGAAAGATCGAGGCTGAGTACGATCGAATGCACAGACGAACATGAAAGTGGCCATTTTGGAATGTACAACTTTGTAAAAATCAAACCACATGGAGCAGTATGCAAGCAAGAAATAAAACACAAAACACAACTACTTACTTTTTTGAAGAATTCGCTTGATCTTTCTGTACTGATCGGCCTCCCTCAGTTTCAGGTCTGACCAGCGTTTCCTCAGTTGCTCCTTGGATCGTTGTACCCCAAAATTATTGTACAGCCTCCTCACAACTTTAGACATGATCTTGGCCTTGCGGACATTGGGGTTGAGGTAAGGCCCATACTTCCCATCATAGTCGCTCCTCTTTAATATGTCCACCATCTCCAACATTTCTCCAAATGACATATTGGAGGCCTTGAATTTCAGGCTCCGGGATCGAGACGTTTCTGCCTCCGGACTTTCCTCGTCCTCCTCGTTGGTGGGATATTTGTGGCGCACCTGCTGTGTCCCCGCCATGTGCTCTCCCCACTGCGCCATAAAGAGAAGGGGTGGGGAATAGACGAGAAAGATCGTCAGGGGCGGGCGGAGTGATACGCATGCGCACTGTATATAAAACGTCACACGCCTGTGTCGTAGCCACGATCTGGGAGACGAGGGGAGAGAAAGCTCACGCACGAGACGATCGTTAGAAACGAAGGTACAATTTGACGTTGGTACATAACTAGCCTAGACTGATTAGAACTTGAGGCTTCTTTATGGAGAAGATTAGGAGAGTTTAGGCTGACATTATTTATATTGTTCTGTGTGGTGTGGTGTTGTGTCTTGCAGAGGTGATGGAGGCCTTCTACGACGTGAGTTTTCTCCCCCTCTTCATTGATAAATACAGGGAATTTCCCCTTTTATGGCTACCAAAGCACCATGACTACAGCAACAGACCAAAGAGGTACGCAGCCATGCTGAAACTTGTGGCATTTGTAAAGCCAACCCTGCCCATGGCAACCGTGGCAAACTTAAAAGTGAAGATTAACAACATGAAGAGTACCTATTTCCGGGAGCGCAATAAGGTCCGGAAGTCCCTAGCATCTGGAGCTGCAGCAGCTGATGTCCATGTCCCCACGCTCTGGTACTATGAGAGGCTCCACTTTCTCAAAGACCAGGCTACTGTCAGGAAGTCACTCTCGACTCTTCCTTGCACGCGTCCTTCCACGCACGCCACCCCTGATGAGGCTTCCGAGGACCAACCTGGGCCTTCCAGTATGGAATATGTGCAGGTGCCCAGCTTGTTCCAGGTATAGTAGTTTTGTAACCATTTTGGGGAATAAGGAATGATGTTCAGTTAATTCAGGATCCCCAATTGCTTAGTTCCTAACGTGATTGACATATCAACAGACAGTGGTGTTGGAGACATTTTTGGGAAGACTCTAAACTGCAGGGCTGAGAATTGTATGGTTTTCTATTTGTAAACATTTTGCAACAGTCACTAGATGAGAATTGTGTGTGTTTGATGAACAAATAACTGAAACTATGTCCCTTTTTCAGACACAGGAAGACCTCAGCCAGGAGGTGGCTGTGGAAGGTGGCAGTCAGGAGGAGGCAGGGGTTAGTGGCAGCCAACAGGGGGGTAGGCGTAGGAGCCTGACTGTCTCCCAAGTCCCTCCCCTCCGCCTTCCCTAGAGAAGGGCGAAAAGCATGGGGGAGGTGGGAGAGTCAGCGCTCCAGCTGATACGAGATGCCTCAGCCTCCCTATATGCCACACCCACCTACGAGGAGGCCTTTGCCTCCTTGGTTGGCAGTAAAATGACGGGTATGGAGGCGGGGCAACGCAGCATGTGTGAGGATGTCATTCTCAAAATACTAAATGAGGGGATGGCTGGGGAGATGACCCCACTCACACATGTTTGCGAGAGTGACCTTGCTCCGCCTCCTCCTCCTCCTTCTGCCACCCCACCAGCACCAGCACCACGGCGTGGAAGGAAGCGTACAAGGAAGACAAGAGAGTGATGACCTTGATTCAGTCTGGTCTGAGAGAAGATGGAGCCTCTCGTAGGACCAGAGCCTGGGGACCTAGATGGCATCTGCTGCAGTTCCGGATGTTTTGGACTTCAGGACCAGATTGCGCTCCCTTATTATTTAGATAGGTACTCTTCAGGCCCCCAATTTTTTAAGCGTGAAAAATGATGGTTGCCATGGGTGTCCAAGGCTTTGCAAATTCCCCAAGTTTCACCATGGCTGCGTTCCTCTTTGGTTTGTTGCTGAGACCTAAATAAATTTATTTTGGATTTGAAATAAGCATTGACTATTGTGTTTTACTTTTCTACAATGACAGTTTTTCTTTGAGTAGGCAGGTACATTTCACTAATCCTAAAGTAGAATTAACAAGGGGCACCAACAACCAACAAACTCCTAGTAAATTTAAGCAAGAAATACAAATGTTAATAATGTGGTTTTGCTAAGTTGAGACACACAACCCCCCTCCAAAAAAAAAAAAAAAAATCTCCTTCAAATATGTATTCCCAAAAAAAAAAAAAAAAAAAAAGACAAATCATGCTAAAAATATAACAAAGATTCTTTTACGATCTGAGTAAAAATAAACATGTAGTGTATAAATGCTGAAAAGTAATAAAGAACTAAGTTTGTGAGAAGTGCGGGTGAATAGGAGCAGCTAAAACATGTCATTCTTGTTGCATTGTAAAGAAAAAGAGAATGCGCTGCATTAAAGACATTTTAACATTGCAGCGTGACGAATGTGCTGTGTCGATTAGGAAAGGTAGTTTTACCTGACCGAGCGCTTCCGTCACAGAATTTCTTCTGAGCATGCGTAGCACTTTGTCCGTCGGACAACCGTACACACGATCGGATTTGGTGTGATCGGACCGTGTTGACGGCAAATCTTTCCAGCAGGAGATAAGACTTTGTCCGTCGGACAAACCGACGTACACTGTCCGATGGTGCATACACACGGTCTGATTTTTCAACAACATTGTCCGATCGGACAGAATCCATGAAAAAGTCCGACCGTGTGTATGGGGCTTAACAGAAACACAATGAGAATCAGAGGGTAACCTGACTAACAGCTTTTGCTCAGGCACTGTACTAGTACATATAGCCAGTGGGACATATTAACATCTACATTGTGTAATCAGTGGCACAGCGCTGTCTACACATATTTACATATTGTAGTGGCGGCAAAACGTTATATCCTATGAAAATACCTACACCCATGCACATGAGCCCTTGGCTAAAAAAACTGTTCCCTGTGAGCCTTTTTGAAATCGGTTTACTCCTGTTACTGGAACTAGACTTTCCCGACTTAAGAACTGATCCCCACCAACTGCCATTCCACTGCCTAGAGACAGAAGCCTTGTTCTCAGTCGAATATTGCTTGCATCCAATCAGATGAAAGCACTGTTTAGGAATTCATACGCTACCGGAGCAGCATTTAGGCGGATGCAGTTTAGCCTCCCAGCAAGGGTAGCGTTGTCTGGTGGCTTCGGTGCAGGGAGGGTGGAGGATAAGGTGGTTCCAGGCCTCTGTAGGTCACAGTGAAGCAGCTGCCTAAATGGATGCTGCTACCCTGGCTGACCTGGCAGCCATCTTTGATGTAGGCAGTACTTATAAAAAGCAGTATCGCCTTCGGGTTGGCATGCATTCCACATAGTGTGTATGATAAGGACAGATTCCCCACTGGCTAGGGACAGTTGGATTAGCATAGGGTCAGGTTCCTGTGGAGGAAGGACAGGGTAGGGACTGTCACTGATAGTAGCCTTCCTTTTTTAACCACTTCATTACCCGCCCATTTACATATGACGCCCACAAGGTGGATCTCCCATCCTGGGTGTGCGTCACATGACGTCCTCCCATTCCCGGCCGCCTAGGGGGCGCGCGCGGCGTCGCTCGGGACCCGGTGCGCGTGCCCGGCGGCCGCGATGTCCGCCGGGCACCCGCGATTGCCCATTAAAACAGCGGGACCGTGCGGGACCGTGGAGCTGTGTGTGTAAACACAGTGGCGAAGAGACCGATCATGTGTTCCCAGTACGGAGAAACACCGATCAGTCTCCTCCCCTTGTGAGTCCCCTCCCCCCACAGTTAGAATCACTACCTTAGGGAACATATTAACCCCTGCAGCGCCCCCTAGTGTTAACCCCTTCCCTGCCAGTCACATTTACACAGTAATCAATGCAATTTTATAGCAACGATCGCTGTATAATGTGAATGGTCCCAAAAATGTGTCAAAAGTGTCCGAAGTGTCCGCCGCAATGTTGCAGTCACGAAAAAAAAATCGCAGATCGCCGCCATTACTAGTAAAAAAAAAAAAAAACTGCAATAAATCTATCCCTTATTTTGTAGACGCTATAACTTTTGCGCAAACCGATCAATATACGCTTATTGCGATTTTTTTTACCAAAAATATGTAGAAGAATACGTATCGGCCTAAACGGAGTAAAAAAATTTTTTTTTTTTTTTAAAAATGGGATATTTATTATAGCAAAAAGTAAAAATTTGTGTTTTTTTTTTTAAATTGCTCTTCTTTTGTTTATAGCGCAAAAAATAAAAACCGCAGAGGTGATCAAATACTACCAAAAGAAAGCTCTATTTGTGGGAAAAAAAGGACGTCGATTTTGTTTGGGTGTAACGTCGCATGACAGCGCAATTGTTAGTTAAAGCGACGCAGTGCTGAATCGCAAAAAGTGCTCTGAAGCGGTTAGGGCCCCGGAGGCCGATCTGCATTCCAGCCACCTCCCCTGCCTTTACTCCTTGTTTGGTTTCTTGTAAGTGTTTTGGTCTGGTGTGGCCATGGTTGCAGAGTTGCTGTATTCTCTCAACTTTACTAAATTACCGTACTACACTTTGTTGCATCAACCAGTCTCCACGTGAGTTCTCTTTCCATGGCGGGTAGTGAGCCCGGGCCCCACCTACAAGCCCCTGCTGAATATAAGCATCAGTTGATATTCCTCTATCCATGCTGCTTATTGTGGATGGGGAAATAGATAGAATTCTCTCATTCAGCCTGAAATTTAAAATATGTGTAGCGCTACCCCCATAGGAGCCACATAAAGATGCTTGTCCTTTGGAACTGCTCTGACCTTGCAAACACCTCGGCCATTCTGACACTAGGTTTAGGCCGGCCATACATGGAGTGAATTTCTTTCCTGCAACCACGTGTTGCAAGAAATAAATTTGCTTGATTCCCACATCAACACATACAGTGCTGACAGGGGAATCCATCCTGCCAGGCCATTGTCAGTTCCCAGGAGGGGTGGAGGAAGCCATCCCCGCTGGGGGAGGACAGTGATTATCACTAAAGGCTAAATAAGCCACTAGCAATACTTGCAAGAGAATCTGGCAGGCTGGTTGTACCCAAGTTGATCGATCGACTTGTAACAATACACAGTCAATGGATATTACACAATTAGATAGATTAAAGCAGATAACAATGAACCAGTTGGTGAAGCAGCATAGACTGACAGGCTTTTCCAGAAATGCAGCTCAGAATGTAGGCAAAAGGCCTAGGGACTGCCAAGTCTATACTGTAGGAAGGATTAGCAGTTCTTTATTTGTGGAAAGGGAGAGCACCCCTGAGCTATTGATGGATGTGTAGATATATCAAGGAGAGTCCGTTTGTGTTTGAGGCTGCATCTTCTGCTAGCGATAGGTTGGGCCCTTTAACAGTTGGAGTGTCTGTTAGCAGTGTCCATGTGTGAGCAGTAGAGAAAAAGTGAGGAAGGGTAAAGGTGTCTGTTAGTAGTGTCCATGTGTAGGAAAAGGCTGGGCAATTGCCTTCTCACCACTCATGATTGAAGATCGAGCTCCTGTGCAGGAAAGGGGGGACGAACAGGCCATGAAGCAGCAAATGGATCATATGAATAATGCACAGCAGGCTGCAATAGAGATGGCAGGAAGCCCCTGATAATGATTGGCATGAATGTTCTGTGTTTCTAACTGCTGATGAAAGCTGTGGGTGTGTGTGTGTGTCTGTGCTGTGGCCAAGTTGTGGCCTATGCAGAGGGAGAGTTACCACATGTTTATACTAGGGGCATCTGTGGACAGCATCGCTTTACTGCCCAGTGGCAGCCTGAAGGCTGCTCCTGATCCAGGTGGGCTGCGGCGTGGTGTGACGGGGGTCGGACGCCATGCCTTGAGCCACGACCCTGAGGGAGGTCCTGTAAAGCCATCAGCATCATTAATTACAGTATCGGTGAGCGGGCACCTGCCCATCCAACTTTATGAACACTGTATACAGACATCATTGCCCTTAGTCACTTTGCTGACACCTGTAGTGCAACAGGACACAAGACCATCCTCATACAGAGATACTGTATACAGACACCATTGTCCTTATTCCCCTTGCTGATACTTGTAGTACCACAGAGTACAATACCTTTTAAGCAAACTACCCCAGTGATCACTACTCAAATAATACAGGAAGATCCTACATTCTTTGCTTGATAATCCGTGTCAGACGAATTTGCTTTGCTCTGTCAGTCAGGATTTCTCCTACTACAGTTCTCCTAAGTGCTAGCTGAAGACCAAATGTTTCTTTTATCGCACTCTTAGAGACTTGATTTGCCTGAACTCCACTCTTAAAGGAGCAGGTTAAATGTCACTAGTTATAACAGTTATTATTATTATTATTATACAGGATTAATATAGTGCCAATAGTTTATGCAGTGCTTTACAATATAAAAGGGAGACAATACAGTTATAATACAATAAAATACAAGAGGATTAAGAGGGCCCTGCTCAGAAGAGCTTACAATCTATTAGGGTGGGGCAGGTGGTACAAAAGGTTGTAACTGTGGGGAATGAGCTGATGGAAATGGTAAAAGATTAGTTGGAGACATGATAGGCTTCCCTGAAGAGATGAGTTTTCAGAGATCGCCTGAAGGTAGCAAGAGTAGGGGATAGCCGGACAGGTTGAGGTGGTGAGTTCCAGAGGATGGGAGAGGCTCTGGAGAAATCGTGGAGATGAGCATGGGAGGAGGAGACGAGAGAGCTTGAGAGTAGGAGGTCTTGAGAAGAGCGGAGAGGGTGGTTTGGGTGATATTTGGAGACAAGATTGGTGAAGCTCAGGGCAGAGTTGTGAATGGCTTTGTACTGTATGTTGTGGTTAGTATTTTGAATTTAATTCGCTGGGTGATTGGGAGCCAGTGTAGGGACTGGAGGAGAGGGTTGGCAGACACTGAGCGGTAGGTAAGGTGGATAAGTCTGGCAGCAGCATTCATGATAGACTGAAGAGGGGATAGCCTATGAGAGGCAGGCCAATGAGAAGGGAGTTGCAATAGTCAAGGCGAGAGATAACGAGGGAGTGAATGAGGAGCTTGGTGGTTTCATTTGTTAAAAAAGGGGCGAATTTTATAGATGTTACGGACATGAATTCTACAACCGTTTGACATCGATTGGACTTGAGGCTGAAATGAGAAGTCAGAGTCTAGGATTACACCTAGTACCCTGGAATGAGGGGAGGGACTGATGGTTGCATTGCTGATTTTGATGGAAAAGTCATGGAGGGGGGCACGGGCGGGGAGGGAGTATTAATAGCTATGTTTTAGAGAGATTTTGTTTAAGGAAGTGATGAATGCGGGTGTCAGATCCCTGCCCTCCTCTGTCACTCGTGACGAAGGATCGGCCAACCTCACACCACGCTGTCAATTACGTAAAAAAATGCCACTCTCAGCTGCGCCCAGCACAAAGATTTTACAGCTTGCGGGACCACAATCTAGGTGCCAGCAGCCTGAGAGCAATTGTCACTGGGCTAATCAAACAATTAACGCTTTAACTGCCACCACTGACGTTTGTGAAGTGTCAGAACTTCCATAAATTTCGAAATACCAATTATGATTTTAGAATGAGCGTCTGCAACACAAACTGCCACCACAGACAGGTCTGCTCAGAGGCCTTATTCTAAAACAGTAGCGCTCTTCATTCAAGAGGCAGGTTCATTTATAGCTTGTATTAAGAGCTTTAGAGACAAACCCACTTTAAAAAAAATAAGGGTTTAATAATAAAAAGGTCAAAATTGGTGCAAATAAAATATTTACAGAAAAGATGTTTCAAAGAGATAAAGACAATATACAGCCACAAGAAATAAGGTAGAATTGGGGAGGAAGAATACTTGCAATTAATGTCGGAGGGTTGATCAGAGTTCAATCCATGAGCTGGGTAATCAGTTCTCAAACTTGGCAGATGTTCCTGTTTCGATGTTAAAAGGAGAACAGTTGGCTAAATGTTATGCTATTTCCTTTATTGTTTGTGTCTGCGAGTTGAGGGACAGGAGGGAGTGGTCTGACATAGCTAGAAGCCATTCCCCTGCCCTCCTTTTGCCTGTCCACATAGGCTACAAAGGTAAAACAAGGGTTGCTAATACTTGATTGATCTTTGTTTATTACCATCTAATATTGTTTACTGCTTTTACCACCAGGGGTGTTTCACCTAAGGCAGGGGTGTCCAAACTTTTTTCAAAGAGGGCCAGATTTGATGAAGTGAACATGCGCGAGGGCTGACCATATTGCCTGACATTCTTTGAACCATTAAAATTCGGTCTATGTGTGTACGTTCGAGCACTAATACACTGCCCAACAAGAATTCTCTTGCCTTTGTCGTGCTCGTTCCCGACACACAGATGAATGCTCTGCTCTTTAGGGGTACCGTTAATTCCTAATGGTACCCCACACATTGGAAAACGTGGGGTGCTTTTGGTGCAGTGCAATTTAAAAAAAAAAAAAGCTCGGGGACTTCTTTCTCTGCATTTTTGTGGATAGGGAAGCCCATTGAAATGAGTGGGCTGCCCTACATGCAGCACGCAGCCACACAGATGTGAAACCAAGGGCTTGTTCACATGTCAGGTTGGAGGGGCAGTAAAACCACATGGTTAAGCTGTTATTACCACCCCCAACTTCTCCCCTTTAGCTGCAGAGGGAACAGCTGGGGGTGTACACATGCTGTGGCTGCATCTGGAGTTATACCTAGGCTAAATGGAGCTGCACTGCAACTGTGTGCATTGCACGGTTGCGGTATAGTGATGCTGCATTTACGGGCTTAAAACAGGTGGTGAGGAGGCAACATAATGCCTCTTTACCGCCTGTCAAATGCCTCTGAAAAGCGATCTGTGCATGGATTGCTTTTCAGAGGAGCAGCAGTCCTGGCTGCTATCACAAACAAGCCCTACAAAAGCAGTTCTGATGGTACAGGAATGGGGGGATCCGGATTAAAAGTAACATACACACATACATACACACACACACATACAGACAAATGCACACGCACACACACATACAAACAAATGCACGCACACACACATACAGACACATGCATACACATACATACAGACATACATACAGACACATGCACACACATACAGACACATGCATTCACATACATACAGACGTACATACACACACATACACACACATACAGACAAATGCACACACAAACACACATACATACAGACATACATACAGACACATGCATACACATACATACAGACACATGCACACGCACACACATACAGACACATGCACACACACACACACATACAGACACATGCACACACACACACATACAGACACATGCACACACACAAACAGACACATACAGACAGACACCTGCACACACACATACAGACAGACACATATGCACAGGCACATGAATATAGCCCTTTTAAAACGAATCTAGCTTCTAGTACAGTACTGTACCTTTCCAGCTTCCTCATTCAGCCGAGTACTGCACTGTAGGGGGAAGCAGAGAGCACAGCACACTCCCCTGCGCTTTACCTTCACTTTCGAGGCTGACGGAGATTCTCACAGTGCCGATGTACAGTTCGGCAGGGGATCAGGCTCATCTGACAGCCCTGATCTCACCACACACTGGTTGAGAAAAGCTGGTTTAGATAACCAGGCAGGCCGTTCAAAACCGATTCAAAACCGATTGGCCCGCGGGTCGGACTTTGGACATGCCTGACCTAAGGTATTTATATAAAGTGTCAGTTCCTGTTGTACACCTTTGAATGCCTTTATCATATCAATAAATATACCTTCTGGTTTACCACAGTTTGTGTTTCTTTTCTACTGCTGTGTTTTACACTAATACTGCATATTAGGTGTGCCAGAGGGGCTGAGACTGTTCTTGGGGTTGAGAGGCAGAGTATGTCCAGCTTTAGTTCTGAAAATAGGGAAGACAATTCCCAGTAATTAATTTAAAGACATATAGAATGCATCAAAGCAGTGGCGGCTGGTGCTCAAATTTTTTGGGGGGGCGCAAACATACTGAAAAATACTGAACCCCCCCATCAATTGCAGCCTCACTTTGCCCATTAAATGCAGTCACTGTTCCCATCAATTGAAGCCACTGTGCCCATCAAACACAGCCATTGTGCCCATCATATGCAGCCACTTGTGCCCATCAAATGCAGCCACTGTGCCCATCAAACCCAGCCACTGTGCCCATCATATGAAGCCACTTGTGCCCATCAAATGCAGCCACTTGTGCCCATCATATGCAGCCACTTGTGCCCATCATATGCAGCCATTGTGCCTATCAAATGCAGCCACTGTGCCCAACAAATGCAGCCACTGTGCCCATCAAATGCAGCCACTTGTGTCCATCATATGCAGCCACTTGTGCCCATCATATGCAGCCACTTGTGCCCATCATATACAGCCACTGTGCCCATCCAATACAGCCACTTGTGCCCATCATATGCAGCCACTTGTGGGACTTACCGCAGCACTGCAGCAGCTCCTCTCAGAGCGGCGTCGACCTCCTCTCCAGCGCGTGTCTCCTCATTCCTCTTCCTAATAGGGTGGCCTATTGCTTTGGCCAGACAGGAAGCAGGTCTGACGTCCTGCCTCTTGATTGGCGGTGAGGAAGGTTAGTGTGAAAATAGCAAAAATGAATTCGCTATCGTCACACAATTGGATGGGATAAGGGCCCACCCTATCTTGAAGTCTAGCAGAACCTCTGGCTCTAATCAGGTGCTTTAAAAAGTACCACCCCCCTCCCACCCCGGCCATAGCTATGAATAAGCACTGATTTTGGTGCGAAACACGTCATATATTTTTGTGCCCTCCCTTATTGCCGTGGATTGTTTTGTTTTGATGTCATCTTTTGTGTAAATAAAAGCACAGGATTTTAAGTTTTTCCCGGTGTGCGGCTGTCCAAAGTTCCTTCCACTGTTGTCTACTACTGTGGGCTACCTGGGGCTCCTTGATTGGGAAGACAAGCATTCTCCGTGAAGAGCCGTGGTTTTTGTCTCTCTCTCTAATCAGGTCCTTCGAAAAGTACCACCCCCCTCCCACCCCGCTATAGGAATCCATGCGTCCGGCGTCCTGAAAGGGGCCGGGGACATGGACGGGGGGCGGCGCCCGTGCGCCCACAATGCACGATAAAGTACAAAACATGGTTTTCGCATATTTCTACAATGAGACTCATGTTAGAAAATTTAAGAAAAATGTCTGTCTCCCCCATCACAACATGGATGTCCTTTTTCTAGTGAAGGTATGATATTAACAAGCCTCTGACACTGCTGTGAACTCCCTGCCCTTTTACTGTGCGTTGGTTTTAAAGGTAAGGCTGACCGCAGGTCAGCCTGTATTTGTAGCAGGAGTCAGGTTGCATAAAGCCTGCCCTCCTTTGCCTCCTCCCCTCATGGTCGTAGGCTCTCGTGTCTACGACCATGAGGGGAGGAGGCAAAGGAGGACAGGCTTTATGCAGCCTGACTCCTCCTACAAACACAGGCTGACCTGCGGTCAGCCTTACCTAAGTTGGTGAAGTAAAATTAGAAAAATATATACATAAAATAATTTTTCAGAAATAAAAAAATGATAATTGGCATGTGCGTATGTATTCATCCCCTTTGTTATGAAGCCTATAAAAAGCTCTGGTGCAACCAATTACCTTCAGAAGTCACATAATTAGTGAAATGATGTCCACCTGTGTGCAATCTAAGTGTCACATGATCTGTCATTACATATACACATCTTTTTGAAAGGCCCCAGGGGCTGCAACACCTAAGCAAGTGGCACCACTAACCAAACACTGCCATGAAGACCAAGGAACTCTCCAAACAAGGGACAATGTTGTTGAGAAGTACAAGTCAGGGTTAGGTTATAAAAAAAAAATCCAAATCTTTGATGATCCCTAGGAGCACCATCAAATCTACCATAACCAAATGGAAAGAACATGACACAACAGCAAACCTGTCAAGAGACAGCCGCACACCAAAACTCACGGACCGGACAAGGAGGGCATTAATCAGAGAGGCAGCACAGAGACCTAAGGTAACCCTGGAGGAGCTGCAGAGTTCCACAGCAGAGACTGGAGTATCTGTACATAGGACGACAATAAGCCGTACCCTCCATAGAGTTGGGCTTTATGGCAGAGTGGCCACAAGAAAGCCATTACTTTCAGCAAAAAACAAAATGGTACGTTTTGGGTTTGCGAAAAGGCATGTGGGAGACTCCCAAAATGTATGGAGGAAGGTGCTCTGGTCTGATAAGACTAAAATTTAACTTTTTGGCCATCAAAGAAAACGATATGTCTGGCGCAAACTCAACACATCACATCACCCAAAGAACACCGTCCCCACAGTGAAACATGGTGGTGGCAGCATTATGCTGTGGGGATGTCTTTCAGCAGTCGGGACTGGGAAACTGGTCAGAGTTGAGGGAAAGATGGATGGTGCTAAATACAGGGATGTTCTTGAGCAAAACCTGTACCTGTGTGTGATTTGAGGCTAGGATGGAGGTTCACCTTCCAGCAGGACAATGACCCCAAACACACTGCTAAAGCAACAAGGGGAAACATGTAAATGTGTTGGAATGGCCTAGTCAAAGCCCAGACGTCAATCAAATATAAAATCTGTGGTCAGACTTAAAGATTGCTGTTCACAAGAGCAACCATCCAACTTGAAGGAGCTGGAACAGTTTTGCAAGGAGGAATGGGCAAACATCCCAGTGGTAAGATGTGGTAAGCTCATAGAGACTTATCCAAAGTGATTTGGAGCTGTGATAGCTGCAAAAGGTGGATCTACAAATGATTGACTTTAGGGGGGTGAATAGTTATGCACATTGACTTTTTCTGTTATTTGTCCTATTGTTGTTTGCTTCACAATAAAAAAAAAAAACATCTTCAAAGTTGTGGGCATGTTCTGTAAATTAAATGATGCAGATCCTCAAACAATCCATGTTAATTCCAGGTTGTGAGGCAGCAAAACATGAAAAATGCCAAGGGGGGTGAATACTTTTGCAAGGCACTGTACCCCCTCATCCGCAAATCCTCGTCTCCTGCTGGTGCTGATTTCTTCTTTGTGAAGAAGAGTGGTGAACTGAGACCTTGTATTGATTATAGGGGTCTCAATCGTTTCACGATTAAGAATGCCTATTCGATTCCGTTGATTACGGAGTTATTTAAATGCCTCAAGCGAGCAACGATTTTCACAAAGCTTGATTTGAGAGGTGCATACAATCTTGTGAGGATTAAGGAGGGCAACAAGTGGAAAACTGTGTTTAATATCAGAACAGGCCATTATGAGTACCTCGTAATGGCTTTTGGCCTTTGTAACGCCCCGGCAATTTTCCAGTCATTTATTAACAATGTCCTCCTAGATTTGTTGCAGTAATGTGTGGTGGTTTATCTCGACGATATCCTCATATTTTCCAAGTCCCTGGAGAGCCACTACACAGATGTCTGTCGTGTGCGTCAGAAACAAAGAGAGAACAATCTCTATTGTAAATTGAAGAAGTGCGAACTCCATCGTGAACAGGGTAAATTCCTGGGCTATGTAATTTCCACTGCTGGTTTTTTAATGGGCCCAGAGAGACTTTCAGCAGTCCTACAGTGGCCCCGACCCGTGGGTTTACGTCCTCTGCAGCGTTTTCTTGGCTTTGCCAACTATTATCGGAAGTTTATTCGTAACTTCTGGTCTCTGGTCAAGCCCCTGACTATGACGAGAGAGGACGCTAACCCAGAGAGTTGGTCTCCGGAGTCCATTAAGGCCTTTGAGAGTCTCAAGGCTGCCTTTTTTCTGCTCCTGTGATGGCACATCCTGATCCTATGTTACCTTTTATCCTTGAGGTTGATGCTTCTGAGACTGGAGTTGGCACCCTTCTGTCTCAACGTCCTACCTCTGAGAGTGCTATGCATCCTTGTGGCTACTTTTCCAAGAAATGGTCACCTGCGGAGTGCAGTTATGAGATTGGTGACAGAGAGCTGTTAGCGATCATTTTAGCCCTGAAAGAATGGAGACATCTCCTCCAAGGTACCACTTTGCCGGTTCTCATTTTTACTGACCATAGGAATCTCACATTCTTGTCTGAGGCTAAACGCCTCTCTCCCAGAAGGGCGCAAAGGGCTCTTTTCTTGTCTAGTTTCAATTACATTGTCTCATTCTTTCCCAGTACTAAGAATGTAAGGGCTGACGCTTTGTCGCAACAATTTTCCTTCACTTCCAAGATGTCGGTTCCAGGTTCCTGTGATTCCTTCTGATCGTATTCTGGCTACGGTTCACACCAGTCTCACTTCTCCTTTGAGTGACAAAATTCTTACCACTCAGGTCCAAGCTCCTCCTGAGAAACCTTGTGATGGCTGCTTTGTCCCAGAGAGTCTCCGTCTTGCCGTGCTCCAGACTTACCATTCTCCCAAAGCTGCTGGCCACCCTGGGAAGAATCAACTATTTTGGGCCATTTCCCAACAATTCTGGTGGCCTAGTCTACATGTTGATGTAACCACCTTCGTAAGCTGCCTGTTCCGTGTGTGCTCAGCGTAAGACTCCATGACACCTTCCAGTGGGCCTCCTACAACCCATACCCAATGGAGAGAGGCCCTGGACCCACCTGTCTATGGATTTCATTGTGGAGTTACCCAACTCCCAGGGCAACACAGTTATCCTTATGTTGGTTGACCGGTTCTCAAAAATGTACCATTGTATTCCACTTAAGAAGTTGCCCACTTCTAAGGAACTGGCTTCCATATTTGCTCGGGAGATTTTTTTCGCTTACATGAGCTACCCAAGGTGATTGTCTCGGACAGGGGTAGTCAGTTTGTGTCCCGGTCTGGCGAGCCTTTTGTGCACAGTTGGTAATTCAGCTTGCTTTCTCCTCTGCGTATCACCCGCAGTCTAATGGGGCCACAGAACAAGCCAATCAGTCCTTGGAGCAATTCCTATGTTGCTATATTTCTGACCATCATAACAACTGGTCAGACCTCTTACAGTGGGTAGAGTTTGCTCACAATAGTGCCTTGAACTCTGCTTCCCTATTTTCCCCATTTATGGCGAACTATGGTTTCCAACCTTCCATGTTGCCTGACTTGTTTGTTCTGGAGAGTATTCCTGCGTTAGAGGAGCATCTCCGTGGTCTTCGTTCCACTTGGGTGCAAATCCAGGAGGTTTTGCTAATGATAGGTACAGACACCATGCTGACCGCAGACGCCTGCCTGCACCTTCCTACCAGGTTGGGGACAGGGTCTGGCTGTCATCTCGCAACCTCCGACTTTGTGTTCCCTCTCTGAAGTTCACACTTCGGTTTATTGGGCCTTTCCGTATTCTTTGCAGGATTAACCCAGTGTCTTACGCATTAGACCTTCCTTCTAATATGCGTATCTCAAATGTATTTCATGTCTCCTTATTAAAACCTTTGGTCTGCAACCGCTTTACCACCTCTGTGCCTTGTCCTCACCCTGTACAGGTTGAGAACCATGAGGAGTATGAAGTACAGTCCATTGTTGACAGTCCGGAGGAACGCTCTTGGGTCTCATCCTCAGACGTACATGCCCCTGTCCCCCTCCGTGATTTCAATAGACATTTTCCCCTCAAGCCTGGTGGTCCTCTGAGGGGGAGGGGTCATTGAGGAGGGGGTACTGTCAGGGCTGAACTCAGCCCTTCCTTCTCAAAGCTGGCCACTAAGCTGTCGGCTAATTGCCAGCTCCTTTCTCTCCACAGTGACTCACCTGTTGATGATATCCTGATGATATCCTGCTCGTCAGCCCTGCCTATATAAGCCGTCCAGCCCAGATGATCTCTGCCTTTGCCTTGGTCACATCTCTAGAGACGCTCTCCTGTGTTCCTGTTTAAGACTTACTTGGTTGACATTCCTTCTGGCTCCAGATACTGCTTGCTGTTCTACTACGCTCATCTCTGGCTCCCTGACGTTTTGGCTTGTCTGACTATCCGTTCCAGTTCCTGAACTCTGGATATGTTTTGACTACGTTTACTCAGTTTACCTTTTTATTATTATTATTATTACTATTATTATTAATAATAAACAAGTGTGATTTAACTGTACTTCTGTCTCAGTCTGATTCATGGTTTCTGACAAGAACTCACTGTTCTGCTATTCCATTGCAGAAAGAATGTCAAACTGATTTCTGTTATAAAAATGTGTCACTGTTGCTTATTCCCTGCTGCGTTCTGGTTAATCCATTGCTTGTATTTTTCAACAACAGAAATCATTCTCCTACTTCTCATCTTACGGTATTGACTGATTGTTCCATTGATTCTTTCACAGACGACACATGTCACAACAATTCAGGCTGGCAGTACAGGCTTATTTTGTTATACAATAGAATGTACTGTATTATTGAGTGAAGATGATATGATTAGTATTTATAATTATGATTTATCATGATTACAGTAGAAATATTATTATATAGAGAGTTGCAACTTAATGCAACATTATATGAAGTTAGACATACAGGGTCATAACATTAATAACAAGTACATTAGGAGTGAGAACCTTGGCCAAATGAGCTTAAATTCTAAAAGTTATAAATGTTATTGTGATGAAAACACAGACTGAGCAACCCAAACAGGCAAACATGATGTTCAGGTCCATGGTCACCTTTGCATTTTGTCAAAGGAAGAGACAAAGCTGCAGTGACCTTCCGCCTCCAGTATATACCATCAACAACTCTTAGCTGCAGACCAGAATATTCTTATCAGTTCCCTTAGAGAACACATACAGACCCTCTCACGCCTATTACCCGATTCCACACTTCAGTCTAGAAGCCCTCGTAAAACCATCAAATTTGCAAGCTTAAGCAATCAGAAAAGAAACCAAACATCCTGCCATATTGACTGCTCATCGTAAATACCTTAGCTGGAGTCTTTAACAATACACATTGATTGCTGTCTCTCTTCCCTGGTAGACTTCATTAGATAATAACAGTACAGCCAGAATAAAGGGATATTTACATTAATAAGCAACGTTTTAAGCCCAAACACCCCTATCTTAGACGATATAGGGAGCCTGTGGGACAAATTTCCCTGAAGTAGACATGCGACTCCTCCCATTTTTACGGTATATCCATTCAAAAGGCTTTTCAAAGCTGGACAATAATATGCAAGTTAGCAGACTGTAACATGTAGGTATTAAGAGAAATGAATACCTATAGAAAACTGGATCCGTGGCATGATCGTGAACACAGGGACACCCCATGACCACTCCTTAGCTGCTTAATTGGTCAGATCATTTCTGTGAACATCCCCCTCAGGGACAACAAAAGAACCAAATCAAAACCACATCAAACCAAAGAAAACTGTCAAGTCTTTTGAGAGCCACTGTACCATCTGGCTTGATTGATTGGACTCTGCTGAATCAAGACTTGATAAGTATTTTTCATTTTTTAACCCTTTTGTTTTATTGTTGCATTGTTGTCTCTTTGTTACTTTTGTAAAACCCTTTTTCTGTAAATATTTTATTTGCACCCTTTTACCTTTTCATTATTAACCCCTTGGCGCTGGCCATATGCATCAATGTGGCCTCTCGGCGGGTGGGCCTTGACACCAAGTGGCCTTATGTAGCGCCGGTACTCCTGAAGAGTACCCACTATGTTGTAAATTTATTTTTTTCCCAAGACTATAGTTAAGTCTTGGGGTTAATTGTTCTAAATTATGCTTTGGCATCGGTTTGGCTGGGCTGTATTGAGGTTATACCTGGTCATAGGTGGGGTTTGCACCTGTGAGAGGCCGTAGAACGCAGTCTGGTTGGATGCATTGGGTACCAATCTCTGCGCAGTGGGCGCGTTTGTCTCGCTGTGTATTCCGGGAGAGGGTACTTAAGGTGCTGAAGTCACGTGATTCAGGGTTATGGTCCAGAGGTTGTTGCTGACTCTGTGGTCCTGGTCCTCCTGACCGGACCCTAGAGGCCCTCATGGCCTGGGGTGTGGATCCATGTGTAGTTCGAGGCACAGTAACTGGAAGGAGGATTCTAAAGTGTTCTGGTGCCGTCTCGGGTTTGGAGAGGCCCAGCAACTCTACATGCAACCAGGGGAGGACTCTTCAGAAGAGGGCCACGCACAAGGCTGGCTGCTCGGTAAGAGCCTGGAAGCTGGACTGTAAGGACACTGATTGAATCCACATTTCTTACGGTATCGCTGGACCGGCTGCAAGATACTGGTACTGTAAGAAAGTTCCTAACTTTATCCTGCATGTTTTATCTTGGTCTCAGACCACAGCACATGGTTCCAGTAATCCATGTCCTTAGTCTGCTTGTCTTCAGCAAACTGTTTGCGGGTTTTCTTGTGCATCATCTTTAGAAGAGGCTTCCTTCTGGGACAACAGCCATGCAGACCACTTTGATGCAGTATGCAGCGTATGGTCTAAGGACTGAAAGGCTGACCCCCCACCCCTTCAACCTCTGCAGCAATGCTGGCAGCACTCATATGTCTATTTCCCAAAGACAACCTCTGGATATAACGCTGAGCACGTGTACTCAACTTCTTTGGTCGTCCATGGCGAGCCCTGTTCTGAGTGGAACCTGTCCTGTTAAACCGCTGTATGGTCTTGGCCACCGTGCTGCAGCTCAGTTTCAGGGTCTTGGCAATCTTCTTATAGCCTAGGCCATCTTTATGTAGAGCAACAATTGTTTTTTTCAGATCCTCAGAGAGTTCTTTGCCATGAGGTGCCATGTTGAACTTCCAGTGACCAGTATGAGAGAGTGAGAGTGATAACACCAAATTTAACACACATGAGACCTTGTAACACTAACGAGTCACATGACACCGGGGAGGGAAAATTGCTAATTGGGCCCAATTTAGACATTTTCACTAAGGGGTGTACTCAATTTTGTTGCCAGCGGTTTAGACATTAATGGCTGTGTGTTGAGTTATTTTGAGGGGATAGCATATTCATACCCCTTGAAACTTAGACATTTTCCACATTTTGTCATGTTACAGTCAAAACCGTAAATTTATTTTATTGGGATTTTTTGTGATAGACCAAAACACTCATTATACCGCAGGATGAATGTAATTTAATGTATGCTTGATGTTGAATGTACCCTGTTCAAAGTATTTGTTTTTTGTATATTTTCTTGCAAAATAAAGTATACATTTTCAATCAAAAATCTACTTTCCTATGAGCTTTTACAACGTTTTTTAAATGTAAATGCATTACTTTTTGATCGAATTAAATTGTTTTTAAATTGATTCACACTATGGGGAGCTTTATTTTCTCACTGAGACCCTGATTGCTGCCTGCTGGACTGCCTATTGAGTTGGATCCCCTGGTTTGCTCTTATTACACTCGCAGTGAATTCCTACAATTTGTGATCTGATGTCTGGATGCTGTTTGATACTACAGGCTTTACACCGCTTGCCTTCCGGTAAGCGCATAGGTTGTGTGGTGGCGGCTCACTAATATTGGTGGTGTTTTGTCTTTCTGCACAGAAGAAATATTGAGGAGATTCATTTCACTTCAATCACTGGACTTTATTGTTTAATAATTTTATTCATTATTCCATATTTGCACTATCAATCATCACTGTGTATTCATGTTTATTTGGTGATTTAATTATATTGTCACTATACATAATTCATTTATATTGTCACCATATAATTTATTTTCTATTTTATTTTGTGCGCGGCTTTTTTCCATATTTTCTATGTAAGTGGATTTCTTTACTTTTATTAAATTTGTTATATGGAATTTTGCTACGGTGAGTCTTCTTTCCATTTCCCTGGGATCCAGAATACTGCCTTTCTGCTTCACGTGCTGCTGTTGACGGTCCCGGCCTGTTTTATTCAATAAGGGAGCCTACTGTGATCATGGTCTGAGGAGGTGCTGTGGAAATTGACTATGGGCATGAAATCGCTTGCATTTTGGTAAGCGCATATTTTGTGTGTTGGTGGTCACGACCCTTGGTGTTTTTCGGTTGCATAGAAGATTGAAAACTTTTTTGATTTGTTTTTTTTTTTTTTACATCATTATTACACTCATTATTACCACTAAAAAAATGTATTATTATCACTTATATATATTTTTTAAAATTAAATTTTTATTTTTATTGTTACTATTAACTTAATATTTTTTCATGAATTCTTATGAATTTTCACTTTTTATCAATTTAGGTGTAGCACTGACCCCCGAAGAAGCTGCTGGTTTTATTGGGCTTACCGTTACCTTCTTCGCCTCGTCTCCGTCTAGGGTTTCCCGTGGTAGATGGCCCAAAGAAATGTAGAAACTGACACTTTATCTTCCTTTTTTGGGTTATTTATTCAAAAGATAAAACAGTCTCTTCTATGTAGGGTAGAGGGTTAGGATGAAAGTTCAGGTACTATTGGAACTGCAAAGATAGGAAGTCTCTTAGACAATGAATCCAGAAAATAAATGTTTCACAGCTGTATTATCACCACCCCGGATAGACCTCCTCTCACTAGGCCTAGCAACCGGTGAAGTGTAGGGTAAAGCAAATTCTCTGTCACAGACTTGGTTGTAGAACACTTGAGAAAAGTCTCTGCCACAGACTTGGTTGTAGAACACTTGAGAAAAGTCTCTGCCACAGACTTGGTTGTAGAACACTTGAGAAAAGTCTCTGCCACAGACTTGGTTGTAGAACACTTGAGAAAAGTCTCTGCCACAGACTTAGTTGTAGAACACTTGAGAAAAGTCTCTGCCACAGACTTGGTTGTCACTGAGGGACAAATTTAGAGAGCTATCATACGGTACCAGTATCTCACAGCCGGTCCGGTGATACCGTATGAGTGTAGATCCATTTAGTGTCCTTCAACTGAGCCTCCAGGCTCCTTCTGAGAAGCCAGCCTTGTGCATGGCCTTCTCCCGAGGAGTCCTCACCTGGATGCTTCTCCAGTTGCTGGGCCTCTCCTTAGGCAAGACGGCACCGGACCACTTTTGGATAATTAGGCCCCGATATCCATTCAGGCCTGTCCCTGCAGTTGCTTCGCCTCGGGCTATCCAGCGCCGAGACTCGGAATTGCATGGATCTGCACCCCAGGCCAGGAAGAGGGCTGGTCAGGAGGACCAGGACCAAACAGACAGAAGATATCTTCTGGACCGGAAACCCTGAAGCAGGGCTGATTGTGGGTCACAGACGCCTGGGTGCAGAAATATTTCTGGCTCCCCCAAGTGGGCGTGGTCATCTTACAAACTCCTCCCCTTTACAAATGTTTCTATGACAACGACTTCAACACAGAGATGTTCCCGTAAGAAGTCTTCGTTACCCTGGGATCCTCCCATGATCTTTTACCAATAAAGAAAATACAGGAAAAGCGTACACTAATGAGACCTGGAGGGGAGTCTCTCTGATGCACACAGAGGGGGCTTCTGTTAGAGAGTCTATTAGAAAGAGCCCCCCGACATAGTACAGGAGATGGTCAGAGACTGTAGACATGATACTAGAGACGGTCAGAGACTGCAATCATAGTACAGAAGATGGTCAGGCTGCACACATAATACAGGAGATGGTCAGAGACTGCAGACTTGTTACAAGAGATGGTAGTAAATAATGGCCGATCGGCCCTCTCACCTGACCCAGCGATACAGCAACAACGGTTCCTCTGATCAGGAGTCAGCTCACTCTGAATTGCCAGTGGCGGCTCCGCTGGGTAGAGCCCAGATCTGTATTCCTGCAATGACTCCATTCCTTTCTTCACCAGGGATGGTGCCAGGCTGTGTGTTTTTTTCTCTCTCTGATGGTGTTCTCTCAGCACTGCCCTCTCCCTCTGGAGTCCTGGGTGTACTTCCCTGAAAGCTTTCCCAGGCTCCTGGATTTCTCTCTCCCATTCAGCTGAGCATGCTGTGTGGGCTGCAGTTTCCGTGTTACAGTGGGGCTGCCAGTACTTGGGACCACATGTCCCACAATCCTCTTCTTTGCTCCTTTGTTTTTTCTTCCCTGGCCGTTATGAAGGCTGGGGAAGAAAGATAGTGCGCCGCTCATTAGTACAGCAGCGCACGAGGAGGAGAGGGGAAATAAGAGCCCGCGGCTGCAGTGGCGTTGCTAGGGTTGGTGTCACCTGGTGCAGAAAACATGGTATCGACCCCCCTCCACCAACTATAGTCGTCCCTCAGTACAGACCCCACTCCATTAAGTATAGACCCCCCCTCCGTCAGTGCAGACCCTTCACTAAGTATAAATACCTCCCTCAGTACAGACCCCCCCATCAGTATAGACCCCAGGACAAAACACCCCCCTTTATCAGTATAGACCCCCCTCAGGACAAACCATCCCCCCCTCCATTAGTACAAACCCCCCAGAACAAACCAACCCCCCTCCATTAGTACAGACCCCCCAGAACAAACCACCCCCTCCATTAGTTTAGACCCCCCAGGACAAATCACACCCCTCCATTAGTATAGACCCACCAGGACATACCACCCCCCCCACATTAGTACAGACCCCCAGGACAAACCACCCCCCTCCATTAGTACAGACCCCCCAGGACAAATCACCCCTCCTCCATTAGTACAGGCCCCAGGACAAACCACCCCCCTACATTAGTACAGACCCCCTAAGGACAAACCATCCCCCCTCCATTAATACAGACCCCCCTAGGACAAACCGCCCCCCCCCTCCATTAGTACAGACCCCTCCAGGACAAACCACCCCCCTCCATTGGTACAGACCCCCCCCCAGGACAAACCACCCCCTCCATTAGTCTAGACCCCCCCAGGACAAACCACCCCCCCTATTAGTACAGACCCCCCAGGACAAATCACCCCCCTCCATTAGTACAGACCCCCCAGGACAAATCACCCCCCTCCATTAGTATAGACCCCCCAGGACAAACCACCCCCCTCCATTAATACAGACCCCCCTAGGACAAACCCCCCCCTCCATTGGTACAGACCCCTTCAGGACAAACCCCCCCCCTCCATTAGTACAGACCCCCCAGGACAAACCACCCCCCTCCATTAGTACAGACCCCCCCAGGACAAACCACCCCCTCCATTAGTACAGACCCCCCAGGACAAACCCCCCCCCTCCATTAGTATAGACCCCCCAGGACAGCCCCCCCCACATTAGTATAGCCCCCCCAGGACAACCCCCCCCCCACATTAGTATAGACCCCCCAGGACCCCCCCCCACATTAGTATAGCCCCCAAGGACAAACCCCCCACATTAGTATAGACCCCCCAGGATGAACCCCCCCCCACATTAGTATAGACCCCCAGGACAAACCACCCCCCCACATTAGTATAGACCCCCCAGGACAAACCACCCCCCCCACATTAGTATAGACCCCCCAGGACAAACCACCCCCCCACATTAGTATAGACCCCCCAGGACAAAACCCCCCCACATTAGTATAGACCCCCCAGGACAAAACCCCCCACATTAGTATAGACCCCCCCAGGACAAAACCCCCCCCACATTAGTATAGACCCCCCAGGACGAACCACCCCCCACATTAGTATAGACCCCCCAGGACAACCCCCCCCACATTAGTATAGACCCCCAGGACAAACCCCCCCCCAGGACCCCCCAGACACCCCCCCCCCCACATTAGTATAGACCCCCCAGGACAAACCCCCCCACATTAGTATAGACCCCCCCAGGACAAACCACCCCCCCACATTAGTATAGACCCCCCCAGGACAAACCCCCCCAGGACAAACCCCCCCCACATTAGTATAGACCCCCCAGGACAAA
Organism: Lithobates sylvaticus; assembly: GCA_028564925.1. Taxonomy (NCBI): domain Eukaryota; kingdom Metazoa; phylum Chordata; class Amphibia; order Anura; family Ranidae; genus Lithobates; species Lithobates sylvaticus. The sequence continues at coordinate 365,659,760 of CM053028.1, forward strand.
CCACCCCCCCACATTAGTATAGACCCCCCAGGACAAACCACCCCCCCCCCACATTAGTATAGACCCCCCCCAGGACAAACCACCCCCCACATTAGTATAGACCCCCCAGGACAAACCACCCCCCCACATTAGTATAGACCCCCCAGGACAAACCCCCCCCCCCACATTAGTATAGACCCCCCAGGACAAACCACCCCCCCCACATTAGTATAGACCCCCCAGGACAAACCCCCCCACATTAGTATAGACCCCCCAGGACGAACCCCCCCCCCACATTAGTATAGACCCCCCAGGACAAACCCCCCCCCACATTAGTATAGACCCCCTAGGACAAACCACCCCCCCACATTAGTATAGACCCCCCCCCAGGACAACCCCCCCACATTAGTATAGACCCCCCAGGACAATTGCCCTCCATATTAGTATAGACCCCCCAGGACAAACCACCCCCCCTACATTAGTATAGACCCCCCAGGACAAACCACCCCCCCACATTAGTATAGAACCCCCCAGGACAAACCACCCCCCCCCACATTAGTATAGACCCCCCCAGACAAACCACCCCCCACCACTAGGCTAATTAAAAACCACCCGGGCGGCAGCTGGAGAGGACAGTGTGCAGCCGCGCCGCCCGGGTGGAGAACAGAGCGTGTGTGATGCTACCTACCAGCACAAGCCTCACACACGCTCTGTTCTAAACAAGTCGGGCTCGGCCACGGAACGCCCCCCCCCTGGCGTCACTGCGCGAGAGAGCCGCCTACGGACAAGGAGAGGAGGAGGAGGGGGAGCACTCTGGCGCTCCAGCGCCCCCACCTCTGTGGCGCCTCGGTGCACTGCACCCTGTGCACCCGGTGACGGATCGGCCCTGCCCTGAAGCACGTGATTTCAGTACCTTAAATGCCTTCTCCCAGAATTCACAGCAGGACAAACACTCCCACTGGGCTGGGCTGCGTCCCCATACTTGCCGGCAATGACAGCGACACCTGTGGCCAAGTAGGACCAGCCAGACTGGTACTGAAACCATAATTTGGCATAATTAACCCTAAAACCCAACTGTGGTTTCAGGAATATTAACTTTGAAAAACACATAGCGTGTGCTCGTCAGAAGCCAGCGCTACATACACCCCTCTCCCATTTAGACGATGTCCTCATCATCTGGGAAGAAAGGAAATATCCTAGAAAAATTGTAAGTACCTGAACTTTTAAGGTTGGAAGGGGAAATGGGAAAGAGACACAAAAAACATTGAACATTGCAATACTTAAAATGGTTGACAAAAACAGGTTACACATTACACAACCCAATTCCTGACTATCTACACCACCCACTCTCCGCTCCGGTAGCTTGATAGACGTTCTTGGTGAATCCTGGAAAAGAAAACACACACAAAAAAACAAAACACACACTAAACTTCTAAAAGGCAGAGTCTCATTCCCAATGAGACTCTCTTCCATACTGAAAATTTTTAAATGCTAGCGAGCAAGAGACCAAAAATTTTGTGCAGACCCACACCACCTAGTGGCAAGAGTCATGAAGTGCAAGTCCTTCTTTGAAATAGGTGCTGTGGCCTGTGGATGATCTTGACACCGAGCTACCTTAGGAAAACTAACCCTGACTGGCTACCCCAAGTTTAGAAAAAACACGGTTCTGGTAGCTTTCCTACCAATAGAATCTTGGGTCAGGCAAAGTCCCCTGAGCGTCTACTGTGGTTATAAAATAGACTACGTTGTCTCTTCCTGGCCGGCAAATCACAACTTTGTCCGAGTAAAGGTGTCTCCCATAACTCCAATGCTGGAGACAGCTGGTGAATCGCTCGTACATGTCAGGGGTACACACTTTCTTTGGGAAAGGTTTAGGAACTTTGAGATAATCCCACACATCGTTTGCATACCAGTCCTCACGATTCTCCTCAATTACCTCCATATTTTCCTTAGGCACGTAAGGGAACTCCAGTCCATATTCTGTTGCCACCAGCTCATTTAGCAGCCGCTGGGACTGTGCGAGCCTGGGAAGAGCTTGAGCACTTCCATCCCCGGGAGGCACACAGGAGTCTGGTGATTTGCGCACCATTGTAAAATCAGACAGTCTTTTAGGCCCAGACACACTGACATTTCTAGGCACAGTCTCGCTATGTACAGTTCTAGGGATTCCCGCCCGTGGATATGCACTCCCCGAATTAAGGGCTAGCCAGCCCGATATGTCTCTGCAAGTTGCAGCCACATCATCCCGATTTGCCCACAACAACTCCTGGGATAAAGTCTCGAACAGATCGTCATCTCCACTAACATGGGAGAGAGAATCTATTTCCGAGTCCCGCAACTCTTCGGTCAGTAAATAGTTATGTACAGTCCTGCTTAACACAATCGCCCCAGATTTCTCACCGGTAACTGTGGTGGGCTTCTCGGGAACGACCTCCTTCCTCCGATCTGCTCCAGATGAACTTGGCGGTGGTCCTCTACTGCGGCTGCAGGAGGCCTTGGCATGGCCCACTCTTTTTGAAGCAGGCACGGTGGTGGTGGTGATGGTGGACGAAGCCATATCCATGACCTTTGGAGCAGCTTCTCCAGCATACGGTAGCAACAGCATCTCCCTCCGGGACACTGGCAGCAGCAGGCAGCGTAGAAACGGTAGGCCTCAACATAGGAGTGTAGACTGTAGACTCCTCGGTGGTAACGCCGTGGCCCAGTCCATTCAGGAATATTAACTTTGAAAAACACATAGCGTGTGCTCGTCAGGAGCCAGCGCTAAATAGGTATTTAATACGTTTTCACTGGACTATTTTTCATTTATTGGACTTTTTTATCACTTTTTTCGAATTTCATTAACACTTGTTATTTATAATTCTTTTTATAATTCATTTTTATAAATTATGTTATGTTTGACTTATTAGAGGGGTAGATCAATTTTTCTCACTAATATTGCAATCAATTAATCACTCATAGGTGTTTATATTTAATTAATTTATAGTATTTGTGTATGTGCGCGGCTTTTTCCTTTTGTTATACAGTCATGGCCGAAATTGTTGGCACCCCAGAAATTTTTCGTCGACATTTAAATGAAATGAAGCGCTATGGCAGGAGACCCAGGAGGACCCCACTGCTGACACAGAGACATAAAAAAGCAAGACTACAGTTTTCCAAAATGTACTTGTGTAAGCCAAAATCCTACTGGGAAAACTACTTGTGGACAGATGAGACCAATATAGAGCTTTTTGGTAAAGCACATCATTCTACTGTTTACAAAAAACGGAATGAGGCCTACAAAGAAAAGAACACAGTACCTACAGTGAAATGGTGGAGGTTCAATTATGTTTTGGGGTTGTTTTGCTGGCTCTGGCACTGGGTGCCTTGAATGTGTGCAAGGCATCATGAAATCTGAGGATTACCAAAGGATTTTGAGTCGCACTGTAGAGCCAAGTGTCAGAAAGCTGGGTTTGCGTCCGAGATCTTGGGTCTTCCAGCAGGACAATGACCCCAAACGTACGTCAAAAAGCACCCAGAAATGGATGGCAACAAAGCGCTGGAGAGTTCTAAAGTGAACAGCCAGCTTCTTTAGCAATGACCTTTTGTGACTTACCTTGTGGAGGGTGTCAATGAATGTCTTCTGGACACCTGTCAAGTCAGCAGTCTTCCACATGATCGTGAAACCTACTGAACCATACTGAGAGATCATTTAACCACTTCAGTCCCGGACCATTTGGCTGGCCAAAGACCAGAGCACTTTTTGCGATTCGGCACTGCGTTGCTTTAACTGACAATTGCACGGTTGTGCGGCGTGGCTCCCAAACAAAATTGACATCCTTTTTCCCCACAAATAGAGCTTTCTTTTGGTGGTATTTGATCACCTCTGCGTTTTTTTTTTTTTTTTTTTTTTGCGCTATAAACAAATAAAGAGTGACAATTTTGAAAAAAACTCAATATTTTTGACTTTTTGCTATAATAAATATCCACAAAAAATATATCTAAAAAAAATTTTTTCCTCAGTTTAGGCCGATACGTATTCTTCTACATATTTTTGGTAAAAAAAATCGCAATAAGCGTTTATTGATTGGTTTGCGCAAAAGTTATAGCGTATACAAAATATGGGATATTTTTATGGCATTTTTATTAATAATTTTTTTTTTACTAGTAATGGCGGCGATCAGCAATTTTTATCGTGACTGTGACATTATGGCAGACAGATCGGACACTTTTGTCGCTTTTTTGGGACCATTCACATTTATACAGCGATCAGTGCGATTAAAAATGCATTGATTATTGTGTAAATGTGACTGCCAGTGAAGGAGTTAACCACTATGGGGCGCTGAAGGGGTTAAGTGTGTCCTCGGATGTGTTCTAACTGTAGGGGGGATGGGCTACGCGTGTCACGACACTGATCACTGCTCCCGATCACAGGGAGCTGTGATCAGTGTCCTGTCATTGGGAAGAATGGGGAAATGCATCAGCATTTCCCCGTTCTTCCTCCCCGTGAGACGATCGCAAGTTTCCCTGCGGACATCGAGTCCGCGGGACCCGCGATCACATTCACGGAGCTTGTGGCGGTCGCGCGCGCCCCACATGCCATGTCTTAAAGGGCAACAATACGATTAGGAAGATGCTGGATTTTGTGCTCGGCCTGTCCACGCACCAAAGAATTTTGCATGTGCAGATAAAACATATTTTCCTGCACCTTCATAATCGTGCCACCTGAGGTACAAGTTGAGCCCTTTGGCACATCTGCGCATGAGCCAGACCATTAAACATGAGAGTGCAGGTAAGGGGTGGTGGGGCCAGCAGTAAGGGGACTGAATTGCCTCTTTTTTTTTTAAAAAAGATTTTTATTTAGCATAACAAAAAATATACAGACAAAATGCCAGGTAAGTGAGACAACGTGTACAGGTACAAAAGAGATTTCACAGTGATCGAGTTATCAGGGCCATCATCATCAACAGGGCCAGATTAAGAGCATCATGGGCCTGGTGCTGAGGATTTTGGTGGGCCTTTTTATGGAAACAAAATGAAAATGCAAACAATTTTTCGCTAAAACAAATTTAATATACTCTCACCAGTAATATCACTCATGCAGCCTTTGAGCAGCAGCAACACCAGCAATACCACCTGCTATGCAGTCTCTCACCAGCAGCAACATAGAGAGACCACATTTCCAAACTGCCATTCAGGGACAACCCCCCCTTCCCAAAAAAAGATGAGGGTGGGGGATGTAGTCTCGGGGTTGATGGGGAAATCGGCGGTGAAGGTGATTTGTCAGGCAAATGGCTGGTGTTAGCACTTAAAATCATCCTGACATCATGCTTGATATGGTGTCAGTGGGAACCTGAGCTTGTCACTTCCCACCAGATGCAGCTTGTTACTTGCCACCATTGCTTGCCACCAGATGCAGCTAGTCACTTGCCACCCATAGCCTACCACCAGATGTAGCGTATCACTTTGAAGAGTTACCTGCCACTTGCCACTGATAGCCTGCCACCGGATACAGCGTGCCACTTGCCACCGACATACTTCCACCAGATATAGTGTGTCACTTGACACCAGCAGCCTGTCACCAGATACAGTGCGCCACTTGCCACCGACAGCCTGTCACCAGATACAGTGTGCCACTTGCCACCAACAGCCTGTCACCAGATACAGCATGCCACTTGCTGACAGCCTGTCACCAGATACAGTGTGCCACTTGCCACCCGACAGCCTGTCACCAGATACAGTGTGCCACTTGCCACCTATAGCCTGCCACCAGATACAGCGTTCCACTTGCCACCTATAACCTGCCACCAGATACAGCGTGCCACTTGCCACTGAAAGCCTGCCACCAGATACAGCGTGTCACTTGCCATGACAGCCTATCACCAGATACAGTGTGCCACTTGCCACCGATAGCCTGCCACCAGATTCAGCGTGCCACTTGCCACCGACAAACTTATGAACCAGTTTATTTTCCCATCATAAAGAACAACCAAACAGTTAAACAATGGAGTTTCCTCCAGGAGGAAAGAGACAGAATCTACATGATATGATTACAGCCCTAGTGAAGTTTATTGTTAATTTATGATATACTGGCTTTGGATCATGGAACATCACAAACTCCTCTACTATGTCATTGTAAAGTCAGCTGTACTGATGTAAAACCTCTTCCTGTACCTATAATGTATAGTCATATGATACAGGCATGTACTTTGTCCTATATTTACAATAATTTATGCATATTCCTGTTGTGGCCAGCTTTATAAGATTGTTTTTCATGGCTATACAAAAGCTGTCTGACAAAAACTAGTACTGAGGACTGCAGGTCATTGAAGAGGTTAAGTGGCTATTAGAATATCTAAGATTTATGGCATGCGTGTGTATATACAGTTCATATATACATATATATATATATATATATATATATATATATATATATATATATATATATATATAAAGTTGTGTGAAAAAGTATTTGTCCCCTTTCTTATTTTGATTTTTTTGGCATATTTGTCACACTTTAATGATTCAGATCATAAAAAAATTGTATTATTACGCAAAGATAACCTGAGTAAATACTTAAATTATGGTTTAATTTATTAAGGCAAAAAAGCTGTCCAAACCTGCCTGGCTTTATGTGAAAAGGTAATTGCCCCCTAAATCTAATAACTGGCTGTGCCACCCTTGGCGTCAACAACTGCAATCAAGCGTTTGCGATAACTGGCAATGAGTCTTTCACATAGCTGTGGAGCAATTTTGGCCCACTCTTCTTTGCAGAATTGTTTTAATACAGCCACATTGAAGGGTTTTCCAGCATGAACGGCCTGTGTAAGGTCATGATACAGCATCTCAATTGGATTTAATTGACAAAGAAAAGGTAAAACCTATAAGCCGCGCACCCTGGACCAATCAATAATAGTATAATAAATCAGAGCAGCCCGTAGTGTGACCTATGGTCAAATATGTGAAAAAAAAATGAATTAATAAATTATTTCCATACTGGGCTCATATGTATCTATCAAATCAAAATATATATTATTAAAATAATAATAAAGTCCATAAACCACCACCAACAACTCTTGAATCGTGTGCACAGTGAAGTATGCAAATTCACCCATGACATATGTCAAATAAGCAGGGATAGATATAGAGATGTATCCACCAATGAAAGCGGCCCCCAATGATGATTCAGCCAAACGAAGATAGAGGATCATATATCAAGAAAAGAAGAGGGAAATCCTCATAGTGCAACTTGTAGCTAATTTATTTATATAAAAATGTATTAACATACAGTTTAGTACACTTTAAAAAGCCCATGAAGTAAGCAGGCATGCCGATCGCTTCCCATCTGTGCTCCAATAGGATGGCGGAAGTGACGTGTTACGCACTAGACGACCGGGGGAAGATGGCACATGTTCTTCACTGAATTTGCATACTTCACTGTGCCCATGATTCAAGAGTCATTGGCGGTGGTTTATGGACGTTATCATTATTATTATTATTATATTTTGGTATGGAAATAATTTAGCCCAGAGTTGTCCGGGTGGAAGTTGGAGATGCAGTGCTAGGCTGTCGGTGGCCTTGGAGGGAGCTCCCCAGTCTGGGGGGTTGACCTTGGGCCTGGGCTTGGGTGTGGACGGGACCCTCCTACAACACACAGAGGTGTCCTGGCCAAGAGGAGCAAGGGAGAGGACAGTGGAAAAGAGCACTGCCAGGCAAGTCTCCAAGGAGGGAGAACAGGTCCCAGCCAGAAGGGCGGGTGAGTGAAGCACAGTTGAGAAGACTGGGGAGACATGCCTGAGAGGGCGGGTGAGTGAAGCACAGTTGAGAAGACTGGGGAGACATGCCTGAGAGGACTGATAAAGAGCAGTCTGAGATGGGTATAGAACCAGGAGAGAAGACTGGGGATGGATGCCTGAGAGGACTGGGAGATTGCAGTCTGAGATGGGTGCAGAACCAGGTGAGAGAACTATGCAAACATGGGCAGTGGAGAAAGGAAGCTGCAGCCAGGAGGGCACAGTAGCCATGTGGACAGCTAGCACTAAAGAACTACCTTATCTTTTTTGTTATACTTAAAGGGGCCTGCGAAGGGCATCTAGCTTAGGCCTGGTTGAGTCGGTTCCGACATACAACTCAGTGCTAGCTGGTCCTGCAAACATAAGTAAGTGAAGTGCTGGAGGTATTGAGGAGTAATAGTCTGCAAGCAAGTGTTGTGCTAGAGGGAAGACTGGAGTGTATATATCGAGAGTGTATATAGTTGTCCTATGTAAATGTTCTTCAATCAACTGGGCATCCCATATACCCTAATGCCCCATACACACGGTCGGAAATTCCGACGGAAAATGTCCATGTTGTCGGAAAATCTGTCCGTGTGTGGGCTCCATCTGACTTTTTCCATCGGAAATTCCAACTGAAAAAATTTGAGATCCTGCTCTCAAATTTTCCGACAACAAAATCCGATCTGACTTTTTCCGATCATGTGTAGAGAATTCCGACGGACAAAGTGCCACGCATGCTCAGATCAAATTACGAGACCAAAGCTATTGGCTACTAGCCTCTACGTAGTTCCGTCGTACGCAATGAACGTCACCACGTTCGGAATGATCAGATTTTCCGACAACTTTGTCCGACCGTGTGTATGCAACACCAGTGTCGGGCAAAATCCGTCGGAAAAAATCTGACGGATTTTGTGGTCGGAATTTCCGACCGTGTGTATTCAAGTTAATTCCCCTCAATAAAAATACAAAACAAAGTGCATGGACTGTTCTCTGTCTAAAGCCCCATACACACGCGCGGATTATCCGAGGACCAGGTCCGTCAGACCATGTCCGTCATACTTTGTCTGATGTTGGTTTTGCATACACACGGTCGGACAAAGTTGTCGGAAAATCCGATCATTCTGAACGTGGTGACGTTTGTTGCCTACGACGGGACTACGTAGAGGCTAGTAGCCAATAGCTTTGGTCTTGTAATGTGATCTGAGCATGCGTAGCACTTTGTCCGGTCGGACTACCATACACACGATCGGATTTGGTGTGATCGGACCGTGTTGTCGGAAAATCTATCCAGCAGGAGATAGGACTTTGTCCGTCGGACAATACGACGTACACTGTCCGATGGTGCATACACATGGTCTGATTTTTCAACAACATTGTCCGATCGGACAGAATCCATGCGAAAATCCGACCGTGTGTATGGGGCTTAAGAGTGAATAGAAATCGTGTGCCTGGTTGGGCGGGTTGACAGGAGAACTGCAATGGAGAAAGGGTATTTTGCCTATCATCTAGAAAATAAAGCACCACATCCCTTATAAAATATTTTAGAAAGTTTAAAGAGGTATATGGGATTTTTGAGGTGTCAAATTAGAACAAAATTATTTTATAAAAGTAGAAATTTATTCAAACAGTAAAAGCAGACATACAAAGAGTAAATATTGATATTACAGTACTAATACATGTGCTGACTGATTTCATCTCTGCAGGTTTCGCCTTAGTAATTGGCTTCTTCAGGAGTATAATTGATATCAGGCACAATGAGCACTGGAAGTAAACAGATTTTTTTAAGAAACAGAACAATCAACAATTACAACAATATCAAAATATATAAATATATACAAATTTGACAAATTGAAAGAACATCCATCGACTGGGAAAATGCATAGCACCAAAGCCATAATTGGTCACAATATTTACCCGTGCATTCAAGAAACTGTTTGCATATGCATTGGGGCTCCAGAGTCATGGGGATATGAACAATCGGATCATCGGGTAAGGCCATAGAGGACTACAATATTCAGCAGCCCTCACAAGGGTACTGCTACATATATATCTCAATAAATAAATACGTAAATATTAAAATATAAAGCCATGATATATGCAAACATAGGTTTCATCAATAAATGGAGCATGTCACCATAGGCTTTTATTTAATAAAGCAAAGAGCAATGTGAAAAGTACATTAACTCAAAGAAATCAATTAGAACTCATAATTCATTGTTCTGATGTACCGTAAGCTGATGAAAAATGAAATCTGATTTTTTTTTTTTTGCAGATGGTAACTGCATTTCATTGATTTTTGCAATATGTAATTAAACAAGCTCCAAAGTGACATCAATGTGTAATGTTCAAATGAAGCTGCATATGAATTACTCAAACCATTTTAGGAATAGGGATTAGCCAAACAAAGGTTCGGTTCGCACCAGAACATGCGAACAGGCAAAAAATTTGAGCAAACATGCAAACCCTATTAAAGTCTATGGGACATGAACATGAAAAATCTAAAAAAATCTAAAGTAACGAACGCCCCCCCCTCCTGAACCATACCAGGCCACTTGTCCTCAACATTAGGAGGGTGCTTGGGGGTCCCCCCAAAGCACCTTGTCCACATGTTGATGGGGGCAAGGGCCTTTTCCAGACAACCCTGGTCATTGGTTGTTGGGGTCTGCGGATGGGGGGCTTATCGGAATCTGGAAGCCCCCTTTAACAGATCCCGGCCCCCCCACCATGTGAATAGGTATCGGGTACATTGTACCCCTACCCATTCACCAAAAAAGTGTCAAAAAGTAAAAACCACAATAGACAGTTTTTGCCCATTTCTTTATTTAAAAAAAAAATTGTGTCCCGCAGGGACGCACGGGCAGGGCCAGCTGCTGACGTAATGGGATGTCACATGACATCAGAAGGGGCGAGGTTACACGGTTACCTCACCGGGTGGCCCCACCCTCGCCTATATAACAGCTGTCACAGACAAGAGACAGCAGTTGCTGAGAGGCCTCCCATCAAGGTGGAGCTTTTTTTTTGTATTTTTTGGGTCCGTCGGGCGGCATAATTGAAGATGGATGAACATCGCAGGACACTCTTTTTTTTTCTTTTTTAATAAAGGATTTGTCAAAAACTGTCTGTTGTGGTTTTTTTTTTTTTGACACTTTTTTTGGTGAATGAGTAGGGGTACAATGGCCAGGAATGTCAGGAAGAGGTCCTTGTCCACATCAGCACCCTTCCCAAAGCACCCTGGTAAGCGGCCTGGTATGGTTCAGGAGGGGGGGCTCGGTCACCCCCCCCTTTCCTGGCCTGCCAGGCTGCTTGCTTGGATAAGGGTCTGGTATGGATTTTGGGGGGACCCCACGCCAATTAAAAAAAAATATTGGTGTGGAGTTCCCCCTTAAAATCTATGCCAGACCCAAAGGGCCTGGTATATATTTGGGGGGATCTCATACTGTTTTTTTTTTATTTTGGCATGCAGTGCCCCTTAAAATCTATACCAGACCCAAAGGACCTAGTGTGGATTTTGGGGGGACCCCATGCCGTTTTTTTTTTCTTAATTCTGTCATAGGGTTCCCTTTAACCACTTCAATGCACTGTATTGTATACTCTTCAATGACCGCACTGTATATATAACTACATAGTTACATAGTAGGTGAGGTTGAAAAAAGACACAAGTCCATCAAGTTCAACCTGTGTGTGTGCTCTTATGTCAGTATTGCATTGTATATAGGCATACCCCACTTTTAAGTACACAATGGGGTTTATTTACTAAAGCTGGAAAGTGAAAAATCAGGCTCACTTCTGCATAGAAAAAAAAAATAATAATAAGGGAAAGGGGGTGGGAAGCAGGGATTGGAAGGGAGAATTGGCGGGGTGAAGTCAAATTGGCAGATTGAAAAAGTAATTTACTGCCATCGATCAAAAACCATTTGGTGGTTAGTTAGTTGCCGTAGCCTTAACGTATTAGGAATAAAGGGGAGGGGTACTGGGTCCTTTAGAGGCGGGCCCAGAAAAAAGAGGCTACTATGTGGAAACAAACATTGATCGAAAACAAAGTGTTCTTTGAGTCAAAAAGATAAATTTATTTATAAACACTTGTGTATTTCCCATATAATAAGATTTCAGTCACCTGGATATCTAGAACCAACAAATAAGTACAACACTAGACAAGACGTATACTGGACACCATATAGACAACATATAAAGCATCACGTATTGATGAGCAGTGAAAAAACATAAAAGGAACAACAGATAATTCTTGATATAAGTATTCAAAAAAATGCCAAATGTGATCAGATGGCCTATATACGTTCCGATCATGAATATTTAGGCACTAATAGAGCTATTATTGGAGCCAATTTCAATTGGAAAGCCTGCTTTAATTTGTTGATTGTGGCAGGTCAGCACGATGTGCCTGCTGACACCGAAGACATGGAGACGGATTCTATTTAGAATAGGCTGAGGTTAAACATCCTGGCTAGGAGACATTTAAATTTCCGTGTAAAAAAGAAGAAGTCCTTGTTAGGTTCAGTTTAAATAAGCTGAACCACTGGCCAAGTGTTAATTTCAGCTGTCCATGTATAACTGCTAAGCACCCGAAAAGAGCCTTTAAATGAAAATTGCTGTTTCCCAAGCCTATTTTTGTGGGACGCTGCCCTGCTATAGAGCAGGTGCTGACAGTTCAAACACAGAAAAACATCCTGGTTCAGATAAAACTCAAGTGTCCATATTTCAAAGTACCTGGATAGAGTTCTTTTAACATATGGCAATTAGCTGATTATTCTAAAGCCCCATACACACGGTCGGACTTTTTCATCAATTTGGTCCGATCGGACAAGGTTGTTGAAAAATCAGACCGTGTGTATGCACCATCGGACAGTGTTCGTCGGTTTGTCCGTCGGACAAAGTCTTATCTCCTGCTGGAAAGATTTGCCGTCAACCCGGTCCGATCACACCAAATCCGATCGTGTGTACGGTTGTCCGACCGGACAAAGTGCTACGCATGCTCAGATCACATTACAAGACCAAAGCTATTGGCTACTAGCCTCTACGTAGTCCCGTCGTAGGCAACAAACGTCACCACGTTCAGAATGATCGGATTTTCCGACAACTTTGTCCGACCGTGTGTACGCAAAACCAACATCGGACAAAGTATGACGGACATGGTCCGACGGACCTGGTCCGCGGATTGTCCGACCGTGTGTATGGGGCTTTAGAGACATCAAAGTTAGTGGATACGTACTTTTTAAAAACCTCAGTAGTCAAAAAGGTGAATGAAATGGTGAGATAGGCTTGTAAGCTTATTACGTTACCCAACTGACGTCATTCTTATGTAGATGAGATGACAAGGATTCCAATCTCTTCAGCCAATATGAAAATTGCCAATGCCGTCTGGATGTTTGCGGACCAAGGTAGTGATGTCCACTCCGCGTCCTTAAGGTGGATAACCACCAAGTTCCAAGGGGGCCAGCTGGCCGTATATGACGCTCTGTTTGTGGCTGTTTCCCGACTTCCGACGGACATTCGGGATTTAGTCAGCGCAGCTCACATTCTTCGTGCCTCTGCTCTGTTTAGTGCTCATCGACTGCCCATCACATGATGCGTGACGTGACGCGTTTCGCAAAGGGCGTAATTGCTATTGCTTCTTCCTGACGTATGCTGGAAAGATGTTGGTGTTCCTATTTTATACCGTGATTTTCAAACATCAACAGGAGTTAACCTGGAGGAAGGTAATTGCGCTTGGAGTGTTGTGTCAATTTAAACCGTTGATAGTACAATTGTCATAGTAATTAAGCAGTAAATGCTATTCATATAAATGCCGGTTTAATTAGACATTGAAAGAGTTACGTGTGTTGGACAACGGGCAAGAAAACATCTATACAAAAACGTTTAGTACACTTAAAACAGGGGCAAGTGAGAAAATAAGTATTTTCATATCACCCGACCGCTGAACATATTTACAATAGGGTGGAATAATAGAATAGAGAAAATGATAATGAAAAACTTGTAAAACTGCTCCAGCTTTGCAGTGACGGGCGTCAATACAGTACGGTGTCAAAAACACAGCATCATTGTGGTTGTTGGAGCAAACAGCAGAGAGACTATAGGTGCAGCGTCCCGGTATATAGGATTGAAATTCAAACCGGGTGGAGGGGGATGCAGGGGAATGCATGTCGCTCGTTTAGAGCTGACTATAAGTACACCAGCCAAAGGAGAAATTCACTATTGCAGAGATACCCTATTTGCTTATCCTAATTAAAGGTACTGACCAACCATAGTGAAGGGAAAGGGAAGAAGTAGTTATTTATAAGACATTCAATTTAATTTAATTTAAAGTCGCTCATATGTAAAGATGCCACTGTGAGAGTGCAGAGCGGTCTGAGCGTTTTGGTTGGTGTACCATAGAAATTGGTACACCAACGGCCCTTTCAAAGAATTAGTTAGGGCTATTGGCTGAAGTTCCACCGATATAATTCATAATATAACGAAATTACTCCAAATGGGGAAGAATACAAAATAGAACAAGAATATATGGGAAATACACAAGTGTTTATAAATAAATGTATCTTTTTGACTCAAAGAACACTTTGTTTTCGATCAATGTTTATTTCCACATAGTAGCCTCACTTCTGCATAGAAACCAATGAGCTTCTAACCCCAGATTGTTCAATTAAGCTTTGGTAATAAAACCTGGAAGCTCATTGGTTTCTATGCAGAAGTGAGCCTGATTTTGCACTTTCCAGCTTTAGTAAATAAACCCCATTGTGTACTTAAAAGTGGGGTATGCCTGTAACCCTGTATGTTGTGGTCGTTCAGGTGCCTATCTAATAGTTTTTTTAACCACTTAAGGACCGAGCCTCTTTCAGAGATTTGGTGTAAAAACACTTTTTTTGCTAGAAAATTACTCAGAACCCCCAAACATTATATATTTTTTTCTAACACCCTAGAGAATAAAATGGTCGGTCGTTGCAATACTTTCTGTCACACCGTATTTGCGCAGCGGTCTTACAAGCGCACTTTTTTTGGAAAAAATACACTTTTTTAAATATTTTTAAAATAAGACAACGGTAAAGTTAGCCCAACTTTTTTTTTATATTGTGAAAGATAATGTTATGCCGAGTAATGTGATACCCAACATGTCTCCAAGCTCGTGGAATGGCGACAAACTTTTACCCTTAAAAATCTCCATAGACGATATTTAAAAAAATCTACAGGTTGCATGTTTGAGTAACAGAGGAGATCCAGGGCTAGAATTATTGCTCTTGCTCTAATGATCACAGCGATACCTCACATGTGTGGTTTGAACATCGTTTTCATATGCAGGCGCTGCTCACATATGGGTTCACCTCTAAACACGAGCTCGGCGGGACAGGGCGCGTTTAAAAAAAAAAATTGGTGTCACTTTTATTCCTATGACAAGGAATGTAAACATCACTATATAGAAAAAAAGACCTCAAATCTCATATTTACACTAAAATGCAGAAATAATAAAAAAAAAAAATGTCATAAAAAAAATAAATAAATATAAATAAATAAATGTCTCTTTAAGAGCTATGGGCGGAAGTGACGTTTTGACGTCGCTTCCACCCTGCAATGGTATGGAGACGGGTGGGGGCCATCTTCCCTTCACTCATCTCCATACCACACATGGAAGAGGACTCCATCGCCACGCCGATAAAAGTGATCTTGCAGCGAATCCACTAAAGAAACCACTTTTATCTGAAAGCGGACCGCCCGCTGAAGAAGAGGATACCGGGGTTAAGAGCCACCGTATAACGATGGCGGGCGGTCCATAAGTGGTAAATTATTGATGCTCCCTGCTGAAACTACTGTGATGTGTGAATTCCACATCCCTAATTCTCTTACAGTAAAGAACCCTCTACGCAGTTTAAGGTTAAACCACTTCTCTTCTAAGTTTAGTGAATGGCCGTGTCTTTTAAATAAACCTTTCGCCGGAAAAGTTTTATCCCTATTGTGGGGTCACCAGTACAGTAAATCATATCCCCTCTCAAGTGTTTCTTCTCCAGAGAGAATAAGTTCAGTGCTCGTAACTTTCCTCATAACTAAGGTCTTCCAGTCCCTTTATTAGCTTTATTGCCCTTCTCTGGACTCTCTCCAGTTCCAGCACACCCTTCCTGAGGACTGGTGCCCAGAACTGGACAGCATACTCCAGGTTCGGCCGGACTAGAGTCTTGTAGAGTGGGAGAATTATTGTTTTATCTCTGGAGTTAATCCCCTTTTTAATGCAATGCAGTTCTGTTTGCTTTGCTTGCAGCAGCTTGGCATTGCATTCCACCGCTGAGCCTATCATCTCCTAGGACCCCCAGGTCCTTCTCCATCCTAGATTCCCCCAGAGATTCTCCCCCTAGTGAGTAGATTGCATTCATATTTTTGCCACCCAAATGCATTATTTTACACTTTTTAAAGTTCTTTTTAAAGAAGTAAAATTATTTATCTAAGAACCATGAGAGGAAAGGCTGCAGTCCAACAGTTTGCCTAATATTGGTGCAATGGATTACATACAACTTATAAAGTATTGCAAAAAAAGGTTGCGCGCCAGATAGGGGAGGGGAGTGGGAAGAAACAGCAATGTGCATTCAGAGTTTATACTTCTTCTATGGGGAGCGAGTTGCTGCTTAGTGTCCTAGAGCAGGGGTCTCCTAACTTTCCAAACAATTACTGGTATCAAGAGAAAGAATAGTGCCCTATCATTGGTGTCAGTGGGAGGAATTGTGCTCCATTGTTGGTGTCAGTCTAAGGAATAGTCCCATGTATTAGGAGGTGGAATAGTGCCAATTGTTGATAAAAGGGGAAGAAATAGTGCCCCTTCATTGGTGTCAGTGGAGAAAATGGTACCCCATTTTTGGTGCCCATGGGCCAGATAAAGATAAGGAAAGGGCCGCATCTGGCCCCCGGGCAGCAGTTTGGAGACCACTGTCATAGAGCAATGTCATTGTATTTGTTTGCTACTGCTAGAGCACACAATGTGGGTAGAAGATGGAGTAGACAGAGTGGATGGAAGCCAAAGTAGACAGAGTGGGTGGAAGCCAGAGAGGACAAAGTGGGGGAGATGGAGGAGATACAGTAGATGAAAATTGGAGCAGATAGAGTAGGGGAGATAAAGAAGAGAGATTTGTGAAGATGAAGTGAACAGCGTGGGGGAGAAGGAGCAGACAGCATCAGCAATATGTGAAAAACTCATTGTACACTGTTCTAGAGTCATTCTAAACACACAGGACTTTCTGACAGATATGGTAACATCAGGAGGAGGGGTGGGGGGAGAGTTGGGGGTCGATAACAACAACTCTGCTTCAGCTCCACTAAGAGGACTGATCTTTGCTTCCAGCAGAGTCAAATTCTGGGCAGCATAAGTCTGATTCTAAAGCTGGCCATAGGCAGTTCAAACAATGTACGGGCAGGCTAATTGTACCTAAGTTGATTGATCAGTACAACCAGCATGTCAGATTTTTCATGTGACTATTGCCAGTGGCTATAGCTGCTAGCAATAATTGCTGTGTGTTCTCCCAGCAGGGATGACTCCCCATGCCCCATCACCGACAGAACACAATAGCTTTGTGGAAGGGAGTCTCCAATCAACACTGACTGTTTTTGCAGGAAAGAAAATTGCACCATCTATCATACCAGAATCATTGGCCCTCAAAGATGACTTTTAGTATTCATGCATAGTTTCAATGGAAATTGAGAGCTACAGCTGCTAATTCTGGTACCATTTTGTGGACACACTAGATGGTGTCAACTCCACCCAATCAAAAGGGCTTAGGAGTGTGATTTAGCAGAGCTAAAGTGTTTAGTTATACTTTAGCAAACCATATTTTACAGTTTGACAACCAACATATTATTGGATAGAATGAAACTACCATTTGAAAAATACCAAACATGATATACTGTACATAGAATTTCATGTGACCAGTTTGATTTTTTTAAAAGTAAAAAGCTTTACTGAAAGTTTACAGATTACAATATATCAGTAGCCGTCAATAGCAATAGCACAATTCAAGTACCGTATATAAGTATAATATGAATAGAAATGTACAGAGCTCACAGAAATCTCAAATCGGTAAAAAAAATCAAGGAGTAGCAAAGTTCTAAGACATGAATAATAATGTACTTATGCGCTGCTAAGTATAAATAAAGTGAATAAACAATGGAACAGCTGCAAACATTGATTAGTGATCTCAAACACTAGCTAAAAATAGATAAATGGGTGTATAATGGTGCGCTAGTTCAAATTCCTAAGTGTACATATAAATAACACAGTGATCGATTAAACACGCCATAGATACAATATATAATCAAAAAATAGAAAATGTGAAAAAAATATATTAAAAAATATATAAAAGCAAAAGTCCAGGTGCAAAACAATTAATTCCAGTCCATAATGTGATTATAATCTACCATATCCAGTGAAAAAATATATTAGGTGCAAAAAATATCCAGTGAGAAAATGTTGCATCCACCGCCACCAATAGATGAAATGGCTGCTCACCTCAAATTATGACCATAAGGCCAAACAAAGCTTTGATGTCCAAAAGGGTATCTGCTGGGCTTCACACTGCACAACTTCAAAGACCCAGCTGTAATGCTCAACATCCGTGACTCACGGTGCGCAAACACTCAGAAAGAGCACAAATACACCATAGCGCAATATTGCCAGTAAATGTAATAAAAATGTAATAAATATCTGCTTACAGTTCAATGACATCTGTGATAACGATATGCAGGAAAAACGCTTCCTCACCACACTTCCGCACAATGTCGACACAAGAAGTGACATCACAGGAGAAGTAGGAGGGTCAAGGTGGTAAGTAGGGATGAGCCGAACACCCCCTGTTCGGTTCGCACCAGAACTTGCGAACAGACAAAAAATATGAACATGCGAACACCATTAAAGTCTATGGGACACGAAAGTGAAAAATCAAAAGTGCTAATTTTAAAGGCTTGTATGCAAGTTATTGCCATAAAAAGTGTTTGGGGACTTGTATACTGCCCCAGGGGACATGTATCAATGCAAAAAAAAGTTTTTAAAACAGCAGTTTTTTCAGGAGCAGTGATTTTAAGAATGCTTAAAGTGAAACAATAAAAATTAAATATTCCTTTAACCACTTGCCGACCGCCCCATGTAGATATACGTCGGCAGAATGGCACGTACAGGCAGAACCACGTACCTGTACGTGCCATTCTTTAGGCGGTTGGGGGGTCCGATCGGACCCCCCTCCGCCGGCGGGGACGGTCGGCATCGCTTCAGGAGCGATCCGGGACGAGGGGACGGCCAGTGGTTTCTGGCCACCCCCTCGCGATCGCTCCTGGCGAATGAAAAGCTTCCCCTTCCTGTCTATTGTATAGACAGGAAGGCGGAAGTGATGTCACGCTCGGTGCGCCGGTCTATGTGACCGGAGACGCCGAGCGGCGAACATGTTAAGGTTAGTGCACAACACTACACTGACACCAGTACAGTTAGGCACACAAAACACCCCCCTGTCACCCCCTGATCACCCCCCAGATCACCCCCTCCCCCCCCAGTCACAGTGTCACTAATTGCAGTGATCATTTATTTACTGATCACTGCATTTAGTGTCAGTGTGACTGTAATAACTGTCAGGGCAGTTAGTTTTAGGTCCTAGGTAGCCCCCTACCCCCCCCTAATAAAGGTTTAACCCCCTGATTGCCCCTAGTTAACCCCTTCACCCCCTTTTGCCAGTGTCACTAAGCGATCGTTTTTCTGATCGCTGCATTGTGTCGCTAGGTAACCATTTTTTTTTTTTATTTTAACCGCCATGTTTTATATAGGTTCATAAATAGTTTTATAGGTCAGGTACCCCCATATTACAACCTAAATAAAGGTTTTAACCCCCTGATTGCCCCTAGAGTTAACCCTTTCACCAGTAATCACCGTATAACTGTCACTGGTGACGCTGGTTAGCCAGTTAGTTATTTCGTTATTTAGGTTCCCCGTCAGGTTTTTATATAGCGTCAGGTACCCCCATATATTACCTAATAAAGGTTTAACCCCCTGATTGCCCCTAGTTAACCCTTTCACCCCCTTTTGCCAGTGTCACTAAGCGATCGTTTTTCTGATCGCTGCATTAGTGTCGCTAGGTAACCAGTTTTTTTTTTAGGTTAACCGCCATGTTTATATAGGTTCATAAATAGGTTTATAGGTCAGGTACCCCCATATTACAACCTAAATAAAGGTTTTAACCCCCTGATTGCCCCTAGAGTTAACCCTTTCACCAGTGATCACTGTATAACTGTCACTGGTGACGCTGGTTAGCCAGTTAGTTATTTCGTTATTTAGGTTCCCCGTCAGGTTTTTATATAGCGTCAGGTACCCCCATATATTACCTAATAAAGGTTTAACCCCCTGATTGCCCCTAGTTAACCCTTTCACCCCCTTTTGCCAGTGTCACTAAGCGATCGTTTTTCTGATCCCTGCATTAGTGTCGCTAGGTAACCAGTTTTTTTTTGTATTACTGTTACGGGTGACGCTGGTTAGTTAGCTTGTTTTTTTTTATACTGTCAGGGCACCCGCCATTTATTACCCAATAACGGTTTAACCCCCTGATCGCCCGGCGGGTGATATCAATTAGGTTTTAGGGTCAAATAAGGTCTGCGTCGCCCCAGGTTAGTGCCAGTACCGCAAACACCCACGCGCAAAGCATACACCTCCCTTAGTGGTATAGTATCTGAACAGATCAATATCTGATCTGATCAGATCTATACTAGCGTCCCAGCAGTTTAGGGTTCCAAAAAAACGCAGTGTTAGCGGGATCAGCCCAGATACCTGCTAGCACCTGCGTTTTCCCCCTCCGCCCAGCCCAGCCCACCCAAGTGCAGTATCGATCGATCACTGTCACTTACAAAACACTAAGCACACATAACTGCAGTGTTCGCAGAGTCAGGCCTGATCCCTGCGATCGCTAACATTTTTTTTTGTGGTAGCGTTTTGATTCAGTCGCTAACAGTCAGGAGCTTTTTTACCTGTGAATCTCAAAAAAATAAAAAAAACAAAAATAGTTGTCGTTTTATTGTTCTCTCTCTCTCTCTATTGTTGCTCTTTTTTTACTCCATTCTATTCTGCAATGTTTTATTATGTTTTATCATGTTTTATCATGCTTGCTTTTCAGGTATGTAATTTTGTTTACTGTGTTTTAGTGTTAAGCATTTTTTTGTTTTCAGGTGCGCCATTCAGTTGCAGCGCGGATTTATTTATCTTGACAGCAACAGCGTTTGCTCCCACGATACATAAAGCCGCGACTCCAACGCTGTAGGAGGTGATTTCACCACCACAGTTAAAAAAAAGAGCATATATGCCGAAGCATGGGGGCAGCAGGGGGGGGGAGGAGCGATTGGCTCCTAATGCCACGTACATACGGTCGAAATTCCGACCGTGTGTACACGGCATAACTTTTGCGGGAGGATGCCCCCATGCATCGGCATATATAAATGGTGCATGTATGCCCATCATTAGAAGTGGGTGGATGAAGGGAGGTATTCTAATGGTGGGCATACCCACCAATCAATCTCTTTTTTTCGTTCAGCCAAGAGGCTGCATGAAAAAAAAAAAGATTACAATATATGTCCAGTATGTTGCTGGACTTTGAATGGTTATACCAGAATGATGCCTGCAGGTTTAGGTATCATCTTGGTATCATTCTTTTCAGCCAGTGATCGGCTTTCATGTAAAAGCAATTCTAGCGGGTAATTAGCCTCTAGACTGCTTTTACAAGCAGTAGGAGGGAATGTCCCCCCTCCCGGATATAAACCGCGCCATTGGGAAATTGGGAAAGCATTTTATCACACCAATCTTGGTGTGGTCAGATGCTTTGAGGGCAGAGGAAAGATCTAGGGTCTAATAGACCCCAATTTTTTCAAAAAAAGAGTACCTGTCACTGCCTATTGCTATCATAGGGGATATTTACATTCCCTGAGATAACAATAAAAATCATAACAAAGAAAAAAAATGGAAGGAACAGTTTAAAAATAGAATAAAAAAGCTAAATAAATAAAAAAAAAACTAAAAAAAAAAAAAAAAAGCACCCCTGCCCCCCCTTCTCTTGCGCAAAGGCGTACACAAGCGTTGGTCTGGCGTCATATGTAAACAGCAATTGCAGCATGCATGTGAGGTATCACCGCGAAGGTCAGATCGAGGGCAGTAATTTTAGCAGTAGACCTCCTCCGTGAATCTAATGTGGTATCATGTAAAGGCTTTTAAAGGCTTTTAAAAATGTATGTAGTTTGTCGCCACTGCGTGTTTGTGCGCAATTTTAAAGCATGTCGTGTTTGGTATCCATGTACTCGGCCTAAGATCATATTTTTTATTTCATCAAAAATTTGAGCAATATAGTGTGTTTTAGTGCATTAAAATAAAAAAAAGTGTATTTTTTCCACAAAAAATGCGTTTGAAAAATCGCTGCGCAAATACTGTGTGGAAAAAAAAAATGCAACACCCACCATTTTAATCTGTAGGGCCTTTGCTTTAACAATATATATAGTGTTTGGGGGTTCAACGTAATTTTCTTGCAAAAAAAAAATATGTTTTCATGTAAACAAAAAGTGTCAGAAAGGGCTTTGTCTACAAGTGGTTAGAAGAGTGGGTGACGTGTGACATAGGCTTCTAAATGTTGTGCATAAAATGCCAGGACAGTTCAAACCCCCCCCAAATGACCCCATTTTGGAAAGTAGACACCCCAAGCTATTTGCTGAGAGCAATGTTGAGCCCATTAAATATTTTTTTTTTTTGTCCCAAG
The DNA here is from genome assembly GCA_028564925.1 of Lithobates sylvaticus. Lineage (NCBI taxonomy): Eukaryota > Metazoa > Chordata > Amphibia > Anura > Ranidae > Lithobates > Lithobates sylvaticus. The sequence goes on from CM053028.1 coordinate 365,682,246, forward strand.
AGATTGAATAATGAAAAAAAAAAAAAAAATATATATATTTTTTTTACAAAAAGTTGTCACTAAATGATATATTGCTCAAACATGTCATGGGCATATGTGGAAATACACCCCAAAATACATTCTGTTGCTTCTCCTGAGTACGGGGATACCACATGTGTGGGACTTTTTGGGAGCCTAGCTGCGTACGGAACCCCAAAAACCAAGCACCGCCTTCAGGCTTTCTAAGGGAGTAATTTTTTTATTTCACTTCTCACTGCCAATCACAGTTTCGGAGGCCATGGAATGCCCAGATGGCATAAAACCCCCCAAAATGACCCCATTTTGGAAAGTAGACACCCCAAGCTATTTGCTGAGAGGTATTGTGAGTATTTTGCAGATGTCGCTTTTTGTCACAAAGTTTTGAAAATTGAAAAAAGAAAAAAAAAAATTTTTTTTCTTTACTTTCTTCATTTTCAAAAACAAATGAGAGCTGTAAAATACTCACCATGCCTCTCAACAAATAGCTTGGGGTGTCTACTTTCCAAAATGGGGTCATTTGGGGGGGTTTTGTGCTATTTTGGCATTTTATGGCCTTCGAAACTGTGATAGGTAGTGAGGAGTGAAATCAAAAATTTGCACCCTTAGAAATCCTGAAGGCGGTGCTTGGGTTTCGGGGCCCCGTACGCGGCTAGGCTCCCAAAAAGTCCCACACATGTGGTATCCCCATACTCAGGAGAAGCAGCAAAATGTATTTTGGGGTGCAATTCCACATATAACTATGGCATGTGTGAGCAATATATCATTTAGTGACAACTTTTTGAAGAAAAAAAAAATTATTTTTTATTTTTGTCTTTATTCAATCACTTGGGACTAAAAAAAAAAAATATTCAATGGGCTCAACATGCCTCTCAGCAAATAGCTTGGGGTGTCTACTTTCCAAAATGGGGTCATTTGGGGGGGTTTTGTACTTCTCTGCCATTTTAGCACCTCAAGAAATGAAATAGGCAGTCATAAATTAAAAGCGGTGTAAATTCCAGAAAATGTACTCTAGTTTGTAGACGCTATAACTTTTGCGCAAACCAATAAATATACGCTTATTGGCATTTTTTTTACTAAAGACATGTGGCTGAATACATTTTGGCCCAAATGTTTGACTAAAATTGAGTTTATTAGATTTTTTTTATAACAAAAAGTAGAAAATCTCTTTTTTTTTCAAAATTTTCGCTCTTTTTCCGTTTATATCGCAAAAAATAAAAATCACAGAGGCAATCAAATACCATCAAAAGAAAGCTCTATTTGTGGGAAGAAAAGGACGCAAATTTCGTTTCGTTACAAAATTGCATGACCGCACAATTACCAGTTAAAGTAGTGCAGTGCGAAATTGAAAAAAGACCTCTGGTCCTTAAGCTGACAATTGGTCCGGGGCTGAAGTGGTTAAATATCGTGCCTGGGGGTCCCCTTAGTCTGCTTGTAACGTAGCATTTTCCCCATGTTTAGAAAAGTACCGCAGCAAAATGAAATTTTGTAAAGGAAACATTTTTATTTAAAATTGCTTACAGCTGTAAAGTATTGCTAGATCCTGGCAATATACATAAAAAATCATTTAAAAAAACAGCGTGGGTCCCCCCCCCCCACCCCAGTCCATACCAGGCCCTTCGGGGGTCTGGTATGGATATTAAGGTGAACTCCACGCCAATTATTTTTTTTTAAATGGCGTGGGGGTCCCCCCCCAAAATTCATATCAGACCCAAATGGCCTGGTATGGACGGGGGGAACCCATGCAGTTTTTTTCTTAATTCTGTCATAGGGCCCCCCTTAACCACTTCACTACACTATATTATATATTGTACACTGCACTATATACCCTGCACTGTATTATATATACTACACTGAGTGCACTATATACTCTGAACTGCAGTATATATACTATATGGACTGCACTATATACTCTGAACTGCAGTATATATACTATACGGACTGCACTATATACTCTGCTGAATTGGGCCTTAGGTGTTGGTGGTGGCAGAACACGGTAACCCCTTACAGTTACTCTTGTTGGGTGCAGGAACGGTCCCTGCTGTTAAATATTATTTCATAAATTGTAGGGCTGTTACTGATTAAAATTTTCGTGTTCGATTAATCGATTTTTTTTAAAATTAATTTCGATTAATTAGAACGCACATAAAGATCCAACTACTTTAGCTTATCTCCTTGCATTGCAACTCTGCATTAGTCAGTGGTAAATGTGGTATACACTATATACAATCACCCGACACTAGTTAGTTTCCACAATCCATGACTTAACTTCACAGTTCACACAAATACGTTTTAAATTCAAACTGTAGCACTGACTAAGTAATTTTTTTTTAACTAATCACTCTCACCTTATGGCATGGACCCCTGTGCAAACAGGTGGTCATCCAAGCGGGTATCAAAAGGGTTAACATGGACCATAAACTTCTCTCACGTCTCCTTAGATCTCAGCAAGGACGCCAGGTCATGGGTAGAAAGAAAAGATCTAAGTGCTCACCGCTTAAGTATAATATTACATTTTTGTGTTCAAACACAGACTACTCACATAAAGATGATAAAAACACAGCATGTAAGGCCGACAATTGTGTTAGTTCTGTAGGGCAGCAGCGGGTGACGCCATGCGTAGCTCCTCCCCCGAACGCGTTACGTTCAATCAGAACTTTAACGTCACCGGACTGTCCATCACCGGATCTCCGACGGAACTCCCTGAGGACCCAGAAGCCAGCGGAGAGGTGAGTACCAATCAAAAGAATTTTGATCGATCAAAAAAATGTATCGATTAATCGAGGAATTAATCTTTAATTTCCACAGCCCTAATAAATTGTAATTACATGCCCCTAGTGTCAGAACACTGTAACCCCTCACTTACTCTTTTTGGGTGCAGGAACGGTCCCTGGTGTTAAATACTATTTCAGAGACTGCTTGCCCTCTTTTAGTGGCCTGTGAGCATCTGCCTCTCCTTGGAGGCCTTCCGGACACGATGGGTATTTTTTTTTATTAACACCGCACTACACTGTATTATATACTGTGTACACTGCCTGTACACTGCCTGAAGTGTATTTGAAACTGTACACACTGTATTATATACTGTGTACACCGCCTGCACTGTATTAGAAACTGTACACCGCCGAATGCACTGTATATATAAGCTACGCTCATGGGCGTCTGCAGGTAGGGGCAAGGGGGGGCGAGTGACCCCCCTGGAATTGGCAAGGGTCTGCCTTGGCCGCATCTGTAGCTGTGCTGGCTCTCTGTATTTGTGCGAGTCGGCTCCACAGCTGTTCAGCTGTGCAGATCAGTGTCATTGAGCTTACAGAGTGCTTTACTGCCACCTCTGGCTGCTTCCTGTATGTGCGCCATCGTGTTTGAAGGAAGACCACTGTGACCTTACAAGTGGGGCTGTGAGTACAAGTGAATAAAGGAGTCTGTTTGTGTACAGGGGGGGCAGAGCTGTGTGTGCTTACAGATTTGTGTGTGGGGGCCTGACATATATAACGATGAGGGGGGCAGCTGAGTGCATACAGGTATGATCAGTGAAGGGGGTGCCAGATATAGGAAAGATCATATCATCTGTCGTGTCCTGTATACAGCTATATACACCCATCAAATTCTGGGCAGCATAAGTCTGATTCTAAAGCTGGCCATAGGCAGTTCAAACAATGTACGGGCAGGCTAATTGTACCTAAGTTGATTGATCAGTACAACCAGCATGTCAGATTTTTCATGTGACTATTGCCAGTGGCTATAGCTGCTAGCAATAATTGCTGTGTGTTCTCCCAGCAGGGATGACTCCCCATGCCCCATCACCGACAGAACACAATAGCTTTGTGGAAGGGAGTCTCCAATCAACACTGACTGTTTTTGCAGGAAAGAAAATTGCACCATCTATCATACCAGAATCATTGGCCCTCAAAGATGACTTTTAGTATTCATGCATAGTTTCAATGGAAATTGAGAGCTACAGCTGCTAATTCTGGTACCATTTTGTGGACACACTAGATGGTGTCAACTCCACCCAATCAAAAGGGCTTAGGAGTGTGATTTAGCAGAGCTAAAGTGTTTAGTTATACTTTAGCAAACCATATTTTACAGTTTGACAACCAACATATTATTGGATAGAATGAAACTACCATTTGAAAAATACCAAACATGATATACTGTACATAGAATTTCATGTGACCAGTTTGATTTTTTTTAAAAGTAAAAAGCTTTACTGAAAGTTTACAGATTACAATATATCAGTAGCCGTCAATAGCAATAGCACAATTCAAGTACCGTATATAAGTATAATATGAATAGAAATGTACAGAGCTCACAGAAATCTCAAATCGGTAAAAAAAATCAAGGAGTAGCAAAGTTCTAAGACATGAATAATAATGTACTTATGCGCTGCTAAGTATAAATAAAGTGAATAAACAATGGAACAGCTGCAAACATTGATTAGTGATCTCAAACACTAGCTAAAAATAGATAAATGGGTGTATAATGGTGCGCTAGTTCAAATTCCTAAGTGTACATATAAATAACACAGTGATCGATTAAACACGCCATAGATACAATATATAATCAAAAAATAGAAAATGTGAAAAAAATATATTAAAAAATATATAAAAGCAAAAGTCCAGGTGCAAAACAATTAATTCCAGTCCATAATGTGATTATAATCTACCATATCCAGTGAAAAAATATATTAGGTGCAAAAAATATCCAGTGAGAAAATGTTGCATCCACCGCCACCAATAGATGAAATGGCTGCTCACCTCAAATTATGACCATAAGGCCAAACAAAGCTTTGATGTCCAAAAGGGTATCTGCTGGGCTTCACACTGCACAACTTCAAAGACCCAGCTGTAATGCTCAACATCCGCGACTCACGGTGCGCAAACACTCAGAAAGAGCACAAATACACCATAGCGCAATATTGCCAGTAAATGTAATAAAAATGTAATAAATATCTGCTTACAGTTCAATGACATCTGTGATAACGATATGCAGGAAAAACGCTTCCTCACCACACTTCCGCACAATGTCGACACAAGAAGTGACATCACAGGAGAAGTAGGAGGGTCAAGGTGGTAAGTAGGGATGAGCCGAACACCCCCTGTTCGGTTCGCACCAGAACTTGCGAACAGACAAAAAATATGAACATGCGAACACCATTAAAGTCTATGGGACACGAAAGTGAAAAATCAAAAGTGCTAATTTTAAAGGCTTGTATGCAAGTTATTGCCATAAAAAGTGTTTGGGGACTTGTATACTGCCCCAGGGGACATGTATCAATGCAAAAAAAAGTTTTTAAAACAGCAGTTTTTTCAGGAGCAGTGATTTTAAGAATGCTTAAAGTGAAACAATAAAAATTAAATATTCCTTTAAATATCGTGCCTGGGGGTCCCCTTAGTCTGCTTGTAACGTAGCATTTTCCCCATGTTTAGAAAAGTACCGCAGCAAAATGAAATTTTGTAAAGGAAACATTTTTATTTAAAATTGCTTACAGCTGTAAAGTATTGCTAGATCCTGGCAATATACATAAAAAATCATTTAAAAAAAACAGCGTGGGTCCCCCCCCCCCCACCCCAGTCCATACCAGGCCCTTCGGGGGTCTGGTATGGATATTAAGGTGAACTCCACGCCAATTATTTTTTTTTAAATGCCGTGGGGGTCCCCCCCCAAAATTCATATCAGACCCAAATGGCCTGGTATGGACGGGGGGAACCCATGCAGTTTTTTTTCTTAATTCTGTCATAGGGCCCCCCTTAACCACTTCACTACACTATATTATATATTGTACACTGCACTATATACCCTGCACTGTATTATATATACTACACTGAGTGCACTATATACTCTGAACTGCAGTATATATACTATATGGACTGCACTATATACTCTGAACTGCAGTATATATACTATATGGACTGCACTATATACTCTGCTGAATTGGGCCTTAGGTGTTGGTGGTGGCAGAACACGGTAACCCCTTACAGTTACTCTTGTTGGGTGCAGGAACGGTCCCTGCTGTTAAATATTATTTCATAAATTGTAGGGCTGTTACTGATTAAAATTTTCGTGTTCGATTAATCGATTTTTTTAAAAATTAATTTTGATTAATTAGAACGCACATAAAGATCCAACTACTTTAGCTTATCTCCTTGCATTGCAACTCTGCATTAGTCAGTGGTAAATGTGGTATACACTATATACAATCACCCGACACTAGTTAGTTTCCACAATCCATGACTTAACTTCACAGTTCACACAAATACGTTTTAAATTCAAACTGTAGCACTGACTAAGTATTTTTTTTTTCCACAGTAGCGTGACAATCCCTCCACCTCTGGTCTAACTAATCACTCTCACCTTATGGCATGGACCCCTGTGCAAACAGGTGGTCATCCAAGCGGGTATCAAAAGGGTTAACATGGACCATAAACTTCTCTCACGTCTCCTTAGATCTCAGCAAGGACGCCAGGTCATGGGTAGAAAGAAAAGATCTAAGTGCTCACCGCTTAAGTATAATATTACATTTTTGTGTTCAAACACAGACTACTCACATAAAGATGATAAAAACACAGCATGTAAGGCCGACAATTGTGTTAGTTCTGTAGGGCAGCAGCGGGTGACGCCATGCGTAGCTCCTCCCCCGAACGCGTTACATTCAATCAGAACTTTAACGTCACCGGACTCCTTCCCTTCGTTAGCAGACGGAGGCACTTGGGGAAGGGGGGAGGAGTCCGGTGACGTCCATGTCCATCACCGGATCTCCGACGGAACTCCCTGAGGACCCAGAAGCCAGCGGAGAGGTGAGTACCAATCAAAAGAATTTTGATCGATCAAAAAAATGTATCGATTAATCGAGGAATTAATCTTTAATTTCCACAGCCCTAATAAATTGTAATTACATGCCCCTAGTGTCAGAACACTGTAACCCCTCACTTACTCTTTTTGGGTGCAGGAACGGTCCCTGGTGTTAAATACTATTTCAGAGACTGCTTGCCCTCTTTTAGTGGCCTGTGAGCATCTGCCTCTCCTTGGAGGCCTTCCGGACACGATGGGTATTTTTTTTTATTAACACCGCACTACACTGTATTATATACTGTGTACACTGCCTGAAGTGTATTTGAAACTGTACACACTGTATTATATACTGTGTACACCGCCTGCACTGTATTAGAAACTGTACACCGCCGAATGCACTGTATATATAAGCTACGCTCATGGGCGTCTGCAGGTAGGGGCAAGGGGGGGCGAGTGACCCCCCTGGAATTGGCAAGGGTCTGCCTTGGCCGCATCTGTAGCTGTGCTGGCTCTCTGTATTTGTGCGAGTCGGCTCCACAGCTGTTCAGCTGTGCAGATCAGTGTCATTGAGCTTACAGAGTGCTGTACTGCCACCTCTGGCTGCTTCCTGTATGTGCGCCATCGTGTTTGAAGGAAGACCACTGTGACCTTACAAGTGGGGCTGTGAGTACAAGTGAATAAAGGAGTCTGTTTGTGTACAGGGGGGGCAGAGCTGTGTGTGCTTACAGATTTGTGTGTGGGGGCCTGACATATATAACGATGAGGGGGGCAGCTGAGTGCATACAGGTATGATCAGTGAAGGGGGGGGTGCCAGATATAGGAAAGATCATATCATCTGTCGTGTCCTGTATACAGCTATATACACCCATCAAATTCTGGGCAGCATAAGTCTGATTCTAAAGCTGGCCATAGGCAGTTCAAACAATGTACGGGCAGTCTAATTGTACCTAAGTTGATTGATCAGTACAACCAGCATGTCAGATTTTTCATGTGACTATTGCCAGTGGCTATAGCTGCTAGCAATAATTGCTGTGTGTTCTCCCAGCAGGGATGACTCCCCATGCCCCATCACCGACAGAACACAATAGCTTTGTGGAAGGGAGTCTCCAATCAACACTGACTGTTTTTGCAGGAAAGAAAATTGCACCATCTATCATACCAGAATCATTGGCCCTCAAAGATGACTTTTAGTATTCATGCATAGTTTCAATGGAAATTGAGAGCTACAGCTGCTAATTCTGGTACCATTTTGTGGACACACTAGATGGTGTCAACTCCACCCAATCAAAAGGGCTTAGGAGTGTGATTTAGCAGAGCTAAAGTGTTTAGTTATACTTTAGCAAACCATATTTTACAGTTTGACAACCAACATATTATTGGATAGAATGAAACTACCATTTGAAAAATACCAAACATGATATACTGTACATAGAATTTCATGTGACCAGTTTGATTTTTTTAAAAGTAAAAAGCTTTACTGAAAGTTTACAGATTACAATATATCAGTAGCCGTCAATAGCAATAGCACAATTCAAGTACCGTATACAGGGGGTCCCCTACTTACAAACATCCGACTTACAAACGACTCCTACTTACAAACGGAGGGAGATAACAGGAAGTGAGAGGAAATCTACCCCTAGGAAGGGAAATTCACTCCTGTAAGAGTTAATATGGGAAAAAGGTGTCTCCACTGATGCTTTATCACCAGTCCATGCTTCCCTAACAACCCAACATTTTCAAAATCCAATTGTCATTGGGACAGGAGGTGAGGTGAAATCTTCTGAACAGGGGCACAGATAGCAAAACAAATGTTACAGGGGTGATAACCCTTCTCTGTTATCTAAAAAAAAAAACGTAAAAATAGATTTTTTGGCTGGAGCTACACTTAAAAAATGTACCTGTTCCGACTTACAAACAGATTCAACTTAAGAACAAACCTACAGTCCCTATCTTGTTTGTAACCCGGGGACCCCCTGTATAAGTATAATATGAATAGAAATGTACAGAGCTCACAGAAATCTCAAATCGGTAAAAAAAATCAAGGAGTAGCAAAGTTCTAAGACATGAATAATAATGTACTTATGCGCTGCTAAGTATAAATAAAGTGAATAAACAATGGAACAGCTGCAAACATTGATTAGTGATCTCAAACACTAGCTAAAAATAGATAAATGGGTGTATAATGGTGCGCTAGTTCAAATTCCTAAGTGTACATATAAATAACACAGTGATCGATTAAACACGCCATAGATACAATATATAATCAAAAAATAGAAAATGTGAAAAAAATATATTAAAAAATATATAAAAGCAAAAGTCCAGGTGCAAAACAATTAATTCCAGTCCATAATGTGATTATAATCTACCATATTCAGTGAAAAAATATATTAGGTGCAAAAAATATCCAGTGAGAAAATGTTGCATCCACCGCCACCAATAGATGAAATGGCTGCTCACCTCAAATTATGACCATAAGGCCAAACAAAGCTTTGATGTCCAAAAGGGTATCTGCTGGGCTTCACACTGCACAACTTCAAAGACCCAGCTGTAATGCTCAACATCCGCGACTCACGGTGCGCAAACACTCAGAAAGAGCACAAATACACCATAGCGCAATATTGCCAGTAAATGTAATAAAAATGTAATAAATATCTGCTTACAGTTCAATGACATCTGTGATAACGATATGCAGGAAAAACGCTTCCTCACCACACTTCCGCACAATGTCGACACAAGAAGTGACATCACAGGAGAAGTAGGAGGGTCAAGGTGGTAAGTAGGGATGAGCCGAACACCCCCTGTTCGGTTCGCACCAGAACTTGCGAACAGACAAAAAATATGAACATGCGAACACCATTAAAGTCTATGGGACACGAAAGTGAAAAATCAAAAGTGCTAATTTTAAAGGCTTGTATGCAAGTTATTGCCATAAAAAGTGTTTGGGGACTTGTATACTGCCCCAGGGGACATGTATCAATGCAAAAAAAAGTTTTTAAAACAGCAGTTTTTTCAGGAGCAGTGATTTTAAGAATGCTTAAAGTGAAACAATAAAAATTAAATATTCCTTTAAATATCGTGCCTGGGGGTCCCCTTAGTCTGCTTGTAACGTAGCATTTTCCCCATGTTTAGAAAAGTACCGCAGAAAAATGAAATTTTGTAAAGGAAACATTTTTATTTAAAATTGCTTACAGCTGTAAAGTATTGCTAGATCCTGGCAATATACATAAAAAATCATTTAAAAAAACAGCGTGGGTCCCCCCCCCACCCCAGTCCATACCAGGCCCTTCGGGGGTCTGGTATGGATATTAAGGTGAACTCCACGCCAATTATTTTTTTTTAAATGGCGTGGGGGTCCCCCCCCAAAATTCATATCAGACCCAAATGGCCTGGTATGGACGGGGGAACCCATGCAGTTTTTTTCTTAATTCTGTCATAGGGCCCCCCTTAACCACTTCACTACACTATATTATATATTGTACACTGCACTATATACCCTGCACTGTATTATATATACTACACTGAGTGCACTATATACTCTGAACTGCAGTATATATACTATATGGACTGCACTATATACTCTGAACTGCAGTATATATACTATACGGACTGCACTATATACTCTGCTGAATTGGGCCTTAGGTGTTGGTGGTGGCAGAACACGGTAACCCCTTACAGTTACTCTTGTTGGGTGCAGGAACGGTCCCTGCTGTTAAATATTATTTCATAAATTGTAGGGCTGTTACTGATTAAAATTTTCGTGTTCGATTAATCGATTTTTTTTTAAATTAATTTCGATTAATTAGAACGCACATAAAGATCCAACTACTTTAGCTTATCTCCTTGCATTGCAACTCTGCATTAGTCAGTGGTAAATGTGGTATACACTATATACAATCACCCGACACTAGTTAGTTTCCACAATCCATGACTTAACTTCACAGTTCACACAAATACGTTTTAAATTCAAACTGTAGCACTGACTAAGTAATTTTTTTTTCCACAGTAGCGTGACAATCCCTCCACCTCTGGTCTAACTAATCACTCTCACCTTATGGCATGGACCCCTGTGCAAACAGGTGGTCATCCAAGCGGGTATCAAAAGGGTTAACATGGACCATAAACTTCTCTCACGTCTCCTTAGATCTCAGCAAGGACGCCAGGTCATGGGTAGAAAGAAAAGATCTAAGTGCTCACCGCTTAAGTATAATATTACATTTTTGTGTTCAAACACAGACTACTCACATAAAGATGATAAAAACACAGCATGTAAGGCCGACAATTGTGTTAGTTCTGTAGGGCAGCAGCGGGTGACGCCATGCGTAGCTCCTCCCCCGAACGCGTTACGTTCAATCAGAACTTTAACGTCACCGGACTCCTTCCCTTCGTTAGCAGACGGAGGCACTTGGGGAAGGGGGGAGGAGTCCGGTGACGTCCATGTCCATCACCGGATCTCCGACGGAACTCCCTGAGGACCCAGAAGCCAGCGGAGAGGTGAGTACCAATCAAAAGAATTTTGATCGATCAAAAAAATGTATCGATTAATCGAGGAATTAATCTTTAATTTCCACAGCCCTAATAAATTGTAATTACATGCCCCTAGTGTCAGAACACTGTAACCCCTCACTTACTCTTTTTGGGTGCAGGAACGGTCCCTGGTGTTAAATACTATTTCAGAGACTGCTTGCCCTCTTTTAGTGGCCTGTGAGCATCTGCCTCTCCTTGGAGGCCTTCCGGACACGATGGGTATTTTTTTTTATTAACACCGCACTACACTGTATTATATACTGTGTACACTGCCTGAAGTGTATTTGAAACTGTACACACTGTATTATATACTGTGTACACCGCCTGCACTGTATTAGAAACTGTACACCGCCGAATGCACTGTATATATAAGCTACGCTCATGGGCGTCTGCAGGTAGGGGCAAGGGGGGGCGAGTGACCCCCCTGGAATTGGCAAGGGTCTGCCTTGGCCGCATCTGTAGCTGTGCTGGCTCTCTGTGTTTGTGCGAGTCGGCTCCACAGCTGTTCAGCTGTGCAGATCAGTGTCATTGAGCTTACAGAGTGCTTTACTGCCACCTCTGGCTGCTTCCTGTATGTGCGCCATCGTGTTTGAAGGAAGACCACTGTGACCTTACAAGTGGGGCTGTGAGTACAAGTGAATAAAGGAGTCTGTTTGTGTACAGGGGGGGCAGAGCTGTGTGTGCTTACAGATTTGTGTGTGGGGGCCTGACATATATAACGATGAGGGGGGCAGCTGAGTGCATACAGGTATGATCAGTGAAGGGGGGTGCCAGATATAGGAAAGATCATATCATCTGTCGTGTCCTGTATACAGCTATATACACCCATCTTCCTTCCTGTATTACTCCATCATCACTGACTGCAGATAAACATCATCTGTCCTGTATATATAGCTGTATACAGGACAGATGATGTATATCTGCAGTCAGTGATGATGGTGGAAGGTCTCTATACACAGGTAGCTATATATACCCACCTTCCTTTCCTATATATAGAGACCTTCCTCCATCATCACTGATTGCAGATATACATCATCTGTCCTGTATACAGCTATATACACCCAACGTCCTTCCTGTATATACTAATACCATCTACCACCTGTATATGCACATACTATACAGGCCACATTTGATCGGCACAATGAGGCAGCAATTCATGGGCACAGTGAGGCTGCATATGATGGGCACATGCCTGCGCTTTATGGTATAATGACTAAGCCCCTCCCCTTCATGACATTGTCAAATGGGCGGAGCAGGGTGACCTTAAAATGATGCCCCCCCTGAAAAAAGTTCTGCGGATGCCCATGGCTACGCTGAATGCAGAGTATATATATAAATACATACAGTATCTCACAAAAGTGAGTACACCCCTCACATTTTTGTAAATATTTTTATTATATCTTTTCATGTGACAACACTGAAGAAGAAAGAAAGAAATTACACTTTGCTACAATGTAAAGTAGTGAGTGTACAGCTTGTATTGCTGTCCCCTCAAAATAACTCAAGACACAGACATTAATGTCTAAACAGCTGGCAACAAAAGTGAGTACACCCCTAAGTGAAAATGTCCAAATTGGGCCCAAAGTGTCAATATTTTGTGTGGCCACCATTATTTTACAGCACATCCTTAACCCTCTTGGGCATGGAGTTTACCAGAGCTTCTCAGGTTGGCACTGGAGTCCTTCCACTCCTCCATGACGACATCACAGAGCTGGTGGATGTTAGAGACCTTGCACTTCTCCACCTTCCATTTGAGGATGCCCCACAGATGCTCAATAGGGTTTAGGTCTGGAGACATGCTTGGCCTGTCCATCACCTTTACCCTCAGGTTCTTTAGCAAGGCAGTGGTCATCTTGGAGGTTTGTTTTGGATCGTTATCATGTTGGAATACTGCCCTGCGGCCCAATCTATGAAGTAAGGGGATCAACCTCGGCTTCAGTATGTCACAGTACATGTTGGCATTCATAGTTCCCTCAATGAACTGTAGCTCCCCAGTGCTGGCAGCACGCATGCAGCCTTAGACCATGACACTCCCACCACCATGCTTGAGTGTAGGCAAGACACACTTGTCTTTGTACTCCTCACCTGGTTGCCGCCACACACGCTTGACACCATCTGAACCAAATAAGTTTATCTTGCTCTCATCAAACCACAGGACATGGTTCCAGTAATCCACGTTCTCAGTCTGCTTGTCTTCAGCAAACTGTTTGCTGGCTTTCTTGTGCATCACCTTAAGAAGAGGCTTCCTTCTGGGACAACAGCCATGCAGACCGATTTTATGCAGTGTGCGGCGTATGGTCTGAGCACTGACAGAATGACCCCCCACCCCTTCAACCTCTGCAGCAATGCTGGCAGCACTCATATGTCTATTTCCCAAAGACAACCTCTGTATATGATGCTGAACACATGCACTCAACTTCTGACTGTATATATATATATATATATATATATATATATATATATATATCAAATACACTGTTACTAACTAACTAACCTGCCTGCCTGATCTAGCTCAATCTCTCTATCTCTGTCCACTATACGGCGCTGTAAGCAGCCTTATATAGTGTGGGGCGTTGACTTAGTCCCCCTGAGCCATGATTGGCCAAAGGCACCCTGCCTTTCGCCAATTATGGCTCTCTCTGAGGAGCGTGCTGTGATTGGCCAAAGCATGCAGGTTAGGTGTATGCTTTGGCCAATCATCATACAGCAATGCACTGTGGTCTTGCAGTGCATTATGGGGCGCTCGAGTTTGCTGCAAATGTCCCATAAAATTTGCTGTTCGGCGAACGGGCGAACACCCAATGTTCGACTCAAACTCAAAGCTCATCCCTAGTGGTAAAGTGGGAGTGGGATTTATATGAGGGCAGATACTGTAGTGGAGTGGAAATGGTGACATTGCGTGGGTTCAGAATGAGCAGAAGGTGATAAGTGCAGTAATATTGAGTGGGCAGAAGTGAGGGAGCTATGTACAGGTTGTGGGCTGGAGAGCGTGGGTAAACAAATGAGAGGACGTTATGTCAAAGAAGACTAGTATGAGCATGTTGGAGGGTGAAGAGAGAGGGAAAGAAAGAAAACTGAGGAAAGTGAGAAAATGAAAGGGAACTTCTCGACAACTTGGTGTGGACCACTAGTGTCTGTACTTGCTTTTTGTAGAAGTGCCTTAGTCAAACTGCTGTGTAAAAGTGCCACCACTTATTGCTGGATTGGCACTTTGCGCAAAGAGGTGGCCAGCCATACCCTCGCCAGCCACCCCAAAAGTTGAACTACATTTATACTGGGATGGTGTAGGGGGGAGGTTGACAATTATTCAATTAGGAGCTGTTAAAAACAGGCTCATGGAGAGGGAGGGGGTTTACAACTGGCCTGATACAGAATACCTATGCCTCTACATTCTACATTCTAATACAATGCAATACATTGATCAGCAATCCTCCACACTTCCTCAAATGTTGGAGTGCATGCCGGCAATGGCTGGAACTCATGTCCACCCTTCTCTCTGGCACTGGAAATTTGGCAGTAATCTGGCTACAATGACAAACATTGGAACTGCTCGAAGCAAACTCAGAGGGAGCCAGGGCTTTTTTTTATTTAATTGCTCTGATAAAGGTTTTACGGCTATGAAATGTTACAACTGCAATTAATAAAAAGTCGGCTACCTAACAAATATGGGGCTTTGCAGATCATCATGGGCTAAGCAGGATTTATGATCCAGCTAGAAGTTTTGTGTATTCAACTTGATCAGCTAGGGCTAGCTGCATGGGCGTCCGCAGAACTTTTTTCAGGGGGGGGGGCATCATTTTAGGGTCACCCATGCACCGCCCCTTTTCGACAGTGTCATTATCACATGTATATCATAGTCAGAGACTGCAGATGTAGTACAGTCCCTAGGATAAGTAATGGATAATGGCCAACTAACCCAGCAAAACTAGAGCAGTGATCCCTCCGGCTGGATGATCGCTCACTCTGGGTTCCCTGGAGGCGACTCTGGTCAGTAGTGTAGCATGTCTGTACCCTGGTAGTGGCACAGTCTTTTGCTCTCTGGTGGTGCTGGGCAGCGTGGCTCTCTCTGGTGTTTGAGAGACTGCAGCCTGGAAAAAAGTTGAGTGAGAGAGTGCTACAGGACAAAGAACGAGTAGTGTGCTGGTGCTACTCGTTCTTTGTCCTGTAGCACTCTCTCACTCAACTTTTTTCCAGGCTGCAGTCTCTCAATCTCTCTCTTGAACTCTCTGTAGCCTCCTCCCTGTAAAATGGGGCCGCCAATCTTTGGGACTACATGTCCCATGATGCTCTCCTCTCCTAGTCTCCTTTGATTGGCCCTCAGTTATGGCCAATAGGGAAGGACGGAGCGGGCAGGAAGCTGGGCGGGGAACCTGGTGAGAGCTGCCGTCTCTTCTCCCTGACAGGAAGGGGAAACCTCTGACAGCCCACAGCTCGCCTTTCTCCTGTCACAGCGCCGCCGAGTTCTCTGCTGGACTGAGCAGGGAAAAAAGCCAAAGTCACACCACTCTGATGGGGGGGCTTGACAGCACCTTGATGGTGTCACCCCAATGGCGGGTGGCACCCAGGTGTGGGCTGCCCGCACCCCGATAGCGACGCAACTGTGCTAAATTTAAGATTCGATCCCTGATTCCAGGGGGGGGGGCACTTGACCCCCCTTGCCCCTACCTGCGGACGCCCATGGCTAGCTGTGTTTTAGTGTTGGGGTAAGCAATCAGCATTTTGTCCCTGACTTTGAAATTTTGTAAAAAAAAAAAAATGTGTGTTTGGTTCAACTCTTTCCCCTTACTCAGTTTGTAAAATACAAGAAAGCTTGGAGATACAGGACTGTCAAAGGTACAAATTGATAAACTCAACAAGATGCTATTATATAAAAAATAGATTTATTAGAAAAAGATTTTAGATTAAAAAACAAGAAAAAAAGGGAAGGGATTAGTACAGATTACAGTATTATCTAATGTCATAGGTCTATACACACAACCTATAATATGCAGACAGGGAAATGCTACAATCAAATACACAATAAAATTTCGTCCGAATTTTTCGACATGTTTCGCCGGTGTGGCTTCTTCAGCAAAAGGATGTAAGACATTTATTTTAGATAAAAATAAGTATATTTCACTCTAGATGTATATATGAAAGAGAGAGAAGAAAACACAAAATTAGTATAATATATTTGACAACATATTTTGCAAACACGTGACCATACAGCTCACACAACAGGCAAATGGTCCCTTTACTCAAATCCCCAATGATACATAGTCCCCCTACCTCCAAAAATAGAGGACATGGGAGTCATCAAGTTCCAGTCAAAGAAATTCCCTAGAGCAGCTCATCAACCTCACAACCAGGGATGGTCCACACAAAGCCAGATAGCCCATTGGGAGAGATTAAATTGATGAAGGTTTATCCCAAAATACAGTGAGAAACCTGCAGTGATATCAAACACTTGTAAAAATATATAAATTTTAATATATATGATAAAGGCAAGGTTACAGTTCAAAGCAGGTTCAAAAAAAGATGAACTGCACCTACCTCATAACTGAAATGAAACTCTAAAATTTCAGGGAGCTCGGATGGACGTTATAAGAAGGGACTATGTTCACATACGGACAATGTCCATAGTAAACAGGTAGCGAGGTCTAAAAAACAAATTTAGTATTTGATAATATGCAGAACATCAATTGTGGTTCCATAATAAATCCATCATTCTATGTAAATATTTTATAAGACTCAGAGAGTGTCTTTCTCAACTTAAATTACCACCAAGGCTAGTGTATGGAGAAATCCTATAAGTTTCCATAGAAAACTGGCCAAACGGCCACACTAAACAGCGAACCAATGCACGCCAGCCAGCAGGGTGGATTTGAAGGATTAAAGTCCTATACCTGATAAATAATGAGTTAAAGTAGATAGAGGTTGGTATTGAGGTTCTATATAAAAAATATAACTTTGGGTTGATAGTAGGATAACCTAATGATTTTTACCTCTAGATGGATATCCAAGCGTCTCCCGAGCTCCCAGATACTCCCAGCCTGATCTAGATCAGACTGGGTTTAAATATCCCTCCCCGTGGTGCCAAAACGCGGCGTGTGACGTCACGCCATGCTGACGCACTGTGGACTTACTCAGTTTGTGTTTCATAAGACCTCAGTATTGTCACATTCTACTTTCCTGGCTCACCTCACGTCAGCACACAACAGGTTAACATCTCCTCTGGAGACCCACATGACCACCTGTACCTAGCTGAATAAAAAACAGCCCCTCCCCCAACTAAGATGTTCTTCTTTTTTGGTCTATTCCAGGCCACCTGTTGATTGCAGTTGGTAAGTTATTTGTTTGCTGCATCCCCCCCTGCCGAACCTACCCCTCCATGTTCAGTCTCTCATGGAGTTGGAAGACCCTGAAGGCTGAAGGTAAATTCTTCTAAAAACTGGGTGCCTTTTGTGCCAAGGCCGCAGACAAAATTATGTTGCCTCTTGTCGCCTCTTAGAAGTTACCTATTTTATGTGAAACTTGTGCTTTTTTTTCCCCACAGATGCTCAGTTCTGGGTTTAACTTGAGATAAGCAGTGTACAGGGGACAGCAGGGCAGAGCACAGGAGGTCAGGAGACAATACGGAGGGGGGGGGGGGGGCCGGGCACATTATGGGACACACAGCAGAACATTGGGCACATCATGGGCACACAGCAGAACATGGGGCACACAGCAGAATATTGGCATATCATGGGGCACACAGCAGAACATTGGGCACATCATGGGGCACACAGCAGAACATTGGGCACATCATGGGGCACACAGCAGAACATTGGGCACATCATGGGGCACACATCAGAACATTGGGCACATCATGGGGCACACAGCAGAACATTGGGCACATCATGGGGCACACAGCAGAACATTGGGCACATCATGGGGCACACAGCAGAACATTGGGCACATCATGGGGCACACAGCAGAACATTGGGCACATCATGAGGCACACAGCAGAACCTTTGGCACATTATGGGGCACACAGCAGAACATTGGGCACATCATGAGGCACACAGCAGAACCTTTGGCACATTATGGGGCACACAGCAAAACATGGGGCACATCGTGGGGCACACAGCAGAACATTGGGCAATTCGTGGGGCACACAGCAGAACATGGGGCACACAGCAGAATATTGGACAAACAGCAGAACATGGGGCACATAATGGGGCACACAGCAGAATCTTGGGCACATCATGGATCACACAGCAGAACATGGGGCACATCATGGGGCACACAGCAGAACATTGGGCACATCATGGGGCACACAGCAGAACATTGGGCACATCATGGGGCACACAGCAGAACATTGGGCACATCATGGGGCACACAGCAGAACCTTTGGCACATTATGGGGCACACAGCAGAACATGGGGCACATCATGGGGCACACAGCAGAACATTGGGCACATCATAGGGCACATCATGGGGCACACAGCAGAACATTGGGCACATCATGGGGCAAACAGGAGAACCTTTGGCACATTATGGGGCGCACAGCAGAGCATGGGGCACATCGTGGGGCACACAGCAGAACATTGGGCACATCGTGGGGCACACAGCAGAACATGGGGCACATAATGGGGCACACAGCAGAATCTTGTGCACATCATGGGGCACAAAGCAGAACATTGGGCACATCATGGGGCACACAGCAGAACATGGGGCACATCATGGGGCACACAGCAGAACCTTGAGAACATCATGGGGCACACAGCAGAACATGGGGCACATAATGGGTCTCACAGCAGGGCATTGGACACACAGCAGGGCATGGTACACATCGCAGGGCACACAGCAAAACATGAGGTACATTATGGGGCACTTTAAGGGGCTCACGGCTGGGCATGGAGCACACCATGGGGCAAGCAGCATAACATGGGGTACACAGCAAGGCTTATCACAAGGCACACAGCAGAACCTTTGGCACATTATTGGGCACACAGCAGAACATTGGGCACATCATGAGGCACACAGCAGAACCTTTGGCACATTATGGGGCACACAGCAAAACATGGGGCACATCGTGGGGCACACAGCAGAACATTGGGCAATTCGTGGGGCACACAGCAGAACATGGGGCACACAGCAGACTATTGGACAAACAGCAGAACATGGGGCACATAATGGGGCACACAGCAGAATCTTGGGCACATCATGGATCACACAGCAGAACATAGGGCACATCATGGGGCACACAGCAGAACATTGGGCACATCATGGAGCACACAGCAGAACATTTGGCACATTATGGGGCACACAGCAGAACATGGGGCACATCATGGGGCACACAGCAGAACATTGGGCACATCATGGGGCACACAGCAGAACATTGGGCACATCATGGGGCACAGCAGAACATTGGGCACATGGGGCACACAGCAGAACATTGGGCACATCATGGGGCACACAGCAGAACCTTTGGCACATTATGGGGCACACAGCAGAACATGGGGCACATCATGGGGCACACAGCAGAACATTGGGCACATCATAGAGCACATCATGGGGCACACAGCAGAACATTGGGCACATCATGGGGCAAACAGGAGAACCTTTGGCACATTATGGGGCGCACAGCAGAGCATGGGGCACATCGTGGGGCACACAGCAGAACATTGGGCACATCGTGGGGCACACAGCAGAACATGGGGCACATAATGGGGCACACAGCAGAATCTTGTGCACATCATGGGGCACAAAGCAGAACATTGGGCACATCATGGGGCACACAGCAGAACATGGGGCACATCATGGGGCACACAGCAGAACATGGGGCACATCATGGGGCACACAGCAGAACCTTGAGAACATCATGGGGCACACAGCAGAACATGGGTCACATAATGGGTCTCACAGCAGGGCATTGGACACACAGCAGGGCATGGTACACATCGCAGGGCACACAGCAAAACATGAGGTACATTATGGGGCACTTTAAGGGGCTCACGGCTGGGCATGGAGCACACCATGGGGCAAGCAGCATAACATGGGGTACACAGCAAGGCTTATCACAAGGCACACAGCAGGGCATGGGGCACACAGCGTGGTACAGGGCACACAGCAGGGTACATGGCACAGCAGGGAACAGGGCACAGTAGGGGGCATGGTACAGTGCACAGCATTGTACAGGGCACAGCAGGATACAGGGCACAGGGTATGGGGCACAGCAGGGCACATCCGGACATGGGCACAGGGCACAGCAGGGCATGGGTACAGGGCACAGCATGGCACAGGGTATGGGGCACAGCAGGGCACATCGGTGGTTCGGGCACAGGGTATGGGGCACAGTCGTGTACGGGCACAGCAGGGTGCAGGGTATAAGTCACATCAGGGTATGGGTCACAGCAGGGCACATCAGGGTAAGGGCACAGGGTATGGGGCACTGGGCACAGCAGAGCACAGGGTATGGGGCACAGCAGGGCACAGGGTATGGGGCACATTAGGACAAGGGCACAGGGTACAGGGCACAGCAGGGCATGGGCACAGGGTACGGGGTACAGCAGGGCACAAAGTATGGGGCACAGCAGGGCACATCAGGGTACACTCACAGCAGGGTGCAGGGTATTGGTCACATCAGGGTAGGGGTCACAGCAGGGCACGGGCAAAGGGTATGTAGAACAGCAGAGCACATCAGGGTACTGGGCACAGGGCACATTAGTGTACTGGGCACAGGGTATGGGGCACATCAGGGTACTGGGCATAGGGTACAGGGCACATCTGGGTACTGGGCACATCTGGGTACTGGGCACATCTGGGTACGGGCACAGCAGGGTGCAGGGTATTGGTCACATCAGGGTAGGGGGTCACAGCAGGGCACGGGCAAAGGGTATGTGGAACAGCAGAGCACATCAGGGTACTGGGCACAGGGCACATAAGGGTACTGGGCACAGGGTATGGGGCACATCAGGGTACTGGGCACAGGGCACATCAGAATACTGGGCACAGCAGAGCACACTTTCCTTTGTTTCCTTTAAATGCAGACTGCAGAGTAGCACGGGAAGCGGCTGTAATAAGTCCTTACTGTAATCTCTCATGTCACGCTGCTCCCCGGTGGCCCCTCCCCTCCTCTCCTTTCCTCTCGTTGTATGCTTGTGAGATCACCTGGGATGGACGAGAGGAGGGGAGAGGAGGGGCTGCCGGGGAGCAGCGTGACATGAGAGGTTACAGTAAGGACTTATTACAGCCGCTTCCCCCGCTACTCTGCATGTCGGCCGACGGCTGCTACTCGATCTACCCGTCAGCTGTCTGTGATTGACGGGTAGATTGAGTAGTGTTAAACACTGCAATAGGCAAATTAGGTGGCGGTGAGGCCCCTGTGAGGGCGGGGCCTTAGGCCACCGCCTAATTTGCCTAATTATAGAGCCGCCTCTGCCTTGAGGGAAATCCTTGTTCCCTCTGTGGGACTTGGGCTTGGATCTAAGAGCACCCATTGCTCCAATAGGTTTCATTTCCATTGAAGTACCTGACGGTAAAACTAGTTCTCCTGACAGCAACTACTTCAGACAGAAGAATGTTGAAGATTGGAACACTTTCCTGCAAGGGCCCTTAGGTGTCTTTTTTTTTTTTGTTGTCTTTTACTAGAGATAGGGATACCACATCTATCTCCAAAGTTCAATTGTAAAAGTGGTATCCAGTTTTCAGAAAAACTGGGAAGTAGTCCCACACGAGAGTCACTGAGTGCACAACAGGAAGACTTCAGTTTTCTTACACATGGTCGAGTTACTAACAGTGTACTTGGTCAAAAGAGGAAAGTGTACAATCTTTTCATTTAGTAGCCATCAAGCCCTCAAGAGTCATCCACTCTTGGGTTACCAGGGTGATTAGATTGGCATGCAGGAAGTAGGCATTTCTGCACAGTTGCAGTGTTTCCTGGAAAGTATTAGCTGTTGACTAATTATTTTACTTGCTACCCATAGCAATTCTGAACTATACCTGTCATCTTTGTAACTGAAAAGGATACCTCACTTTAAGAATTAAAGTTAATTTACATAATGATAATTGTGGCAATAACACAAACTGTACTAGATAATAAGAAATAGCAATTACTCTCACAGACCTTTAACCACTTGCCGACCGGCGCACACAGATGTACGTCGACAGAATGGCACGTACAGGCAGGAGGGCGTATATATAAGTCCCTCCTTTCTGCCTGTCCGTGCCATCGGGAGCGCGCCGGGAGCGGTCCCCGCGGACTCGATCGCCGCGGGGACATCCGCGATCGTCTCACGGGACGGCTGAACGGGGAGATGCCGAGATAAACAGCATCTCCCCGTTCTGCCTAGCAACTAGTGACGCCGATCTCTGCTCCCTGTGATTGGAGCAGAGATCAGCATTCACTAGCTGACAGCCACGCCCCCCCCCACAGTAAGAAACACACCCCTAGGCCTACTTAACCCCTACACTGCCACCTTGTGGTTAACCCCTAAACTGCCAGTGTCATTTTTACAGGAATCAATGCATTTAAATAGCATTAATTGCTGTAAAAATGACAATGGTCCCAAAAATGTGTCAAAAATGTCCGATGTGTCCGCCATAATGTCGCAGTCACAAAAAAAAACGCAGATCTCCGCCATTACTAATAAAAAAAAAATTATTAATAAAAATGCTATAAAACTATCCCCTATCTTGTAAACGCTATAACTTCTGCGCAAACCGATCAATTTTTACCAAAAATATGTAGAAGAATACGTATCGGCCTAAACTGAGGAAAAAAAATGTTTTTTAATATATTTTTGGGGGATATTTATTATAGCAAAAAGTAAAAAATAATGCATTTTTTTCAAAATTGTCGCTCTATTTTTGTTTATAGCGCAAAAAATAAAAACCGCAGGGGCGATCAAATACCACCAAAAGAAAGCTCTATTTGTGGGAAAAAAAGGACGTCAATTTTGTTTGGGAGCCACGTCGCACGACCGCGCAATTGTCAGTTAAAGCGACGCAGTGCCGAATCGCAAAAAGGGGCCTGGTCCTTTGGCTGCAAATTGGTCCGGTCTGAAAGTGGTTAAACAAATAACACCTATGTATATCTAAAATAAAATTTAAAAAATAATTAGTCATTTTCAATCATTGTATTGATCAAGTAATTTACACTATAATGAGAGGTAACTACAGTTTGAATGAATAGAATGCCTTATATCCAATTATGTGTCTATGTTGTGATGAATACAAAACATTTTTGTTCCCTAACATATTTTAGTCTGAATTTCTTTAACCAAATTCATCAGAATGTGTAGATGCTATTAAAAAATAAATAGCAAATAAATACAATGCCCTCTTATATTTAAATAAATTTATAAAGTTTGACAAATGTATTATGGAGTGAACTATGTAATTTATTTTGTTATCAACCTCTCACCAGGGTTTTGGAACAAAAATCTTAAAACAGTAATTCCACCTGTCTCATTTTATATAAGGTATTTAATACTGGAAGATAGGTCAGTGATACAGTGCCTTGAAAAAGTATTCATACCCCTTGAAATTTTCCACATGTTGTCATGTTACAACCAAAAACCTAAATGTATTTTATTGGAATTTTATTTGATAGACCAACACAAAGTGGCACATAATTGTAAAGTGGAAGGAAAATGATAAATGGTTTTCAAAATGTTTTACAAATAAATATGTGAAAAGTGTGGCGTGCATTTGTATTCAGCCCCCTTTACTCTGATACCCCTAACTAAAATCTAGTGGAACCAATTGCCTTCAGAAATCACCTAATTAGTAAATAAAGTCCACCTGTATTTAATTTAATCTCAGTATAAATACATCTGTTTTATGAAGCCCTCGGAGGTTTGTTAGAGAACCTTAGTGAACAAACAGCATCATGAAAGCCAAGGAACCCATCAGACAGGTCAGGGATAAAGTTGTGGAGAAGTTTAAAGCAGGGTTAGGTTATAAAAAAATATCACAAGCATTGAACATCTAACAGGAGCACTGTTCAATCCATTATGTGAAAATTTAAAGAGTATGGCACACCTGCAAACCTACCAAGACATGGCCGTCCACCTAAACTGACAGGCCGGACAAGGAGAGCATTAATCAGAGAAGCAGCCAAGAGACCCATGGTAACTCTATAGGAGCTGCAGAGATCCACAGCTCAGGTGGGAGAATCTGTCCACAGGACAACTATTAGTCGTGCACTCCACAAATGTGGCCTTTATGGAAGAGTGGTAAGAAGAAAGCCATTGTTGAATGAAAGCCATAAGGAGTCCTGTTTGCATTTTGCGAGAAGCCATGTAGGGGACATAGCAAGCATGTGGAAGAAGGTACTCTGGTCAGATAAGTAACTTTTTGAATTATAAGCAAAACGCTATGTGTGGCGGAAAACGAACACTGCACATCACCTTGAACACACCATCCCCACCGTGAAACATGGTGGTGGCAGCATCATGTTGTGGGGATGCTTTTCTTCAGCAGGGACAGGGAAGCTGGTCAGAGTTAATGGGAAGATGGATGGAGCCAAATACAGGGCAATCTTAGAAGAAAACCTGTTAGAGTCTGCAAAAGACTTGAGACTGGGGTGGAGATTCACCTCCCAGTGGGACACGACACTAAACGTACAGCCAGAGCTACAATGGAATATTTTAGATCAAAGCATATTCATGTGTTAGAATGGCCCAGTCAAAGTCCAGACCTAAATCCAATTGAGAATCTGTGGCAAGACTTGAAAATTGCTGTTCACAGATGCTCTCTATCCAATCTGACAGAGCTTAAGCTATTTTGCAAAAAAGAATGAGCAAAAATGTCACTCTCTAGATGTGCAAGGCTGGTGGTAGAGACATCCCCAAAAAGACTTGCAGCTGTAATTGCAGCGAAAGATGGTTCTACAAAGTATTGATTCGGGGGGGATGAATACAAATGCATGCCACACCTTTTCACATATTTATTTGTAAATCATTTTGAAAATCATTTATAATGTTCATTCCATTTCACAAGTATGTGCCAATTTGTGTTGGTCTATCACATAAAATCCCAATAAAATACATTTACCTTTTTGGTTGTAACATGACAAAATGTGGAACATTTCAAGGTGTATGAATACTTTTTCAAGGCACTGTATAATCAACTTTATAAATAAATATTAACTGCCTTCTTATTGTACAAATTCATTCAGTGAGTTTACTATATTAAAGAAGTACATTTTTTACATAGCTTAATTAAGTCGTACTCACTTCAGTTATTGCATGCTGTTTTCAAAGTTCATTATCTGAGCTAATGTAATAGTATAAAATGTGTAGAACATAGCCAAACTTGGAGCCTTAGCTGATATAGGTAAGGAGGACTACAATGTCTGAAGATAAGTCTGATGACGTGATAGTGTGAATTTAGTGCCTTCATATTTTTATCTCTAAAACATTTTATAAAATAAGCCCCTGTTTCTTGTAGCAGAAAGCTTTATTGCCAAACCAGACTTTAAGGACGCATTTACGCCCCAAGGGCTGAGCTGCATAGCCAAACACAGTCCAAAATCGAGTACATGGCCATGTCATTTATTTATTGGTACAATTTCATACTAATGCGTTGGAAAAGTATGCAAAGTTAAAAATTTAAAGACACCATCATGGGCGTCCGCAGAACTTTTTTCAGGGGGGGGGCATCATTTTAGGGTCACCCATGCACTGCCCCTTTCTGGACAGTGTCATTATCACATTATGATGGTTGGAGACTGCAGATGTAGTACAGTCCCTAGGATAAATAATGGATAATGGCCAAGAGGCTCTTTTACCAGACCCAGCGAAACTACAGCAGTGATCCCTCCGGCTGGACGATCGCTCACTCTGGGTTCCCCGGGGGGGCGACTCTGGTCAGTAGTGTAGCATGTCTGTACCCTGGTAGTGGCTCAGTCTTTCTCTGGTGGTGCTGGGCAGCGTAGCTCTCTGGTGGCACTGGGCAGTGTGGCTCTCTGGTGACGCTGGGCAGTGTGGCTCTGGTGACGCTGGGCAATGTGGCTCTCTCTCTGGTGGTGCTGGGCCGCGTGGCTCTCTCTCTGGCTTCTGCCCAGCCCACTCCTTGTTCTTTGTCCTGTAGCACTCTCTCCCTCAGCTTTTCTCCAGGCTGCAGTCTCCCAATCTCTCTCTTGATCGAGCTGTAGCCTCCTCCCTGTGGAAAATGGGGCCGCCAATCTTTGGGACTACATGTCCCATGATGATCTCCTCTCCTAGCCTCTTTTGATTGGCCCTCAGTTATTGCCAATAGGGAAGGAACAGAGCGGGCAGGAAGCTGGGTGGGGAACTGGTGAGAGCCGCCCTCTCTTCTCCCTGACAGGAGAAAGGGGAAACCTCTGACAGCCCGCAGCTCGCCTTTCTCCTGTCACAGCGCCGCCGAGTTCTCTGCTGGACTGAGCAGGGAAGAGAGCCAAAGTCACACTACACTGATGGGGGGGCTTGACAGCACCTTTTCAATGTCACCCCACTGGCGGGTGGCACCCTGATAGCGACGCAACTGTGCTGAATTTAAGATCCGAACCCTGATTCCAGGGGGGGGGGGGGGCACTTGACCCCTCTTGCCCCTACCTGTGGATGCCCATGGACACCATAAAAATAAGCTATATCAAACACAGGGCACAATGTAGGGCTCAATTTATAATTAAGATTGGATATCGCTTTCCGTTCTCTGCTATACTCTTCAATGACAGTCCATACTGCATTTAATATCCCTTTCATAAAATGCGGCCTATGATATAGAGCCTGTGTTGTGACAGAGTTCTCTCTGCATTATGTACCAGGGAGCACACCATAGTTGAAGGAGAGGCCATATATGTGAATATATATATATATATATATATATATATATATATACAATATAATATACGCTTTTTTTTTTTTGTAGGATCGCGCTGTAAAAAATGTTCCCATTACTTATCAAAGTGTTTGTACTCACCAGTACAAATATGCAGGATACATCTACCTGCAACATGTTTACAGACAGCAATTAAAAACTTGGCAGGGGCTATATAAACACTTTTACTGAGCCATGGAATGCTGCTGTGCTGTGTCTTAACACTAGAGGAAGATTTGGCATTGTTGGCTGTTTAATAAACCTAATAAAGACCCAAGGGTCATACAAAAAATTATTATGAAAGTTGAATCAAGAGTCAATAGATAAACTAAAACGTCCTACTGATTGCCAGAGACAAACCAGAGTACACAGTAAAGCCCCATACACACGCTCGGATTATCCGAGGACCAGGTCCGTCGGATCATGTCCGTCGTACTTTGTCCGATGTTGGTTTTGCGTACACACGGTCGGACAAAGTTGTCGGAAAATCCGATCATTCTGAACGTGGTGACGTTTGTTGCCTACGACGGGACTACGTAGAGGCTAGTAGCCAATAGCTTTGGTCTTGTAATGTGATCTGAGCATGCGTAGCACTTTGTCCGTCGGAATTCGCTACACACGATCGGATTTGGTGTGATCGGACTTTGTTGTCAAAAAATCTATCCAGCAGGAGATAGGACTTTGTCCGTCGGACAATCCGATGGAAACTGTCCGATGGTGCCTACACATGGTCGAATTTCCGACAACATTGTCTGATAGGACAGAATCCATCGGAAAATCCGACCGTGTGTATGGGGCTTAAGTCACTTCTATACGCAGTCGATATTCTGTTAGTTTTCTGTGCAATCCTCAACTTTGTTGTCTGCACTACTTGCTTTTGTGAACTGTGCCTAGTAAGCCAGTTTCTACTCCTGATCACTAAAACACACTATAGTTTCACTAGACCTATTTAATGCTGTAAATACAAGGTCATTAAATTGTCAGAGTACAGATTTTCAGTTTCAGGGACAGAATCAGGGATGTTTTCCTGCTGAAAAGAGCCCTAGGGATACAAGGATTATTCCTTGAAATTAAGGGCATCTGATATCCCTGTTCTTTTATAGCCTTCAGTAGATCTCTGTAGCCTTGATGAGGTTTATGAGGTCTGGGCCATTTTGTTTATTGGTGACCTTATAAAACTCAACTATCCTGAAACAGCTGTATCCCAGTATAAGCTGAAAACATCTGTATGAAAGAAAGAAATGGTCCTCTTTTCTACACTACAACCATTCTATTAATCAGTAATTATGGATGTGCAGATGGCCATAGCGGCATGTAAAAAAAGTTTTTAAAATTAGTATTAATCCCAAAAACTAAAAATTGCAGCTTACCAATTCTTAAATGTGGTGGCTGCATTTGTTTTCGCCAGTAGGTCTCTTATTTTTTACACACGGTCGGAATTTCCAATGGAAACAGTCCGATGGGAGCTCTTCATCGGATTTTCCGACCGTGTGTATGCCCATCAGTCTTTTTCTGTCGGCATTTCCGACGGACTTTGGATTGAGAACCTGTTCTTAATTTTTCCGACGGAAAACCTTTCTATCGGATTTTTCGATCGTGTGTATGCAATTCCGACACGCAAAATTCCGATGCATGCTCGGAAACAATTCGATGCATGCTCGGAAGCATTAAACTTCCCTTTTATAGTGCCGTTGAACGTGTTGTATGTCGCGGTGTTATTGACCATCGGAATTTGGTGTGACCGTGTGTAGGCAAGACAGTTTGAGCAAAATTCCATCGGAATTCCGACGGGAAAACCATCAGAGCTTTTTCCGACGAGAATTCCGACCGTGTGTACACGGCATTAGGGGTTGATTTACTAAAACTGGAGGGTGCAAAATCTGGTGCAGTTGTGCACGGTAGCCAATCAGCTTCAAACTTTAGCTTGTTGAAATCCGTTTTGACAAAATACCCTGGAAGCTGACTGGCTTGCATGCAGAGCTGCATCAGAGTTTGCCAATTTTAGTAAATCAACCCCTTAGTGTTTTGGATTGAGACACACAATAGAGTTTTTGGTTCATTTGTTCATACTTGTTTACTATAGAGCTTTGTTCATATTCCATGTCAGAGGTTTACAACCACTTTAACAGACTAAGCTGTCAAGCAAAAGTTGCACTTAGAGGATTGCAACAAACCATTTAACAATAACAGAGGTGCTTACAATGGACAGCTTTTAATTATTTATGTAAAGCCTTTATCCCAAAAGGAATAAAACTGTTGCTGTAACTGCATATAAAGACAATGCTGCTATCCAAAGATGCTCCTTCGTCCAGAGAAGAGAAAGCCTTAGTCAGAAAATGTGTTTTCATTTTGGATACAGTATAAGGGGGTTATGATCAGTCATATCTTTATGAGGCCCATACTACAGTCTCTTGTGTTTCTGGCTATCTCCCAGAGCCCTGACCCATTGAGGCATGGATTTCCAGTGACCTCTGAAGCTATGCTATGGTATCTGGCACCAAGCCTTCAGTAATAGGTCCTTTAAGTCCTCTAAGTTGCAAGGTGGGGCCTCCATGGATCAGACTTGTTTTTCTGGTACAATAATTTTTATTAGCACAGATATAAAATTCCCACGCAGAGGATATAAACATTCAACACAATGCAGACTTTGCATGAAAACGCAGAAAAAGGTGTGTCATAAAGTACAGACTATTAACGAATCCAGGTTGGGGACCATCGCATAATGCCTGAGTGGCGGACAGGGAGTCCAGAGAGGAAAAGGGGAGTAGTGAAAGACGAAGGAGCAGAGGAAAGGGAGTGGAGTTGTCCCAGGGGGTTGAGGAGGATTAGTTTGGGAGGCCTAGGCTGGCTGGGCGCAGGGATGAAAGGGAGTAAGACCACCATAGAGTGCACACTTTAAGGAATTTAGTATGAGTATCATTGAGGATACTTGACAGTTTTATAGTTCAATAATATGTTGTTATTTAATTTTTTAAAGAGAACAAACATTTAAACAATATCTGCTGTACATAGATTATAACAAAGGGGGTCACAAAATACAAAAAATACAAATCCAGATGTCAGGATAGTCAACAAACATAAATGAACATTGGGATCAGTTCTGGTCACTAAGCATAAGGTAAGGGTGCTGTCCACCTCCCCCTGACACCACATTTTAGAGCAAACTGTGTCTTTGGAGGGGATGGGGGATGGGTTGCAACACACATATTCTTGGTTATATAAAGAGTAGATAGGTTTGCTCGAAGTATAACAATAAGAAGAAGAGGTGTACACCTTGATTATGGTAGATACTTGCTGGAATACAGATACAGGGTGTGGACAAATAGTACCGGGATAGGGGTACTCAAAGCGCCCTGAAATAGTCTCAAAAATAAGAGTGTAGATCGCGGAAGAGTGACTTCATTTGGTATCGCAGAATACTTGGCCATACCAGTTGAACCAAGGGGACCAGCTTTGGTTGATGGCTTTTAAGAGCCCTTGTGAGGCGGCAAACATGCGTTTGTAGGAACCATGCACTAGTTGGATGATATGGTTTATGAATAGGGGGTCAGTAGATTTCCAGTGATGGGTAATAGTCAGCCTTGCTGCCAAAAGAATGTGGAGTGACACACAACGTAAGTACCAAGGGGTTTTGTTGATGCCGATGCTTAGCAAGGCAAATTCAGGTGAGGGTGTAATGGGTGTATTGGTGATGGCATGCAGGAGTGTGAACACTTCACGCCAAAAGGTAGATCATTTATTGCATTCCCATAGAATATGGTACAGATTGCCTGGCTTTCTGCAATTCCTCCAGCAGAGCAGGGGTTTAGAAGAGTCAAAGGTATGGATCTGGCCTGGCGTAATGTACCAACGAAGAGTGACTTTGTAGACAAGTTCCCAGAGGTTGGAGGAATGAGTTGCTTGGAAACTAGATTTCGAACAGTTTGCCATTGGGAGTCAGTGAAACTTTAGCCTATGTAATTTTCCCATTTTACCATCTGCGTTAATTTATTGAAGGAGATTTTGTCTTGTAATATATTATAGAATAGGGTGACGCCCTTACATTTGGAATGAGATGTTGTGAGGTAGTTCCATTCTGATTTGTTTATAAAAGCATGGAGGTGGGGATTATGCAACAGGCAATGCGTAATTTGAGTGTATTTATAATACTCTTTGTTGGGAAGTAGGAATGATTGTTGCATGTTTGTAAAGAGTGTTAATAGACTCCTTGTGTATATAGGTCTGAAACCTGTAGTATTCCAGAATCTTGCCAGACACGGGTGGATAGATTGGGAATAATCTGGGAGAATATTGAAATAGGCATTGGGATTTTGTGTAATTTTGTTTTTAACAGGTGTGTGAGAGATGATATGGTTAAAGGCCATCACAGTTGCCATGATGGTAGGAGAGAGGGTATTATCTCTTGGTTTCAGTTTGAGTTGGCTGAGAAGCCAGGTTTTGAGATCTCGCCAAGTAATCTGTGTGGATTTAATATCTCTCCATAAACTTAGAGTTGTGGGTAAACCAGATTTTAAGCTGCGATAAAACAGCGGCAAGGTAGTAATCTATCCCAAGGGGTAAAATAAAGGATTTAGTTGCATAACTTTATACTATGACACATGGCTAAATTCCTCAAGAGTACTACTTACTGAAGCCAGGGAGGGATTGGGGTCGGTCAACATAAGGATAATGTCATCAGCGAACAAGTTTATTTTGTGTTCTGTAGTGCCAATTGCGATTTTTGTTGTTGAACAAAGTATTTTATTAATCAAATGGGTGCATACATGTTATGTTTTCTTTTGCATATAAACTTGGTAACTGTTTACATTGAATGTTATACATTTTGTAGGTAAGATAACAGGTACATCATTTTTGCTATTTGGGTATGTTCTACGAGTACACATATTACAAATAAAGATTACACAGTGAGGTGTCTGAGTATTCATTCCAGACTGATATGTTTTTGCTACACACAGGTGTCAGACTATTGTAGCCAGCGGTCCCATACCTTATTATATTTGTTTGGGCAACCTCTGTTAATATATATACATGTATTGTATGGCAGGGTATTATTCACTTCTAGTTTCCATTCTACTATCTTGGGAGGTGTTTGTCTCATCTATTTTTTAGCTATAATTTTCCTGGCTGAAAACAGCGTCTCATGAAGAAATATTTTTGTATATTTATCAATTGTGTCTGGTAATATTCCAAGGAGGCATTGTTTTGGGTCTAATGCTAGGGGTGAGCCCATTGTATCATGTAGAAATGTCACGATTTGCTTCCACAGTCCTTGTATCTTGGGGCATGTCCAAATCAGGTGGAAAAATGTGCCTGTCTCTTGCCCACACATCAGACATGTTGTAGATTAAGTGCGTTTGTATCTTGCCACTCTGAGGGGTGTGAGGTATGCCCTATGTATAATATAAAGCTGTGATAGTCGATCAGATAGTTTGGGGGATACAGCCTTACAGGACTCCAGTGCCTCCCCCCACTCCTCATCCTCAATTGATCCCACCTCTCTCTCCCATCTGAGTTTCAGATCGTATGCTATTTTGGTAGAAATGGGGGTGGAAAGCACATTGTAAAATGCTGAGATTAGTTTGTGGGGTTCTGTGCTCTTAATAACTGCCATAATGACATTGGGTGTAGGGTGTGGGACGGAGTCAGGAAATTGACTGTGTCGCGTGACAGAGTTGTAAAAATCTAAAAAACATTCGGTTTTGGATTGTAAATTCTTCTGTAAGTGAATCGAAAGTTTTGAGGTGCCTGTCTTTTAGGATGTGATGTAGATAAAATACTCCCTGCGTGGACCATATGCTTGTGTCATGTATTTTGGTGAATTCGGGGAGATTCTTGTTATGCCATATCGGCGTGTAATCGCTGTATTGTGGAATTTCGAGTTTGGAAGAGGCTAAGTCCCATATTTTCCTGTAGTGATATAGCATGGATTGTCTATTTTCCCCTGACTCTGTTCCTCCCGAGCCCGATGCTATCACATATATCAAATTCTTGGTATGTTGTGCCCACTTTGGATATAGGAGAGTGAGGAACCTCTCGCTATCCGTCTTATCTAAGTGGAATAGCTGTGACAACTGTGATGCAATGTAATATAGATTAATGAAGTCAGGGAGAGCCGTGCCTCCAAGGTCAGTTGTGCTCTTGAGATTTTGCCACGCTAGTTTGTATCTGTTGGCTCCCCACACAAAGGGCTTTAGAAGGGCCTCCAAGGATTTGAAATGTTTCAGGGGTAGGTATACTATGCCACAGAACATATACTGTATTTTCTGGCGTATAAGACTACCTTTTACACCGAAATTACACAGCCAAAAAGTGGGGGTCGTCTTATACGCCGGGTGAAGAAACCGCCAGATGGATATCAGTCCGCCGGGTGCTCTGTAAAATTGTAATATGTATACAGTATGCGCCGTTCAGCCAATCCCGGCGGGCGATGCACTCTGATGAATACAGAGCCTGCTAAGCCTGCTCGGATTGGGTAACAACCTCTGCCAATCCGAGCAGGCTTTGTATCCATCAACAGATTAGTAAAATACAATGCCTGCCGTAATTGGCTCAGCGGTGCACACTGTCTGCACACTTTTCTGAAGTGTACCTGGCGCTACTGTACTAACACAGCATCATATACTGTGTGTACTTGGTGCTCTACATATTAACAAAGCAGCCTGTACTGCACATCCAGCTCTTCCCTAAAATACAGGTATGATTTATGGTGCTTTGGAGACGAGGATTCATTGATGCTGCCTACCAATTGTGGGATCTCTGGGTAGTTCACCAGTTTCCTTTTTCTGATGTTAAGTCTGATGTTTCTTTTTTTCGTTTCTGATGTTTTTTTTGTAAATGGTGTTGCCTCGGAAGGGGGGGGGTAGTCTTATATGGCGAGTATAGCCCCAAACCTAAGTTTTCACTGGAAAAATAGGGGGTCGTCTTATACACCCAGTCGTCTTATACGCCGGCAAATACGGTAGTATCTTAGGGAGTAGGACCATTTCAATTAAATGTATGCGACTCCAGACCCGAAGTGGGAGTCAGGACCAGATCCATACTTTAGTTTTAACCAGGGAGAGGAGGGGTTCTATGTTGAGGCAAATGTAGTCTGCAAGGGATCTGTATATATGAATCCCTAGGTATTTGATGACATTAACTCGCTGTAATGGTAGTCTGGCTTGGGATTCCGGGGGTGGGAAGCTATTCAATTGGCAGAATTTGGGACTTATCCCAATTGATTTTCAACTCTGAAAATATTCCAAACTGTTCGATCGTGTGAAGTGCAGTATGTAAAGATGGGCCTGAATCTGCCAAATATAGCAGCGTGTCGTCTGCATACATACTGATTTTTTTCAAACAGGGAGCCTATTCTCAGTCCCCTGATCTCTGGGTTTGCTCGGATGGACATTGCAAGGGGTTCTGCCGCAAGGGCATATAGCAGTGGGGATAGAGGGCAGCCCTGTCTCGTGCCTCTACTGAGGTCAAACATCCGAGACGGCCACCCGTTGGCTACCACTTTGGCCGTGGGGGCCTGGTACAGTAGTTGGACCCACTTAATGTATTTGGGACTGAAGCCATAGCCCTCCAAGCATCTCCAGAGATATCTCCACTACACCAAGTGAAAAGCTTTTGCTGTGTCTAGTGACCAAACCTCCTTATGTGTTGCTTGTATATTTATGTAGCTGTACCCCATAGGGGCTGCTGATTGACTCTATACCCCACTGGCTCCCTGGACTCTGCAGATCCTCTCTTCCCACTTACACCTCGGGTTCCATGTTGTAATGTGATGTTATCAATGAAAACCACACACAAAGTTACTGAACCATTTAGGTAATTTACTGTAATAAATGTTGAAAATAAAAATTTAATTCAGCATAAACAACAAGTGACAATTGATAACATTCGATATAAACTGGAACAATTGTAGATCAAATAATTACCATAAAGGATGTATGCAGACAGGTACACAATGGGATAAACGCCCAATATACTCCAAAACTTATATTAAGCACCTTCCCACTGAAACCTCAAAGCACACACACACCAAATCTGCAGTGTAATGTTATGAACATGCAACAGTACAATTCAATATATATATATATACTGTACTCAAGGGCTCCCCCTAGGTTGTAATGAAATGTTCCAAATGCAAAGTGAATTGTGATGCTTTATAGAAGATGATAAAAGTTCCATGTCTTCAAAATCTTCTGCTAGCTTATGGTATTAGACTGCAGTATTTGTAAATCCAAACAGGGAAACAAGTAGAAAGCAAACTGTATGATAACCAATGTGCTGGTAATTGTGTACTTGCAAATATGAAGCTCTTATAATACTTCCTCCTTAGCAGAAACAAATCCTAATGTTCAACTGTATACAACAAAAAGGGGGGGGGAATGTATATCTCCATATACTGGGACTTTAAATGAAACGCACAAGGAAAGGGGAGTAGTGCGCCTCCATCGCTATATTGAATGAAAAAATAATTAAAGAGTGTGGGACTTTAAATGAGGCAGATTAAAACACAAATTTAGGAGTAAAAATATTTATAAATTTTAATGTAGGAGCAGCAGGTAAGAGCCGTTTGGGCCTTTCCCGGTCACCGAGCACACACCGCCCCTCAATGTACACGTTACACATAGAGCAACGCCATTATGAGCTTGTGAGGATACACCCCTTCACATTCCCATCAATACTTTCATGAATTTTACTGTAAATTACTAGTCGCATTTATGAATTGTGTGGAATTGTTCCCCTGTTATGACAATTATGTCTTTACACCCCATTTATATGTATACTGTATATTTTTTAAGATGTCTGTACATGCATTAAGTTACTACTCGACATATACAACGTTGTGCAATTTGACTATCATGTACATTAAAATTTATAAATATTTTTACTCCTAAATTTGTGTTTGAATCTGCCTCATTTAAAGCCCCACACTCTTTAATTATTTTTGCAATGTTCAACTGTATGCAGCATGTGGACAAGTGAGATCGCTTCTGTGGGACTACAAGTCTCACCAGCAGTATGTAGCTAACTCACACAGCAACAGTGCACTATATTGATCTGGGCAAGTGCCCACTCACCACAACAGGCCCAGGTACTGTAAAGCTCCTTTCCTGATATCTCAGTCCGATCCAAAGCTGGCGCAGTCACACTGCTCCTTCTGATGACTGTAATGCATTAAACTTCCAGAAATCTTGGGTCCTCAGGTCCATCCGCATGCTGGTCCAGCTGGCTGTGCTCTGAAACACCTTAGAGACCGATCTATTCCGCTCTGCACCTCACAGGTCGCAGTCTCCCGGTGACTCACACAGACCTCACTTCAGGCAGGTATTTAATGGCGTCCCAAGAGGCCAAAATATGGCAGCGCTGTTCCTTTTATTTCTGCTCCTAGCATGCAGTGCAGTAAATTGGCCTTGTGGGTCTATGACTTGGCATTGTGGGTTTAATAGTTCCCAAACTAAGTTAACACATGAGTCACTTCCTCATTAACCACTTGCCTACCAGGCACGAACACCCCCTTCCTGCCCAAGCCATTTTTCAGCTTTCAGTGCTGTCGCATTTTGAATGACAATTGCGCGGTCATGCTACTATGTACCCAAACAAATGTTTTATTATTTTCTTCAAACAACTAGAGCTTTCTTTTGGTGGTATTTAATCACTGCTGTGTTTTTTATTTTTTACAAAAAAAGACCAAACATTTGGGAAAAATATATATTTTTTTACTTTTTTTCTGTCAGTAAATTTTGTAACTAAGTAATTTTTCGCCTTCACTGATGTGCGCTGATGAGGCGGCACCGATGGGCACTGATAGGCTGAACTGGTGGGCATTGATGAGGTGGACTTATGGGCACTGATGAGGCGGCAATTATGGGTAACTGATAAGGAGGCACTAATATGACGCACTGATAGGTGGCACTGATGAGCACTGATAGGCAGCACTGTTAGGCGGTACTGATGGGCACTAATAGGCGGCACTGGTGGGCCCTGATAGGCAGCAGTGGCAGGCACTGATAGGTGGCACTGGTGGGCATGGATAGACGGCATGGATAGGCGGTACAGATGGGCATTGATGGGTGGCACTGATGGGCGACACTGATGGGCATTGATGGACAGCAGTGATGGTCATTGATGGGCAGCACTGATAGGCGGCACTGATTGCAAGCACTGACTGGCATGGCTAATGGGCACAGATTTGTGGCACGTGTGGGCACTGATTCCTGCCACTGGTGGGCACTGATCACTGGCATTGGTAGGCACTGTATGCTGGCATTGGTGGGCACTGTATTTTTACACTTTATTTTACACTTTATTACCCCCTGTGAGGAGATGCCGCTGGTCGTCTCTCCTCTCCTCACACTCTGTCAGTGTGAGGCAAGGAGTGCCGATTACCGGTATCTCTGTGTTTACATGTGACCGGCTGTGATTGGACACAGCAGATCACATGGTTAAAGAGCCACGGACGCAGCTCTTTACACAGATCGGGGTCGCGCCATGTCCTAGCAACATGGCACGGCCGTGATCGCCGAGCTGCGTGCCCCCGCAGGCGTGCAAGAGCGGACGTTCTAGGCTGCCGTCATATGACAGCGGCCCAGAACAAGAGCTGCACAGCCCCGCCGTCATTTGACAGTGGGCGGGCGGCAAGTGGTTAAACTACATCTCCCACCATGCTCTGTAGCAATGCCTCACAAAAACCAAACAAAGTCTTAATAGCATACAAAGGACACTAGAGGGAGCCAAATGCATTTTGTAACCACAGTTTATACTGCTGAAAGGAGCAACTGCCATTTCCAGGAAGGGGTGTACTTGGTCAGTAACCATGTTTAGGTAGGTGGCATGCCTCAACTAATATCCACATAAATGGCAGGACCAAGGTTTCCCAGTAGAACATTGCCCAAAGCATCACAATGCCTCTGTCGGCTTGCCTTTTTCCGATATTGCATCCTGGTGCCATCTCTACCCCAGGTAAACACCACACATGTACCTGGCCATCCACATGTAGCACCCTTCTCTGGCTGCTAGGTACATCTAGTTTTTTGCCCCATTGTAGTGAATAGAGCAGCGATTGATGGTGTAAGTCTGTTTGCAGGTTTACTGAGAGTTTGATTTCTCCCAACTGCCTCTGAAACAAAAATTTCCAGAACATGGAGTTATCTATCTAATATCTATCATGTCCTAGCCAATCACTGGAGGAAGGTGTCTACAAGATGGCTGGGGAGGTGATAAATTTGCAGGAGGCCTGATCAGGGGGCTCTTTTTTCCATCAAGGGAGGGTTCCTGCTATCCTAGGGGGCTGTTGAGAGATAGCCAGAAATACAAAAGACTGCAGTATGGGCCTCAGCCGCTGCTGGGCTGAAGGTCTGAGGAAGTTTGCCTTAGGCCCCTTTCCCAGAAGGCGGATCCGCCTCTGTCCGCTGTCGGCGGATGACAGGTCCCTCCCTGCTCGCTGAGCGCGGAGGGGCTTGTCGAGCGCCGCTGGATTCTATGGAGAGATCGGATGAAAACGGACAGCATGTCCGTTTTCATCAGATCTCACCCGATCCGCCAGCGAGGGATCCGGACATAGGGCCATCCGTCTGCTTTTGGTGGATCAGACTGGGTCAGATGTCAGCGGACATGTCACCGCTGACATCCGTCGCTCCATAGACCAGCATGGAGCGCTCGTTCAGGTCCGCCATCAAAACTGACAGGCGGACCTAAACGGTCCGACAGTGTGAAAGGGGCCTTAGGATTACATTTGCTGAAGGGCATTGCACTGCACTGCAGTCCTGGGTCTGGAGAGGGATCTAGATAGTCTTTCTCACTTAGG
Organism: Lithobates sylvaticus; assembly: GCA_028564925.1. Classification (NCBI taxonomy): domain Eukaryota; kingdom Metazoa; phylum Chordata; class Amphibia; order Anura; family Ranidae; genus Lithobates; species Lithobates sylvaticus. Next base: position 365,721,184 of record CM053028.1, read on the forward strand.
ATCTGTTTGTGGCCTCTGGGCGTCAGACAGCTTCTGGGACTCTGTGAGTAAAGACCTTGCTAGGGACTATTAGATGTGCAAGTGCCAGAAGGGAACTAAGAGCTAGAGGTTGCTATATGGACTGCTGCTGTAGGGTCCTAGACATGGAAATCCCCAGGTAGGGGCAAGGGGGGTCAAGTGCCCCCCCCTAGAATGAGGGATCGGATCTTAAATTCAATACAGCTGTGTCGATATCGGGGTACAGCCAGCAACCTGCCAATGAGGTGACACCATCAAGGTGCTGTCAAGCCCCCCCATTAGTGTAGTGTGACTGTGGGCTCTTTTCCCTGCTCAGTCCAGCAGAGAACTTGGCGGGTCTGTGTCAGGAGAAAGGCGAGCTGCGGGCTATCAGTGGTTTGCCCTGCTCGCCCTCTCGCCAGGTTCCCCGCCCAACTTTTTGCCTGCTCCGTCCCTTCCCTATTGGCCATAACTTAGGCCCAATAAAAGGAGACTAGGAGAGGAGAGCATCAAGGGACATGTAGTCCCAAAGATTGGGGGCCCCATTTTTCACAGGGTGGAAGCCAGAGAGAGAGCCACGCTGCCCAGCGCCACCAGAGAGAGAGCCACGCTGCCCAGTGCCACCAGAGAGAGAGCCACGCTGCCCAGCGCCACCAGAGAGAGAGCCACGCTGCCCAGCGCCACCAGAGAGAGAGCCACGCTGCCCAGCGCCACCAGAGAGAAAGCCACGCTGCCCAGCGCCACCAGAGAGAGAGCCACCCTGCCCAGCGCCACCAGAGACAGAGCCACGCTGCCCAGCGCCACCAGAGAGAGAGCCACGCTGCCCAGCGCCACCAGAGGGAGAGCCACGCTGCCCAGCGCCACCAGAGAGAGAGCCACGCTGCCCAGCACCACCAGAGAGAGAGCCACGCTGCCCAGCGCCACCAGAGAGAGAGCCACACTGCCCAGCACCACCAGAAAGAGAGCCACGCTGCCCAGCGCCACCAGAGAGAGAGCCACGCTGCCAAGCGTCAACAGAGAAAGAGCCACGCTGCCAAGCGTCACCCGAGAGAGAGAGACTGAGCCACTACCAGGGTACAGACATGCTACACTACTGACCAGAGTCGTCCCTGGGGAACCCAGAGTGAGCGATCATCCAGCCGGAGGGATCACTGCTGTAAAAGGGCCTGTTGGCCATTATCCATTACTTATCCTAGGGACTGTACTACGTCTGCAGTCTCTGACCATGATAATGTGATAATGACATTGTCGAAAAGGGGCGGTGCATGGGTGACCCTAAAATGATGCCCGCCCTGAAAAAAGTTCTGCGGACGCCCATGGTCCTACATATACTGACCAATCCCTTCTACCTCCATAAAAGCTGCTATGTGAAAATTAGAGAGAAGTCTGTCCCCCTATGGCTGCTACTGATCATTTTGAAGTATCCCATGACTGTAAACCCCTCTCCTGTGAAAGTTCTTCAGCAATAAAGACTAAAAAGACACCATCTAGATCAAATCTTAATTGTTGGTTAACCTGTCAGTGTGTAGGCAGGTAGTGGTTAACCCTGTCCCAGCCAGGAAGTTGCGAATTCATTTTGTTTCCTGGGTTTTTCTTTGCAGGTTTTTCCTGGGTCCAACCCCCTGGTCATTTGTGTTATAAAAGAGATGGACGTCTGGACCCTAAGAGCTGCCTAGGGTTTCTTATTGTTCTGTTCGGTTCCATCCGGTTCAGTTTGGTCAGACTTGTTCTCTGCCACTACCAGAGTCTGGATTGACAGTTGTATGCATAGGTTGGAGGTCCCATTGCCCTGGAGGATTGCTGGGACTGGCAGTCCTTCCTGAAGATCCCAACCATGGACTCTACCAAAGATGGACTTTTACCTATGTAGGTATGCTGGGGCAGCCACAGGCTTGTGGGGCAGCCAAAAGCCTGATTTAGGGACTAGGGATGTTAGGGAAATGTTTGCACTTTATTCCGGACTGTTATCTGTAAAGTAAAGCTTTTGAAACTTTGCCTGGTCAAGTTACTCAAGGGGTGTAATGCAATCAACCGGTACAAGATAATGCTTTAAGAGTTCATACAGCGAGGGAGATTTTGTCGGCAGAGATCTGAACTGCCAGGGCCCTTAACCTGTATAGAAGAGGAAGCGTTAAGTGCACGCATGGACGCACCCCATATTGTTACTGGGAGTGAGGTAGCGGTGATATGCTTGACAAATGGTGAGGGCAAGGGCTCTGTGTGTCCCTCCTAATTACACAAGTGACCCTAGTGATGCATAGTAACATTGATAGAATCTATTAGAGATCAGCCGGTTGTTACAGTAAAGGTACTGTGTAAGGCAGTGACCCTAACCAAAGTGCCTAGATTAGCCCAAAAGAACCCACCCTGGGGTAGGCCTCTCGTGTGACCCTTACTTGGCGCCCAGCGAGAAGAGAAACATAGAGGACGTGACAAACAACCATACCCCACTGTCCCCTACCCTTACGTGCTCATAAAGTTATGGCTGATTGTTGTATATCCCGTCAGGGAGTTTTGCCATCTGTGTCCCATTGGGGAGGTTAGCCTTCAATTCCTGTCCCATAGCCAAAACAGGAAGTGAAAGGAAATGCTTCAAAACACACAGCTCAGCTACCTCTTTTTAAGACCCCCCCCCCCCCCCCCCAGCCACAAGTGTAGACTAGACCTTTGGGTTTACATCTACTTGAAATGAATGACAAATTTGAATAATAAATCATTTTAATGATGATGATGATGAATAAAATTAAAGGTGAGTTTTGGTTTAAAGAAAAATGGATATTATCTTACAATAAGGAGATGTTAAAATGAGAAATTGCTCACAATTTATATTTTTAGTGTCCTGTATTTGTAACCTGGCACAGTGTTAGACTTGAAAACATGTAGGGGTGCAAATAACTAACTCAAAGAAATATGTAGATAAGAGTGAAACATCCTTTCTTCACAACCGAGGACAACTAATTTACAGTCTATTGCCTGAGACTAACAAAAAATGTGTTTGTACTCACCTCCTCCATTGCATAATGCAGATTAACATCACAGCTTACACAGAGCAGAATAGGTGAAGCTCCTACAGAAGCTGGTGCAGACCCACTTAAATAGTGTGCACTGAGGAGGATGATTACACACAGTTCATATTTTTTATTTTTGAACTCATCCACATATGGCTAGGAGCTTTAGGATTCTGTAATCACTAAGCATTGAGGTTTTATTTTATGTACCTTTTTAGATGCTAATGGAATGTTGCATTGTTATTCTATAACAGCACACGTCAGCTCCAAAAGATAAATGTGGATTTGGATAAATAAGACATTTTCCAGGATCAAGTGTCAGAGACTGGGTTTAATGACTCATTTGACAGATGTTCTTATTTTCTAACCATGTCTAGCCGTTTTCTCTTTACTTTAATCACTATACTGAAACCAGTCAAGTCCCAGTCACCTAGTAGTTTCAGTATACAGAATGCGTGGCATCCACCTATGAACCCTTTAATCAGTGCCACCATTCCACACTGACAGATCTTTGGGAGTCATTAGTGACTGACCTAATTCAGCGCAGTGTCCTATTTATAATCCGCCTGTTGTTGCATCAGCTCAATCTACAGATGTCATGGGGAAGATATTAGATCTGAAGAGAAAAGTACTTGCGTTGCGGTGTGCATTTCGCGAAGAAAGATGCAGTGTACACAAAATACTGGAGTAAAACACAGTCATACAGTCTTGTTATGAAATATTAATATTTCGATTCAATTTCTGAATATTTTATAAGGCAGGGAAGCTCTTTACTCCTCTTGTAGACATTAGAAATAAGTTATGTTTGTTTTCTAGCAATGGTTATTTATTAATGAATAAAGCATAAAAGACAGTAAGTAAATAAGGTCCCACAGAACCCTATTATGTCAAAGTAACTGCTACATACTGCTCATTTTCATTGCAGAAAGTCAAAAGACATGACTTAATCCCTGATTTCCAACTTGGTGGAAAGTCCAAAGCTCACCATACACTATATAATTTGATTTGTAATCTCTTTAGAATCTTCTTTAGATTTACTAAAACTATGTAATATGAAGACAAACATGTGTATTGCGGCTGCTGCCAGAGGAAAAAGGGTGCCAGATGGGGGGGATTCCCTTCAGACTTATAGAAAAAGATCAGTGTACCGGCCCACTACCAGTACTGTGTGATCTTTGTGACCAATCACAGCAGATCACATGACAATTGTAAGCAATAGATGGCTTCCATTGATGCCATTCATTGTGTACTATTGTGTTGATCTCTGTGATTTGTCACAGTGATCACATGGTACAGACAGGGCTAGGCTGAGCCCTCACATGAGAAAGACCTTTATGCTGCGCACTCCCCTTCTGCTGTGGTACCTCCCACTTGATATGAGTGCAATGGCCCAGCCTGGCCCCCTGATGATGTCAATACGATGAAGGGCCTAGAGGCATGGTCGAGGAATGGTTTCACAGAACTGAGAGAGCAAGCTGACAGTAGAGGCTTTCATTGAAGGATTCAGTCCATTGCCATCACTCCTGACGGTTACAGATCTGAACTTTTTAATGCTGCATAGGCTCATGTCTGGTCTTAATACATGTGAGTGGTTTTCTATTTTTATACTTAAAAAAAAAATAAAAAATAACTGTGAGCACTATATAGGTTCTCATTGTCTTTTAACATGTAAATACACACTGAATTGTCCATCCATCCACCAACCTGAGCTGTTAAGGTTCTCCAAGAACCAAAATCCTAGCAGTTTAAGGCTAGGTTCACAGATGTCTGGTGCAAATTTCTCCTCCGATTCCACTGCAAATTTCCAAAGTAGCTGTTCAGCGGTTCAGCTGCGATTTCCAGATACGATTCAGATGCAAATTTTGGAGCCAGCACTTTCAGCGTTTTTAACAATAGCTGGTTGTTAAGGAGCAGGCCAGGAAGCCGACTACCATGTCCTTAACAGCCGATGACTCATCAGCAATCATCTGTAAAAAAAAAAAAAAAAGAATTGCCCGGCAATGAAAAATAAAATGGCGTGGAGTCCCCCAATCTATACAAGGCCCTTCGGGTCTGGTGTGTATTTTAAAATAAAGAAAAGAAAGGGTCCATACCAGACCCTTTTCTGAGCATACAGCCTGGCAGGCCAGGAAAGGGGACGGACGAGCAGATGCCCTCCCTCCTGAACCATACTAGGCCAAATGCTCTCAACATGGGGGGGGGGGGGGTTTGTTTTGGGGCATTCAGATGCGTTCCCATACAAAGCAATGAGCATGAAATTTGCATCTGAACCGCACCACAGTGCTCACTGCTGCACCGCAGATATGTGAACCGGCTCGATTGAAAGCCGGTTTGGTTCACATGTCATGCGAATCGGATGCAGTTCAAAACGCATCCAATTCGCATGTACTGTATATGTGAATGGAGCCTAAGAAGGAAAGGAGTCAGTTTAGTGTTGGAGCGCATATTGACCCTTGTCGAGGGGATCAACACAGTGAGGTGAGAATATGCCCAAAAGGGAATCACAGTGGTGTTTTTGCAGCCTTACAGTATCTCACAAAAGTGAATACACCCCTCACATTTTTGTAAATATTTTTTTATACCTTTTTATGTGACAACACTGAAGAAATTACACTTTGCTACAATGTAAAGTAGTGAGTGTACAGCTTGTATAACAGGAAAATGTAGGCTAAGCAAAAAGCACACAGGAGTATATCCTACTCGAAGGGGAAGTATTTTACAGCTTACGCCACATCCTATAATGAAAGAACTGAAGGGAAAATCCCCTATGGGTTGGACTTTAAAGGCGTAAAATTAGTAACCCCAAAATAGAGTGAAAGTTATTGAAAAATAGAAAACACGTTTATTACAAAAAGATGTAACACATACAACAGTAGAGGATTATACATGTATGACAATATAAAAACACCTGGAAACTGTTACAACAAAACTTGGTACAATTCAAGCTATGAATACATTTTTATGTCATTTTCTCACACTGACGCGTTTTGGATAAAAATGCTTTACTCCTTCCTCAAAGGTGAGATTATAACATCATTCCTATTGTGTATAGAAAAATAACAAGGTCAGGTGATATGTCAAAAGTACAGGTCCTCGTATAGTGGTTATATCTTGAATCAAAAAGATCCATATAATTGTAAATAGAGAGTATATAAATAAGAACTCACACAGAGAGAGTACACCAGGTATGGAGACGTTCCGGTACAGATTAAAAGAAACGGCTGGGAGGAGGAGCTTCTTCACTCTACAGCCTCAAAAAGAGGTCGATTGGATGTCGGATAAATGCAGATGCCCAATCAACTGAATGGAGCTTAATAATTGCTCAAAACGTTTAGATGTAGTGCATCTATCCTAGACAGAATGGTCGTTGGGGGGGGGGGGGGGGCGCCTGTAGAGCACACTGGGGTCGGAAAGGGTAAAGAGAGATTCCTATAAGATAAAATATGTATTTTTATAAGTCAGATCGATGGGTAATATCCTCTATGGTATCACACAGCGTATATAATCGCTAATTAATACCTGTTGATGAATCTTATCTTGTTACGCTCTAATTAGAATGTCTTCAAATTTAGACAGTATCAACCGATGATTCTAAAAAGAAGTAGTCAAGGACAGCATTTAATATAGTAACTAAATAAACAATACCTACCCCCACAAAATATAAGTATCCTTGCATTTCAGTATTGAGTAGTTTCAACATTGCATGTAATGGTAAGTGTCTGTGGGGCAAATGGGACCCCCGCTTTCTAGGGGGAAGCAATGGCCGCAGTAGGGAAGGTTGCATTAAGTATGAAGGGGAAATAAATAAATAACTTGTATAATATTCCATCTGGGTGGTAGTGAAGGTAATGCTGGATAGGGTCCATAATCGACAATGAGTGTAGGCTAAATAGAGTGCAAACAAAGAGCCCAGAGGTTCTATAGAAGATCAAAGTAAGGGAATGATTTATTACCTTTTGCTGACAGAATGCTGTTTGCCTCCTCCTCAGACCGACACTTGTAGGTTCTGAGTGGGGCAGACAGCGTATGTATATATGTAAGCTCCAGCCCTGCAGCCAGCTGTATCAAATACAGCTGATTGCTGAAGGGCATGGAGACCGACGAATCTCTCTAAATCCGGCCCCCCGAGTGCTGCGCGCGCACTCGGGTCCCGCGCACCAATCAATGGTTGCGCAACGTGACCCGGGCACGCCCACAGCTCCCGCCGGCACGCTATGCTTCACCGGCGAACAGCGCATGCTCGCCGGGTGAAGCAATGTGGAGTCCCAGCGTCATATGACGCTAAGGGCTCCTACATTGCCGTCACGTCCATAAGAGAATGGGCGTGACGGCTGGGCGTGCCGGGCGGCCTACTAGGCGTCCCCTCTTGCTGACGATCGGGATGTAGAAAATATAATGTAGAGGTAAAGTTACAGTGGGGAATACAATCTGGAAGCAAACAAAGGGAGGAGAGAAAGGGATCGTAAATTGCAATGGAATACAATGATCGTAATCAACGTCAATACATAGGAATCAAATGAGTATGAGAATTATGTAAAAAACAAAAGGACATGAAACTATATATATTTTTTGTAAGGTCATATAATGCTGGCAGAATACAATGATAAGGGCACAGCAGGGAAATTACATATTGTGCATTTTGTTGTGTTATGAAGGGGTTGTACAGGCACATTCAAAATCAGCATGCAGACCATGTGAGTGTCCTGATATTGCTAGTGTGGTGCGGCATTCGCATATGCATCTCGTATTGTGGATGCAGAGGGGGGGGCAAACTTAATTTCAAAGTTTATATTAGAAATGTTTTTATGCAAAATAAGGGGTTATTTCTCCATCCCTCCGGATGAGAAACCCTCTAAAAAGGGTTTAAACCAAATAGCCTCATTCAAACCAGGGGCTTGATTTGCCCTTAGCTTGAAAATCCAGCGTGATTCCAGTTGGAGTAAAATTTTATTCCAATCTCCCCCCCTTGGATTGGGGTGGATGCGATCTAAAATGAGGAACTTAATTTTGGGGAATTTACCCGCATGGACAATGGTTGTATGCCTCCCGAGGGGGAGGTCAGGGTCACACGTCCGCATACTGTGAATGTGTCTGTACGCCCTCCTCCAAAATTCCAGTTTAGTCTTCCCTATGTAAAAACATGAGCATTCACACTGCAATAGGTATATAACTCCTAGGGTCCTACAATTCGCAAAGTGTCTCGCCCTGAATACCCTGCCATCGGGTAGTATAGGATTTTTTTCCACCCACATTAATTTGCAATATCTACAGGATCCACATCTGTATGTACCTTTGTACTTGCAGTGGGCCTTCCTATCTGTGTTAAATTCACTGCTAGTAATCTGATCTCTCAGGGAGGTAGCTCTTTTAAAAGGTAAATAGAGGTTTTTCCGTGACATATGGACCTAGAGTGGGGTCTTCAGTAAGGAGGTGCCAGTATTTCCGTACAATTTTCCTAATTTGTTGTTCCTGGTTGTTATATTTCGATATGATCCTAAGGGGATTAGTGTCATTTTTAGGTTTTTTTTAATATAATAGCTGGCCCCTATTGCGTATGCAGGCCTGTTGGTATGCCCTCTTTAAAGAGGCGTGTGAATAGCCCCTTTCCAAGAGGCGATCACGCAGGTTATCAGCCTCTTCTTTAAAGATTTGATCATCGGCGCAATTGCGCCTAATTCTCAGGAATTGTCCGTAGGGTATGGAGTTCAACAAGGGTTGGGGGTGGAAACTAGTAGCATGTAGAATTGCGTTTCCAGCAGTAGGCTTCCTATACAATTTTGTAAGTAGTTTACCTCCTTCACCCTTGTAGATCTCCACATCTAAAAACGCAATGTTGTTGGAATTATATGACATAGTGAAGTTTAGGTTAAACTCGTTCTTGTTCATCCTGGATAGACATTGCTCTAGTAGATGAGGAGGGCCGTCCCAGACGATGAAGATGTCGTCGATGTACCGGTACCACCCCAAAATGTGGTCCGTGTACATCGACAAGTCTTCATCGTCCAGGAACATGTGCTACCACTCCCCCAGGTACAGGTTGGCATACGACGGGGCACAGCAAGTCCCCATCGCCACCCCCTGCACCTGGAGGTAGTGGGAGCCATTGAAAGTAAAAACATTATGCCCCAGGATGAATTCGAGCAAAGACAACATAAAATCACCATAGAGTGGATCGACTTCCCTGTCGTTCCTCAAAATGTGTCTAATTGCTGCTACACCCCTATCATGGGGTATAGAGCTATAGAGCGCCTCAACATCAATGGTAACCAGAAGTGTGTACTCTGGTATGAGGAGGTTATCTAGAATTTGTAAAAAATGCATAGTATCTTTCACATATGAGGGCAGAGCTATGACATAAGGTTTCAAAAAGTCATCTATTAGCCGACTAGCATTTTCACTTATTGACCCTACCCCGGAGATGATGGGTCTCCCGGGCGGGTTAATTGTGTTTTTGTGTACCTTCGGAAGTGCGTAAAATGTTGGTACTTTGGGAAAATTATTACGTATAAAGTTCCAAAGTTGCTTGGTGATAATGTTCTTCCTGAGAGCGGAATCAACAAGTGTATAGAATTCCCCATTGAACTTGCCGACAATACCAGCAGGCATGCGACGATAACAGCCATGCAGACCAATTTGATGCAGTGTGTCGGCGTATGGTCTGAGCACTGACAGGCTGACCCCCCACCCTTCAACCTCTGCAGCAAACACCAAATTTACTACACCTGCTCCCCATTCACACCTGAGACCTGGTTACACTAACGAGTCACATGACACTGGGGAGGGAAAATGGCTAATTGGGACCAATTTGGACATTTTCACTTAGGGGTGTACTCACTTTTGTTGCCAGCGGTTTAGACATTTATGGCTGTGTGTTGAGTTATTTTGAGGGGGCAGCACATTTACATTTTTATACAAGCTGTACACTCACTATTTTACATTGTAGCAAAGTGTAATTTCTTCAGTGTTGTCACATGAAAAGATAGAATAAAATATTTACAAAAATGTGAGAGGTGTACTCACTTTTGTGAGATACTGTACCTAGGAGTGAGTGCTATATATTACAAAATGTATGGAGCTACCACTAGGGTTGCCACCTGTCCGGTTTTGACCCGGACAGTCCGAGTTTAGACACATGTGTGCCCGGGTTTCCACCCGCCAGAAACCCTAGCACACATTACCAACCGTCCTGTGGCCAGTGGCAGCCGGATCTCTGGCCCCGGCCGCAACATCTGGTGAATAATCATCCCGTGCCCGCTATCACTGTTCTCACTGCCTAAACATCGGTGCGCTCTGAGTCTGAGCCCAGCTCAGCAATGGGCAGCGGCGGGTGTCCTGTGATTGAACGAGCAGGTCATGTGTGGGACAGACAGGGGACACAAGGGGCTGTGATTCACCTTGAGGAGCTGGTCACATGTAGAGGCTGGACTGTGTCTGTGAGTAATTGCGCCTGCTTGTTCCCGGAGTCCTAACGTGTGTCTTCTGAGGTATCACCACTGCTCTACTCCCACTGGCCACTGCTCTACTGACACTGTCCACTGCTCTACTGCCGCTGTCCACTGCTCTACAGACACCATCCACTGCCCTACTGACACCGTCCACTGCCCTACTGACGCCATCCACTGCTCTACTGACACCATCCACTGCTCTACTGACTTTGTCCACTACTCAACTGGCTGACAGTGTCCACTTTTAAGGTAGGCTAGTTTCATATTTTAACTGACCTTTCTTTTATTAATGTAACCATGGTGACGAGCACTCCTGACAAACAATTCACCAATCACCCTGCTGCCAGACCCCCATATATCATTTGAGACAATGAGCAGACATTTGCGTAGTTTTGTTGCGCTTATTGTGAGATACAACTTGGGTGGGGTAAAGCACTTAGTGTATTATCATCACATTGATAAGACATTGATTAGCAGCTTTAGCCTTGAAATGATGAACCTCTAACATTTCACAGTCTATTTCCTCTGCATACCTCTTCTGCAGACTATTGCTCCTCCTCCTCTGCACTGACTCCTGCAGAACATCACTCCTCTAGTTTCCTCTCTTCTTGCACAAATTTTCTACTGCAAAACTATTAGATTACTGTTGCTTCACTTCCAGTATTACAAAGAGGGACCACTCTGAATAATCCCAGTTTGCTGGCTGTACTTGAATGGTGTTGCTTCAGCAAATCAATAAGCCAGAGTCATGCAACTACCTCTCCCTGGTGGCTCAGTGAATTTGTTGGATACACAGTCTTTTGGAAGATATTACCAAAGTGCTTTACCAGGCCAGAGATACACGTGTAAGGGCTGCTGATTTGGTTACTTAGCAATCCACCAATCACCCTGCTGCCAGACTCCCCACGATCAGACAAGACAAGGAACAGTCATTTGCACGGCTTTGTTACGTTTATTGTAGGATACAACTTGGGTGGAACAAGGGAGTGATATGAGATGCCCATAGCAGTTGGTGTATTGCACGACAATACTGAATAGCCTTGACTTAAAGTTGTTGTACATCTAGTATTCTCAGCAAACTATTGAAACACTACTTCTTCACTTCCAATTTTGACAAAGAAGAATCACTCTGAATAATTCCACCTTGCAGACCATGGCGGTTTCTGGAAATCAAAGATCCAGAGGCCTAACACAACCACTCTTCAATGAATCAATGAGTTAGACAGCCACACAGTCTTTGGAAGATATTACCAATGTGCTAACCAGACCAGAGATAACACGGTATCTCCCCTCGATGGCCTGACACATGGTAATAGACGGACTACTGTTCCCAGCCAGTCCTTTGCTATCAAATCTGTGTTCCCCGGCCACAGCATTCTACACTGTTCTTGATAACTTCTTTTGTTCTGTTACACTGACCTTTGGTTATTTGGCCATTCTGTGTCCCCGGTCAAAGAACGATGATCTACTCTCTTCTGCTTTACTGTTACTTCTTCTATACTGATCTTGTTCAGCATCCAGGTCATGTGTTCCCCGGTTAAAGCAGCTTGATACTTTTTCAAAGACAAAGATCTCTAAGACTCCCTCTCCACGGTTCCTTCATCCCTCCTCCGCACTCGGCACATCTCCACGTGGGGACGCCGGAAACAGCACCTCAATCCTTCATGCTGTCTTTTCCTGTACTCCAGACTCCTCCCTGGCAGCATGTGACCCCAGCTTATATGGGAGGCCTGCCCCCTGCCAACACCAAAATATAATTGGTCAGGGCTCCTCACATGAGCTGCCTGCCATTCAGACTTCAGGTCCAACCCCTATTCCAGACCAATCCTTCTGAAAACAGGGGAGGCATCTCTGAATCAGAGCACAGGCGACCACACCCACCACCACACCGAACACTCCCAGTCCCAAATCAAAACAACCAGGCTTAGCCTAAAGCACAGGCCTAGTTAAATTTACTTGAACTAGAAAAATCCTATTCTAGCACCTACTTTTAGGTAGTGGGTGCTACATTCACCCCCCACTAAAATCACAACCGTCCTCAGTTGTGGGGAATGAAAACAGAACAAAAGGACAGAGGTACATTACAATTTGTACATTATACATCCTCACTGCAGATCCCTGCACTAACGTCACATACAAGTGGAACCAGAGTACTGCTCCCTCAGGCGGAATACTCTGCCTACCACAGGTCTTCATCTGTTCCAACGATGGAGATGTACAGCCGTCAAATCTCAGGGTTTTCTTAAAAGAAGACATAAACCATACACAAACTAACTAAACAAACTAACTGAAAATGAACACTTCACCAAACAGAGGGGGTCATAATCCTCTGTCTGGTGACAGAACAAACACACATTTTTTTCAATGAACCAACGTGGCATGCGTTTCCCTGTTAGGACTGCCATTCCCTCAAAAGGAGTCTACAAGACCTCCTTCAGAATGCAGCCTATACAGACACGCCAATGACCAAGATATGTGCCCTTGGGCAAGTAGATTTTTGTCTGAGCTCTTGACCAAATAGTCCTTTCTGAGAAAGTAGAGGCTCCAAAGCAAAGGAGTCCTTCTTTTAAAGCAATGGCAAAAGGGTTGGGCAGGGACAGCACACCCTAGTGTCCTATTGTCCTTGTCAGGCACCCTGAGTGGCAGACAACAGCTGTTCCCTGTAATAAAGACAGTTCTTGGGAAGGCCCACCCTAACCCAGCTGCACTACAGCAGTCCAAATTAATACATTTCACCTGTGGCTACAAAAACAGTAGTCCTGGCTACAGGTAGTACCTGGGATCCGACGACCTCCTCCGACTGTCCCCCTCGCCTCTCACCCAGATAGAATAGCTGTGGGTGTTCTGTCCAGCTTTCATCGCCAGCACTTTGTCTTTGTAAATAGCCCGCCCGAGCTTCCACTTTCGATAAATGTACTTTAAGCGGACCCAGACCTCTCTCTCCGTTACCCACTTTGGTTTTGGAACATGTAAGTAATCCCAGACCATGTCATTCTCCCATTGCTCCAGACAGTTTTCAACGACTTCCATGACATGTTCCGGAAAACATAAGGGTAGTCCAGGCCCAACTCCCGAGAGACTCTTCGCTGCACTTCCCTCTGAAACTGGGAGAGTCTGGGCAACTCTTTGGGCCTTCCTCTGCCTGGCAGAACGCTGCTAACTCATTAACGGTACATTGACGCTACTTCGGAGGAAACACTTGGTGAACTAGTAGAACGTCTGTGGGATTGGACTGGGGTTGGCTGCCAATACCAAAAGGTAATTGGTCAGAGCTCTTCACATGAGCTGCCTGCCACTTAAACCTCAGGTCCAACCTCTCTTCCAGAAAAATCTTCCTGAAAGCAGGGGAGGCGCTTCTGGGTCAGAGCACAGGTGGTCACACCCACCACTACACTAAACACTCCTATTCTCAAATCAAAACACACACAGGCCTGTCTTACAGCACAGGCCTGTCTAAATTTGCCTACACTGATCTCTCAACCCAGAAAAATCCTATTCTAGCACCTACCTTCTATTGGAAGATTGCTACATTAATTAAATCATTGCTACATTAATTAAATCATATTTTATGGATACACAAATGCTTTTGTTTTATTTAACCATGCCCCTTTAAGTCCCCCCTCCCCAGTTAATACAATTTGACCACAGCCACTGTTCACCATAGAACACCTCATTACTACTCTCTTTGGGTAACCCAATAGGTGTCCCAGGTATTTTACAATCCTATAGCGTGTACTACAAAAAAATTGCTGTGCGCCACAAAAGTTTTTGGGTTTTTATCTTGAAGAAAAGGTGAGAACCCTAGCTACCGCATTCACAATTATATAGACTTTTACTTTTACATGATTTATTGATTGCTTTTCTAATTTGTTTTTCTGATTATTTGATAAATGCTGAAAACACATAGATACACATTCAATAGATTTTTTTCACATGCTTGCAGCTTTATTTATTCACACGCTTGTGCGCAGATTATTTATATATATATTTTCAAAATTGTACAGGGGTTGGCTGCAAGGCCACTAGTTTTACTTGTAGCTGTCTGCTTTCTGTGATATTCTTTGGATATGTACTGACAATTTTCCTTCCTTTTTTTTTTTTTTGTGTATTGAGATGCCATAATGTATGGAGACATGTTCAACTGTTCTGTGTTCCCACTATGTCTGAGCTGTACAGCTGTTTGTTTGTTTTTTCTACTTGTTAAACCAATAAAAAAAATTACCATCAAAAAATGGTATGTGTATGCCTAACTCTATGAATCAAGTGGTAACGACAATAAATGTTACTAAAATAGAAGCAGCGCTGTTTGGTGAAAAATATGTGAAAAGTGAAAACTAAAGCAGAGTCCCATAAATAATTAAGTCCATACACTGGCAAAGGAAAGAAGTAAAAAACGTAGTGACGTCACCGTCGTAGGCTCCACCCTGTGCGTTTCATCACAATAGGACGAAACTGGCCAGGCCAATCCCCAGTCGACGGCCCATCGTGACAAAACACGTAGGGTGAAGCCTACGACGGTGACGTCACTACGTTTTTTTCCTTTCAGGAAGTGGATGTGCAAATCTACCTATTAGGAAGTGAAGGATAGCTGATGAGGACACCGCTGATTTTGCTGCCTCGCTGCTTTTTATCCATTGCTGTTTATTGGCTTCTATATTGTAAGTGTGATTCTTTTTATTAAACAATTCTCTTATTCAACATACTGCACTATGGAAAGTTTTCTTTTCTCTACTCCTGAGTACCATTAGAGAATTGCGGCTGTTCCAGAAACTGTTTGGGTCTTGGGGAGACCGATTTCTCTATGCTCGGCGAGACTGCCTTTTTGCAGTCCTCGCCATCTGGTAAGCAAGCCATCTTCTGAATCATCTGGTTGTGGAATTGCATGTTGCATCTTCCTTGCAATATTTTATCCTTATACACGGATTGTTGTTTCTCCTTCGTTTGCCAGTGTATGGACTTAAAGTGGTGGGACACCCTGAAAAAAAAAACTTTAAAAAAATTTTTTTTTTACTTACCAGAAATGCGCCGTATTCTAGTGAATGGGGCGCGGTGTGTTATGGGAACTGTGTCCCACAACACATCGCGTTCCCCATTCACAAATTCGACTCGCGCATGCGCAGTAGGCCGCGCGCCGACTCGCGCATGCGCAGTAGGCCGCGTGCCGACTCGCGCATGCGCAGTAGGAAGCGGGCTGCCCGTTTCCCTTACTGAGGATGGCGGCGCTGGAACCGGATCGCCAAGGGACATCTCGGCCTCCACGACCGACATCGCGGGCGTCCTGGGAGGGTAAGTGTACTTATTAAAAGTCAGCAGCTACTTTTTCTTTAGCTGCTGACTTTTAAAAAACATTTTTTTTAGGTGAAACACCGCTTTAATGATTTATGGGACTCTGCTTTAGTTTTCACTTATTTTTCACCAAACATATGGTCACTAATTGTCTATGTTTTCACATATGGATTGAAACACTATTGGAATTTTGCTTCAGTTATATTTCTTTATTCTTTCATTAGCATACTTTTATATGAACAGTTTCTCCTCACAGGAAAATCATTTTTCACAATACGTTTGTTTATACATTTGTATTAGTGCTGCATCTATTTTGGATTGTTATTGTTAATTTTGTTTGGTACTAGACTGTAAGGTGCTGGCAGATTTTTTATTCAATATTTGTATCACTTAATTATTTTCTAGCGCAGCTTCAGCCTTCGGGCTTGTTTTTTTCCAATAAATGTTACTAGCAAGAGGCTGGGAGAATAGAAACTCCTTTCAGTTTTTGGGCTTTTCACCACTATGTTTGTATTATATTTAATGTGAACATACCAGGTGTAACTTAAATTTTCTGGTACATGTTCCTGTTTTGTTTACATGTTTGTGTTTCATTTGCTAGCACTTCACTGTATATGTAAGAGCATTTCACTGTAATAAGTGTTGAAGAAAGTGATCAATGCCATCTCTGACCTTGTTTTATTACACCAATAACCTCTTCACAAGCAAGTTGATTTTGTTTCGTCTCAAAACGTACCCTGTGCTGGGATTAAAGATCTGTGATTAAATTCTTTTGCCTTTACAACACCGTTCATTTGATTATTTTGCAATCCTAAAAGCTCTGAGAAAATTCTGTCCTAGATTTATCAAGCCCTGGTTAAGAGTTTAATAACTTCTGAACACAGACAATTTTTTAAGATGTAGTTACATCACTGCTTACATATTGGTGCAGGTCTGTTGTGCCTGTGCACCCGCTGATCGTAAGGAAGTATGCTGCCTCAGAAAATCATTACTTCAAAATCAGAACTGTTTCCTTTACTCAAAGCGTCAAAGCAAGTCAGGGAGCTGCATTGAAAGAACAGCGCCAGACAATAGGTAGAATCATGTGATAAACCGCTAATGCTCTTCAGGCCACTTTGCAATTTTGTTAAGGTTCAAAAGCCTACTCATGTTTTTTAATGTAAATATTGCACAGTCCCAGAAGTGGCCCCAAAAACGTAGTTGTCATGATAAATATAACGTAATTGTGTTCCTTTCACTTCCTGGTCAAAAGATGCCTGGGCTGCCCAGATGCATTTAAAGTGGATGTAAACCCCAAATTTTTTTTTTTGATGTCTGATAATGTAGAGAATACGATTTCCTTTCATTTGAGCCCAGTCTTGCCACACAGATTTACTCGAGGCCTGAGAAATCCTCTTTTATTGTTCAGTTAGAGAAAGCTTGACAAAGTCTTGAAAACTTTGTCAAAAACGCCCCCTTGCTGTGAGTGACAGGTGATTTACATATCTCATGCACTAGCCTGAGACAGGTTATCATCAGATCACTGGATGTTCTACTCTGCCCAGCTCTGACTACATACATGTCCCCTAAATCACTTGTCTGTCTATAGTCTTCTGACTTTTCACTGCATTCCATGAAGGCAGGCAATCCTGGGAGAGCTGGAGGGGTGTGCCTGTCTCAGGCTAGTGCATGAGATATGTAAATCACCTGTCACTCACAGCAAGGGGGCATTTTTGACAAAGTTTTCAAGACTTTGTCAAGATTTCTCTAACTGAACAATAAAAGAAGATTGCTCAGGCCTCGAGTTAATCTGTGTGGCAAGACCGGGCTCAAATGAAAGGAAATCTTATTATCTACATTATGACATCAAAAAAAAAAAAATTTGGGGTTTACATCCACTTTAAGGATATTGATGTCATGTGCTTCCCTTCCCCCAATATGTCCACTCAATACAGCTTTGCCTGAATTCAAGCCATGACACAGGCCAGAAGACGCACAGGTCTCCTGTGCAGGTCGCTTTGCAGCCGCAACAGATATATGTGAACCGGCTCCATAGAGAGCCGTTCACAATCTGCTGTCATGCGAATTCGCACTAGTCTGAATCCAGCCTAAAAATTAGATATAAAACTGGCAGAATATTGGAAAGAATAAACTCCAGATATTAAAGATGTCATTATAAAAGGTCAAACATACTGTATGAAATAAAAACTAAATTGTATATAGAAACCCAGCAAACATGATTTGACACTTTTTTGATGACTGTGGTCAGTAGTGATTATAAGAACCCTAAAACTGAGAAGCTCTGGAGAACTTTTTTTGGTGGTATTACTTTAATTCTGAGGAGGTTAAAATGAGCATCCATTTTGTACTAGTTTGTTTATACTAGTAAAGATGTTATACAATCCTTTCATTTTTACTCACAATTGTTTCATGATGTTCTTTACTGAACTGTAGTCACATTTATAGTAACATTTTCCTGTACATCCCATATCACGTCTAGAGGATCTTCATATCTCAAAAGCCCATGCTATTTCTTAGGAATTGATAGTCCTGATCCACTGCTACAAATATCTAGGGCTTTATTTGGAAGTTGTAATGTGAAATCCAACCTAAGTCAGCAGATAACATAGATCAGTTAGCAGCCGTAGCCATGCTGTGTTGGACAACATTAAACTGCTGAATCGTGGAAATAACCGCAGTGGAAAAGATGTTACAGAGACGTAAAAGTACTTTGTGCTTACTCAGAAACCTTAATTAACAGACACATCCATTTACTACAGAACCACTCTCCAGAGGATGTTTCTATGATGGAATTGGCAAAATGAGCTTGTGTTGGTTACCACAAAGGGAAGTGCTATGCTTTTTTTATTATTTGGAGGTTCAAGCATAGCATCTGGGATTTACAGACACCTGCAATTCCCAGATGCAGATTCAAGGGCTTTGGAAAGTTAAGAAAATAGTCAGTTTGTGTAGTTTTGCAATGATAGCAGATGACCGGATACAATTTAGAGAGTCTGTAAGGATGTCTTCCTTTAAAGAGGAGGTCCAGCATGGAGGAAAAAAATAAATAAAAGTCAGCAGCTACAAATACTGTAGCTGCTGACTTTTACTTACTATGTATACTAAATATTTACTATTTGGACACTTATCTGTCCAGGGAGCCCGCAATGTTGGCTTTTGGGTGCTACCGCCACTATCTCCACTAAGGGAAACTGGCAGAGAAGCCTTTCGGCACTTTTTAATTGGCCTGGTGGCGGAGGAAAGAGGAGGGGGGCCCAACTTCCAAGGTACGGCGCCACGGCCCCGTCTACTGGAAGTGGGGACAGGGACCTTTCAAATGCAGGAAGAAAATAAGCAGAAGTTCTACTTTTGGGTGGAACTCTGCTTTAACCACTTACGGACCGCCCGCTATCGTTATATGTCAGTATTTTGAAGAGGAATATCGTTGTTATGGCAGCTGCTAGCTACCATAACCCCAGTATCCTCTTCTTCAGCGGGCGGTCCGCTTTCAGATAAAAGTGATCTCTGTGGCGGATTCGCAGCGAGATCACTTTTATCAGCGGCGGGAGAGGGGCCCCCCCTCCTGCCGCTCTACGGTGCCCTGTACCGTTTACTGGAGCCGTCGGTAGCGGCGGAGGTGATCGGGTTGTTCTTCCTGTTAGGTATTGAGACGAGTGAGGGGAAGATGGCCCCCACCAGTCTCCATATCATTGCAGGGCGGAAGAGACGTCAAACTGTCACTTCCGCCCATAGCTCTTAAAGAGACTTTTTTTTTTTTTAAATGACATTAGATTTTTTTTATTATTGCATTTTAGTGTAAATATGTGATCTAAGGTCTTTTTGACCAAAGATCTCATATTTAAAAAGTCCTGTCATGCTTTTTTTCTTTTTTTCTATTACAAGGGATGTTTACATTCCTTGTAATAGGAATAAAAGTGACACAATTTTTTTTTTTAAAAGAGCAGTGTAAAAAATAATAAATAAATAAAGGTAAAATGAATAAGAAAAAATATACATATTTTTTAAATGCACCCTGTCCCGCCGAGCTCACGCGCAGAAGCGAGCGCATACGTGAGTAGCACCTGCATATGAAAACAGTGTGCAAAACCACACATGTGAGGTATCGCAGCGATCGTTAGAGTAAGAGCAATGATTCTAGCCCTAGACCTCCTCTGTAACTCAAAAAATGCAACCTGTAGACTTTTTTAAATGTTGCCTATGGAGATTTTTAAAGGTAAAAGTTTGTCGTCATTCCACGAGCGGGCGCAATTTTGAAGCGTGACATGTTGGGTATCAATTTACTCATCATAACATTATCTTTCACAATATAAAAAAAAATTGGGCTTACTTAACTGTTGTCTTGTGTTTTTTAATTAAAAAAAGTGTATTTTTTCCAAAAAAAAGTTTGCTTGTAAGACCGCTGAGCAAATATGGTGTGACAGAAAGTATTGCAACGACCGCCATTTTATTCTCTAGGGTGTTAGAACCCCCAAACATTATATATTATATAGCACCAAATCTCAGAAGGAGGCTCGGTCCTTAAGTGGTTAAAGTGTTACTAAACTCACAACAGTAAAATCAGTCTGTATATGCAGTAAAGCATGCTTGTTATACTCACTTTGTAACCTAAGGGATTAATCCTCTGCATTGTGTAAAAAGGCTGTTTGATTCTGGCTTCTCTGACCCTCCCCTTCTTCCACAGTCCCCAATTCATCTCCTGATAGAACAGAGTCTATGGAGCAATTCTGTACTTTGACTGTACAAGGGAAAGTAAACAGTATGATAGTAGACTGCCCATGTAATCTATACTTAAAGCGGAGGTCCTCCCACCCCTGCAAAAATTAAAAGCCAGCAGCTACACATACTGAAGTTGCTGACTTTTAATAATAGGACAGTTACCCGTCATGCAGTCCAGCGATGTCTGCACCGCAGCAGCTGTCGGGTGCTGCCGCTACCTTTGGCGGTAAGGTAACCCGGTAGTGAATCATTACGGCTTCACGCTGGGTCCCTACTGCCCATGCGCGAGGTACCGCTGCGCTCTCCTACTGGCCTGGCAGCGGGGGAAGGAGGAGGGAGGAGGAGGAGGAGGTAGCCGAGCTGTGATGTACATCGCGGTCCAGACTCCTGGAAGTGGGGATAGAGTATCTGTCTGAGACAGGTATCCACTCCCCCCCCCCCTCCCCCTGAAAGGTGCCAAATGTGGCACCGGAGGGGGGGAGGAGACAAATGAGCAAAAGTTTCACTTTTGGGTGGAACTCCGCTTTAACTATCCTGCATTTTTCCACTGCCCTGAGGGCTATGCAGCCTCCCTCTCCCCATTCACCTCAATCTCCATGTGCCAGCACTAAGGCTTGGTAATCAGCCATTCAAGCACTAAACTGTCACAATTTCACCAACATCCAGAAGTACTTAGTTTTTAAAACTGAGAATGAAAGAAGTTCTATTAGAATTTTTATTTTACAGTTCTGTCCCCATGGGACAAAGTACATATAGTACTATGTCAAATGTTTCCAAGTGCGTTCTAATCTTAGTTAGGAGTGCCACCTTGTCCCTCTCTTCTTCCTCTGTGGTTTATACAACAGCTTTGAAGAAGATGGTTGCTTCATAGCTGGCCCTTGTCTTGGCTGTGAAGACAAACAACGGCAAGAGGAATGCAGAGGGAGGAGGACGTGTCAGCCTCTGCATTCCCTTTGCTGTTTTCTTTTCTTTTTTTTTACTTTTCTAAGGTGTCCCCTCTTAAATCAATACAAACAGATTGGGTATCGTATGCTCACCCATGGAGAATAAGGATTGGTCCTTTTCTCTTCTTGGGTGAAGTGAAACAGCACCCAAGTAAAGCAGTCCTCAGACCTGTATAGACAGGAGCTTTCAAGTAGATTGGATCTGAGGTATGTTCACATCACATTCCTGTTCAGATCACACATTATCTGAACAGGAAATTAAATTGGGCATATAAGAAGTGGTACTCTAAAAGAGAAATAATACTTTTAGTTTATGTATACCCCTTGCAAATCTATGTACTAGTCAGTAAGCCCATCAGAATCAGATTTACATTTTCTGAAGCCCCCTCTGGCCCCAAATACAGATTGAACTGTTGAACAGTTGAACTACAAACAAACAGAGGCACTAGATTTTCCAATATTGGTATCCAGTGTTGTCAAAGATTATCTTATTGATCAAGCTAACTTACTCTGATAAGGCTGCTCACAAATACTAAAAAACACCCCTAAAATGTAGGGGTATTTAAACAAGTAAAATATACTTGAAAGAAAAGGAGCACCACACCAATGGTCAGAGAGGGCACAGCGATGTTTTAAAAATTATAAGAAAAAGAAAACCAACGTGTTACAAACAATTCTCCTTCATCAGGTATACAATATAGGCAAGAGACTAAAAGTTCAAATTGAATACATACATATGAGTATAAACACATAAAAAGTTAAAGCATATTCACTTTTTATAATAAACAAATAAATAATATGATCAGAAAAAAAACTATAAAGGTCAATAATAAAAAAAATAAAAAACAAACAAGAATAATTGTATTTTAAAAACATACATTTGTGTCATATTCTAACCATAGGAAAATTAATTTTCATTGTAATTGCTAAAAATTACCCAATAAAAATAAAGATGACTAAATTTGGGCAATACATATTTGCTATAGTTTTGTTATTCATGACATATACAATCAAATATCTATAAAGAGTATACTAAAAATGACCAAAAATAAAACAGAACAGCAGAATGCAAAACAGATAAGCTTAGAGTTAAAAATCTATATAGAGAGTGTCATGAGAGAAACAAAATAGAATACAGTAAAACCTTGGTTTGAGAGTAACTTGGTTTGAGAGCGTTTTGCAAGACAAGCAAAATTTTGAAAAAAAATTTGACTTGATATACAAGCGATGTCTTCATAAACAAGTAGCATCACGTCACAACGGAGTATAAAAGAGAAGAGAGGCGCCTCTAAGTGTAGCAATATGGTTACATTTAATGAAGGTACAACATTTAGCAAATTATATGGTTGATGATTAAAAGAGGCACATCTAAGTATACAGGCATCCGGAGAGTTGCTAAATGTTGTACTTTTATACTCTGTAGCGCCTGCTGGAGTTTGCTTCTAATCCGCTTGTGGAGGCTTCCATTTGTGGATGGACATTTTATGGTTACACATAAGAAAGGATCCCCTATGGTTGGGACTTTGTATAGAGCACCACTCTCACAAGATTTTATAGATCAAAATATAAATGTTTTATTGATAAAAAAGATGTAAAATCCTCAAAATTTGTTTAGCAGCAGGATGCACATTATACAGTATGCATGACAGTACACATATACAGTAAAACATACAAAAAGAAATTTATACAAAAAATTACACAAAAAAATACAAAACAACATTGGAAAGATCGCAGATACGGTACTGTTATTCTCCCGGAGGTAGGAGTCCCCCAATGAACTCGACGCGTTTCCAGTTACCCAGATATGGGAACCTTCGTCAGGAGTGGGGAGTAAAATTTATAACGGGAAAGTACCTGTCACTCACGTTGAGGACGGCATTCGTAGATCAATGGCTTGTATATCCGCAAACGCGGAAAAGAGTATGTGTATCCCCCAAAGAGATCTGTAGGTGGGGGTTAGACTGTGGCAGCACACGCTAGGTTTTATTCCACTGGTGGGTGATCCTACGTATGGGAATTATATAATAGCGACCAAATGTGTAAGTCATATATATGTCGTTAGAGGAATCGTCATCCCCGAGAGATAATATCTCAGATGGATGAAAGGGTAATCCCAAACATGGGTACCCAAAAAAAAAGCCCCGTCCTTGGTGCAGTGTCCCTTGTTCGTATGGACCGTATTGGTCCGACCTCCGTGTTCCTCTGCTGCAGCAGAGGAACACGGAGGTCGGACCAATACGGTCCATACGAACAAGGGACACTGCACCAAGGACGGGGCTTTTTTTTTGGGTACCCATGTTTGGGATTACCCTTTCATCCATCTGAGATATTATCTCTCGGGGATGACGATTCCTCTAACGACATATATATGACTTACACATTTGGTCGCTATTATATAATTCCCATACGTAGGATCACCCACCAGTGGAATAAAACCTAGCGTGTGCTGCCACAGTCTAACCCCCACCTACAGATCTCTTTGGGGGATACACATACTCTTTTCCGCGTTTGCGGATATACAAGCCATTGATCTACGAATGCCGTCCTCAACGTGAGTGACAGGTACTTTCCCGTTATAAATTTTACTCCCCACTCCTGACGAAGGTTCCCATATCTGGGTAACTGGAAACGCGTCGAGTTCATTGGGGGACTCCTACCTCCGGGAGAATAACAGTACCGTATAGGCGATCTTTCCTATGTTGTTTTGTATTTTTTTGTGTAATTTTTTGTATAAATTTCTTTTTGTATGTTTTTCTGTATATGTGTACTGTCATGCATACTGTATAATGTGCATCCTGCTGCTAAACAAATTTTGAGGATTTTACATCTTTTTTATCAATAAAACATTTATATTTTGATCTATAAAATCTTGTGAGAGTGGTGCTCTATACAAAGTCCCAACCATAGGGGATCCTTTCTTATCTATACAATAGGGATGAGACCACCACCGATTTCTATCCATCTCACTGGGGGAAGCAACCTTAATTCTCTTCTTTTATGGTTACACAGCCTATCACATTGCTATATTCTTTTTATATGGATTTTAAATTGAAGGACTTATCAATAAATGGTTGTGGAACAAATCATTTGAGTTTCCATTATTTCTTATTTGGAAATTCGCTTTGATATACAAGTGCTTTGGATTACAAGCATGTTTCTGGAACAAATTATGCTCACAATCCAAGGTTTTACTTTAGTGTCAATTTTTAAACTGCTATAATGAAAAAATAAAAGTAACCTGCTGGCGGCCTTACCATTTGGATTCATCATATGGACATACCACCTCCCTAATTACCACTAACCAATGTTTGAGTTCTTCATTATGGGCCCAAGTGGATATTCCTGTATTATATATGTTTTTCTTGGTGAGGTTATGCCATCTACTTTATTATGACCCATGCCTGTTTATAAATGTGTACTCCTATCCTAGAGCCCCAATCTCTGCTCTCCTCTGCTGCCCCTGGCAGCGCTCCGCCTTGCGGCAGTGGGCCTTAGTGCCCCTGTGCTCACCCCAGGCTTTGCTGATGAGCGCCCCCTGATCCGCCACAGTGATTGCTGCCCTACCGCTGGCATTTTGGGTCCTGAGGAAGCCTTGAATCTGTGAAACATTGACCTGACTACCGGAACTATATAGACTCATATATGTACAACCGTATTTTGCTGTAAATGCAACTCATTTATTATTTCCGGTAGCTATAATGGGGCACATGATTTTGATTTTGTAAACAACTGGATCTTGCAGAGGCAGTTCATGCCTATACTTTATTGATGTATTTTAATACTTTTTTGAATAACTATATATTTTTATTTAATATAATCGTGTGGTCTCCCATATTGAGCCTATAAAGTCTGATCTACAGTGCCTTGCAAAAGTATTCACCCCCCCTCCCCCTTGGCATATTTTGTGTTTTGTTGCCTCACAACCTGGAATTAACATGGATTGTTTGAGAATTTGCATCATTTAATTTACAGAACATGTCCACAAGCAAAAAACAAAAAGGACAAAATAACACAAAAAGTAAATGTGCATAACTATTCACCCCCCCTAAAGTCAATACTTTGTAGAGCCACCTTTTGCGGCTATCGCAGCTCCAAGTCGCTCTCTGTGAGCTTGCCACACCTTACCACTGGGATTTTTGCCCATTCCTCCTTGCAAAACTGCTCCAGCTCCTTCAAGTTGGATGGTTTGCGCTTGTGAACAGCAATCTTTAAGTCTGACCATAGATTTTCTATTGGATTGAGGTCTGGGCTTTGACTAGGCCATTCCAACACATGTACATGTTTCCCCTTAAACCACTCAAGTGTTGCTTTGTGTTTGTGGTTATTGTCCTGCTGGAAGGTGAACCTCCGTTCTAGCCTCAAATCACACACAGAGCGGTACAGGTTTTGTTTAAGAATATCCCTGTATTTAGCACCTGACCAGTTTCCCAGTCCCGCCTGCTGAAAAACATCTCCACAGCATGATGCTGCCACCACCATGTTTCACTGTGGGGATGTTGTTCTTTGGGTGATGTAATGTGTTGGGTTTACGCCAGACATAGCATTTTCTTTGATGGGCAAAAAGTCAAATTTTAGTCTCATCAGACCAGAGCACCTTCCTCCATACATTTTGGGAGTCTCCCACGTGCCTTTTCGCAAACTCAAAATGTGGCATAATGTAATGGTTTTCTTCTGGCCATAAAGCCCAACTCTATGGCGCGTCCGGCTTATTGTCGTCCTATGTACAGATACTCCAGTCTCTGCTGCAGATCCTCCAGGGTTACCTTAAGTCTCTGTGCTGCCTCTCTGATTAAAGCCCTCCTTGCCCGGTCAGTGAGTTTTGGTGTGCGCCCGTCTCTTGGCAGGTTTGCTGTTGTTGCATGTTCTTTCCATTTGGTTATGATAGATTTGATGGTGCTCCTAGGGATCATCAAAGATTTGGATATTTTTTTATAACCTAACCCTGACTTGTACTTCTCAACAACATTGTCCCTTACTTGTTTGGAGAGTTCCTTTGTCTTCATGGCAGTGTTTAGTTAGTGGTGCCTCTTGCTTAGGTGTTGTAGTTTCTGGGGCCTTTCAAAAAGGTGTGTATATGTAATGACAGATCATTTGACACTTGGATTGCACACAGTGTTGGTCATCTTACTTTAAAAAAGTAATTAGTTAAGTTACAAATTACTTCTCCCAAAAAAGTAATTGAGTTAGTAACTCAGTTACTACATTGGAAAAGTAATTAGTTACTCAGCAAAGTAACTGACTTTTTTTTTTTTTATATTCTTAGGGGCAGATCTAGTATTACTGTAAGCAAGGGGCACGTTCCCCCCTGCACGTCTATTTCCCATCTGTACCCCCCCCCCCTGCACGTCTGTTCCCCCCCAACACATATATCTGTTCCCCCTTCTGTACCCCACTACACGTCTGTCCCCCCCCACACACATATATCTGTTCCCCCTCTGTACATCTGTCCCCCCCAAACTCATGGATCGGATCATTTTTTGGATCAGCAAATAATAATTGAATTTGCAAAAACCTGTGAAAATTCCACCACCATAAAGCCCCCACTGTAATATCCACGTCATCTCCCCAACTGCAATATTGGCTGGCAGAGTATGGCTGGGTACGGCTGAGCATGGCTGGGTATTACCGTGTATTGCAGAGTATGGCTGGGTATTACCGAGTATTGCAGAGTATTGGCAGGGTGTTGCAAAGTATTGGCAGGGTATTGCAGAGTATTGGCAGGGTGTTGCAGAGTATTGGCATGGTGTTGCAGAGTATTGGCATGGTGTTGCAGAGTATTGGCATGGTGTTGCAGAGTATTGGCATGGTGTTGCAGAGTATTGGCATGGTATTGCAGGGTATTGGCATGGTGTTGCAGAGTATTAACAGCATATTGCAGAGTATTAGCAGCGTATTG
The DNA here is from genome assembly GCA_028564925.1 of Lithobates sylvaticus. Taxonomy (NCBI): domain Eukaryota; kingdom Metazoa; phylum Chordata; class Amphibia; order Anura; family Ranidae; genus Lithobates; species Lithobates sylvaticus. The sequence goes on from CM053028.1 coordinate 365,748,476, forward strand.
CAGAGTATTGGCAGCATATTGCAAAGTATTGGCATGGTGTTGAAGAGTATTGGCATGGTGTTGCAGAGTATTGGCATGGTGTTGCAGAGTATTCTCATGGTGTTGCAGAGTATTCTCATGGTGTTGCAGAGTATTGGCATGGTGTTGCAGAGTATTGGCATGGTGTTGCAGAGTATTGGCATGGTGTTGCAGAGTATTCGCATGGTGTTGCAGAGTATTGGCATGGTATTGCAGAGTATTGGTAGCGTATTTCAGAGTATTGGCATGGTGTTGCAGAGTATTGGCAGCGTATTGCAGAGTATTGGCAGCGTGTTGCAGAGTATTGGCATGGTGTTGCAGAGTATTGGCATGGTGTTTCAGAGTATTGGCAGCGTATTGCAGAGTATTGGCAGCGTATTGCAGAGTATTGGCAGCGTATTGCAGAGTATTGGCAGCCGATCTCTCCCCTCCACTGTACAGATCTGTACACAGAGGGGAGAGAGGAACCGGCGTCATCTTGTTTGTTTGTTTACAAGTGATCGCTCCGTCATTTGACGGAGCAATCACATTGTAAACGGCCGACGGGTGCACCAAGATGGCCGCCGCTCCGGAGCTAGGCCGGAGCTAGGCCGACGGGTGCACCAAGATGGCCACCGCTCCGGAGCTAGGCCGAAGCCACGGCCTTTCCTTTCCTTTCACGGCGGGTAATTGCGGTAACGCCGCCCCAGTAATGGGAACGGCGTTACCGCAAGGGGAAGAGTAATCAGTTAGATTACTCGTTACCCTCTAAAGTAATGGCGTTACGTAACGCCGTTTACTTTAATCGCGTTAGTTACATCAGTGTTCATAACAAAGGGGGTTAATACATACGCACATGCCAATCATTTTTTTTTATTTCTGAAAAATAGTTTATTACCACTACTTTTAAAGGCCATCTGACAAGGCCAAGTGCATAAATATGTTTATTGCTGAAATTAGGAGTTTACTGGCAACTGTACAGCTCACTATGCCACAGTGAAGCTGCAAAGACTATTCTGGGGCACATCATGAAGTTGTGTCTATATACTCCCAATATGATTCACTCCAGGTTTCCGTATGAAGCCACCTCCTTAACAGATCCAGAATACCCAGCTGGCTTCCATATACATAAAGTAATTTGTTTGTGCATTGCAATCTCTTCCACAATAAACTTTGACAAGTTGTCAAAATTTATGCCCACCTGATATTCTCCCACTGATGCATTTTACTCCTTGTAGAATGAGGAGGAGACTGGAGGAGGATTATTACACATAAGGTAATTACAAGATCATGAATAACACGTTACACATATGCATTGCTTAACCATTCACTCTCC